>CM031468.1:12091902-12691902 GCA_018397935.1 Propsilocerus akamusi | reverse complement strand
CAAAATAACTCTGACTAACAAAACCAATATCTTTTACTCGCACAGTAATATGCATAACTAATATTCAGTGCCAAAATATGTATGCGTCACAAACTTGTTCCATTCAGATTCTTAGATATGCATTGCGGGCATAACTTTGATGATCACACAAACTTGTACTAAAAATTCTTCGTCCTTGAAACGTTCGATCGTAAGTTTCTTCCGTGTACAAACGCTTAACTGTATTCTATAAACTCGGTTGGGCTTGAAAAAAAAAACCTATAAATCAAGCCTCACGAATCGGTGCACGACCAAAATAAAGTGCTTTCAACATATGTATGTAGTTATTCAAAACATACGCGAATTAAAATTAAAAATAGATTGGAAGATTCAACTAGCCGCAAAATGCAGAAATGTCTCTTTTTTGCATTTCCTTTTTCATGTTGTCCACTTTCTTTGTGCGACTCGACTCGGTCCGTTTTCAAAAGAATCAATTCATATATTCTAAGTCCATCGGCGCGCGATTTTATAAATAAATTTTGTGCATTTTTTTTTTCTTTGCGCAACGAAACTAAAAATCAACATACGACAAAAATACACTTCACTTGGCTTGATTTCAAACAAAACATTTATGTTGCATGAATTCAAAACTATTTGATTCCTTGATTTGCGGGCGGTCTTGTTGACGAGAAAATTTTGGCTTTTCCAATAACACAATGACCTGACGACTTTATCAATTAGTTCAGCATAAACGTTTCAAATAATTGTCTATTAATGTGTGCATGCGAACTGCACCATAAAAATTAATTGGCCATTCAGAGATAAGTCGATGCATGCCGAGAATGAATTAATATTACTCGGATCGTTTCGGCGTCCAACATTGCATCTCACATGATTCACATTCGTTGAAATAATTTTCTTATTTTTAAATCGCAATGCAATTTTTCCTGTTGGTTTATTTTTATCATAAAAAAATTAAATTTTGGATGAAATAAGGCACGAGATTTTTTTATATTTATTATACTGCTAAAATCTTGTTATTTATAGTGCACGGAGACATGTTTTGGTCTTCAATTAATTATGAAAAATAGCTAAATACTTTTGATTCAGTTTAATATAATTGCAAAGTTGAACGAAAAAAGTTGGACGCGATGAATATTGAAACGAAATAAAATATAAATCACCCATTCGAACGCCTCCAACTGCGAAATTTTGTAATAAGACATCTGGATGTGATCGTTCCACATGTGATATGCTTAAACGATGACACAAAATTAAAAAAGGAATTACTCGAATAACGCACTAAAATTATTTCTAAATAATTTATTTCCACGCGTCGTTTATTGAGCTAGAAACATAATGAAGAAAAGCTGGATTTTCCTAATGTAGACAGCTGTTTAGAGCCGGCATTCATTCAATGTCGTGCTATGTGAAAATTTATGAACGAAAAGAGTAAAAATCAATTTCAGGTGACGTCATATGAACGTAAAGCGAGGTTCGTGTTCAGTCATGCCCCGGCAACTGTAACAGTGTACGATAATCGCAGACCAACTCACAAGCTCTTATAGAAAAGAGCGTTCAGTTGTTAAGTGTGTGGGAGTTATCGAGAACCACAAAACAACAAGGCAAGAAGAAATTTCATCTGTGACGTCACTAAATGCGAAAAATTTCACAACAAGAAAATGATTTTCTGAGCGATACGGTGCCATGAAACGACACAAAATAGATTAAAGAGACCACGATAACGAAAGCTCGACTCAATGTCTGTTGATGGCGCATCGACGATGGTGTGCGTGGGAAAATTATTTTTCCTCAAACGGGAAAAATTGTTTCGATGCTTACCACATTCAACAACTAACGTAAAAACGACATAACGACGAGTCGCTTTTATATTCTTTCATTCATCCTAACAACAACAACAGCAGGCACGCACGCACAATGACGAACAATAAATAAATCGATGATTCTTCAAAATGTTCATTCAGTCGGCCAGAAACGTCATTAAATTGGGAAAACGGAAAATATTTTCACTGAAAAAATATGAATCACATTACTTT
Organism: Propsilocerus akamusi; assembly: GCA_018397935.1. Classification (NCBI taxonomy): domain Eukaryota; kingdom Metazoa; phylum Arthropoda; class Insecta; order Diptera; family Chironomidae; genus Propsilocerus; species Propsilocerus akamusi. Next base: position 12,689,866 of record CM031468.1, on the reverse strand, counting down.
GTAGCTATTTCCTTAGAGATAATCAGCAATCGCTAGCGCTTGCGATACAACAAAGGCTTTGCAGACCACCCGAGTTCCGAATCAAATTAAAATAATTTTAGCCGATAAATAATTGCTGAGTTATAAGCACAATGAGTTTGTACCCAATTTCTCATTTCCAGCATTGCTTTTCTTTCGTAACATATCTCAAAATTGCTCACTAATTGGTCACCGTCCAAGCGTTGGATTTTGAGATCTAATGAATGATGAGATGACCATAAACAGTTTTTGGTAGCTCCCATTCATTGAGCCAAAAATGCACACAAGTGTTTAATCTCAGATAGTTTCTGATAGAAAGGAAGGAAAATCCTTGATCAACACGCCGATATAAAGTCCTCTAAAGCTAACTTCACCAATCTGTTGTTTCAATTCAAAACCACTTTTTTTTTGTTGTGATTTCATTGAACCGCTTTTTTTTTTGGCAATTATACAACTTATCGACCGCTTTGAAAGCTCTTTGATGTCTCTCGCAAATTCGAGCTCTTCAATTAACTGTAATGACAAACCGAAAAAATCGATTAATGTTTCGCTGAGATGCTCGCTGAGCGTCCTTGCAGATCCACTCATAATTTTTACACATTATCCCATTTATGGAAGTTCAATTAATTTGCTTTATGCGTTAAGAGGATTTGTTGAACAATTTCTTTCGCAATCATTCTAATCGCACAGTTAATAAACATATAACATAATAAAGATGACGTGGAAACTGCTGTTTAACTTCGAAAATTGGGCAAACTTAATTAAATCAAAAATGGTACCGCTCTATAAAATGCAAATTTAAATCTATTTTGATGCGTTTGACTATGTTTTGCTTTCGAAACTTCTTTTTTTGTTACGGGTCCGTCCTCAAAAAAAAAAATGTTAAATATTTTTTTTTTCTTGCCATTTTTAACGTCTCCAAAACATCTTGAAAAACTTGTTTTGTTGGTCATCAGTTTTTGGCCTAGTGATTCGTTTCGAATACATTTAACAAGAAGACAGCAAAAAAGTGTTCATTTAAGAAGATTATTACCGAAGAGACTCAAAAAGCATCGCACAAGATATTAAAAAAAAAAAATTACTTTCGATTTCAAGCAGTGACGTGCAAATTAAACTGCTTGCAACTTAAAACAGTTTTATTTTATTCGTTCCTCTTGCTGCTCATTGTCGCCTTATTTTGGATAACCAGCAAAAATTATTTGGCTATAACTCAAGCTAATGATTGCAATTTTTTACAAGCCTGGTGACTTGTTCTGCGATTTAAAACTCAGTCTTTTGCCTTTTTTTTCATTGGAATTGAATTTATCAATGTCGATATGCAAATTCATCCCCAAATGTTCAAAATCTGCGGCAAAAGCTGGAACAGGTTTCTCGTTGATTGCCAAGAATATTCTTCCCAAAAGATTGTTTCGGCCTTCAATTTCATTAGCGAAATCTCAAAAAACGTCGAAGTATTAAATTTGACAATGAAAAAAGTCACTACGTAAATTGACAATATGAAGAAAGTTTTTTTTTATAATGTTCAACAATCGCAACAATTCATGAGTGAGATGCGAAACAAGACGAAGAAGTTTAAAGGCTGTACGTACACCTCAATGACTGTTGAAATGTGATTATTGGCAACAAACCTTATTTATATATATATATATATTTTTTTTTTTTTTTTTTTGGGATTTTACAATTATTGTGATAATGAGTTGCCTCTCAATATGTTTGAACAACCACAAAAAAAAACCACTTCTTTCAAATAATATTTTTGCAATGCCTTTCATACCGACGATGAACGGCCGAAAAGAATTACGTAACAAACATCTCACAGAAAATATTTTCGATGCGCCTAAATTCATTAATCAAGCAATATGATGCTAATAAAATTATTATTGAATCATTGCGTTGCAAATTACGCTCATCATTTTACTTAATTCATCACTGATGAGAATTTTGATTTGCTTTGATGAATTTTTCTTTTTTAAGAAAAGTTCTTGAGTGGTTTGAATCAGGTAAACATCCTGCTATGAAATTGAGAGGAATTGGCACGTAGCCCCTTTTAATGAAATTCCGACAGTATGACATCATGAACATCCTCCCACTATCATCAGCTAAAGAAACGACAACAAAGATAACCGTAGCGAAGCAATGAAGTGGAAAAAAATTGTTATCAAATCGCGAGACTTTTTTTTATTTATTTTTTCTTTTATTTATTTTTGCTGAATGTTACAAACAAAGACTTTTTTTCTCGTTTTCATTCAATTCGGTGGTGAACATTTTCAAGTAATGGAAATGATACGAAAAATGACGTCAATTGTTGCTTAACGCTCGTCGACTTGATATTTATTTTCAAACTTTTTGTTGCGAAACAGACTTTTCATCACAACAAAGTAAATAATTTGCGTATTTCATGATAAACCAAAGGAGGCTAATCCTGTGGCGTGATACCGATTTTCATTGACTACCATTTGATTTCTTAAAATGGATCGAATTATACTTATTATGCAATTTTAGTACTCGTGATGATGGCCTTAATTGTCATTAAGAATTTAATCTTTCATTAAATTTAGAGCAAAAAAGAAAAGCAACGACAATAGTAACAAAACTGCGTGATGTTTAATTGAAACGTAATTCCACTAAAGGTATCAAATTTTTTGTGATCCAGACTGCACGATTCAGTTGCGACCTTAATAAATGAAAGACAAAATTCATAAAGCAGTAACACAGAAAAAAAACCAGTTGAAACATCCGAACAAGATTTGACCAACGGCAAGATGAAATGCGATATTCTCATAAAAGACTTTCGATTTCATTCAAACTCCGTATGTGTGAAACACTGATGTAATTTTCAAAGCCAGTTGTTTTAATAATTTCATTAGTTTTTAGCTTGATGAAAAAAAAAGTTAAATTTATTCTAAAGTAAAATTATTCTGAAAATTTTTTTCATGAAATTTCCGTTTTTGTGACTTTTCCGCAATTGCTCTGGGAAGTATTTTTTGTTTTAAATTAATTAGCAATTAAACTGATTTGGTGAGTAACCTGTCAACGAAAGCAGCAAAACATTAATTTAATAAAACATTTTATGAAACAACTCTGAGCAATTTAGCGAAGGAGCGGCGATTTATTGTTTGCCATCAAGTTGCAAAAATATTGTTTGCAAAACTTTGCTAAGAAAAGTTTTTTTTTTTTTTTCTTTTCGAATCAACACTTGCAATATTTCCAAATGCTTGAGTTGTCATCAACGAATTCCGAAATTGCACAATCGACCATCGTGCGAAGAGCAAAACTTAATTTATAGCCCAAAACCAATAGAAACTTACATCGGAGAAGATTAATAATAATTTCAATGAGCTTAAGTTAATGAGCCAGCAATTAAGCAAGGTCAATCTGGTTCCGTTATTAATTGAAGCCATTACAATAGCAAGAAACGAATTGCAAAACTTTACTTTGTAGATATTATGCTGGCTATATTTAAATGATCTCTTATTAGCTTCATGGAAATTTTTTGATCCATTAATTGAAATGCTGATTGAAATAAGAAGAAGAAAATCTTTTTCAAGAGATTGATTTCAAAGAATAATTAACATATTTATTTGCATCTCTGACATTTTTGCTGCATAAACATATCAAGAAGTTATAAAAATGAAGGTTAAATATGGTTTTTATCTATTATTAGACACTTTTTTTTATTCTCGGAGAGTTCCATAATAAAAATCTTCAGCTTAAAGTTAAAAGGCAAACTAAATTCAGAAAAACCTGCTCAATAAAAAATTTGGAATAACGAAATATATTTCTCCTCTAGTCTTAAAATAGAATTTAAATTACAACAAATGGCATTCATTAATAATCAAAAGCAACTTTTTCCCGATAAAGAAGTTTAAAATTCAAAAGCCAAGGAGATTATCGTTCAAACTTTATTTATGATTTTCGCAGTTTCGTCTAAAAAGCATCTGAGTGATTATAAAGATCTTCACTAACATATTTTTTGGTGTTCGATTTCTTCTGAAAATCCTGAATTGTGTTCGCTGCACATCATGACATTGTATTTTGAATTTCTCAATTTTCGCAGAAAGCATAAATTCACTTCCAAGTCATGTGTCGAGTATTTCTTTAATTTAATTTCTCTTAAACCTTTCAGTGAAAGTTTCTTTGGGCGCACGAAATTGTAAGATGAAACAACATCTTCATATCGGATCTTTGCGCTTCAACACGAGCAAGAAGAAATATTTAACCTCACTTTTTTAACGATATTTTAGTGGCTCAGTTGCATAATTTCGATGTGCGTCTCATGACGTTAAGTTAAGTTCAGATGGTAAACTGTCGATTGGTAAACGGAGATTAAGTTTCCTTGCTCATGTTTGAAGTTTTTTTTTGCTTGTAATCTGAAACATTCTGTGACAGCTGTTAATGAATTCATGAGAAAAAGTTCCGAGATAGCAAAACAAACAGCAATAGAGCTTTAAGCAGTTTTTACAATTGGTTCGAAGATGAAGGCTTTTAACGGATTCGCGAATTGTAACTTATTTATTTATTTTTTTTTGTGGAACTGTTTGACTATTTTATAGAACTCAAAAAAAAAAACGATCAAAGCAAAACGAAATTTTTGTCACGAACCGAAAACTTTTTCTTTATTGTCCTAATCAAGATTTCACTACAATTCATATAGCAAAAAGGGCTTCAACTTCCAACTTTTTATTTCTGAAACGACTCATCCATTAAAATGAGCTACAAATTGAACTTTGAAGTCAACGATCGCTTTTTAGTTTTGCATTATCGATTTGGGATCTTTTTTGCATGTCTCATAAAGGTGAATTAAATTTCATTAGCTGCAAATCTGAATTAATTGGCACGATGTGTTAATTTTATTTATTTTAGTTTTCTATTTTAATTGCCGTTCGAATTTAAAATCCAATTGAGTTTTTTTTTTTTTTTGAGAATTGTAAAATTTTCTGATTTCTTGGAAAATTAACAAATCGAAAAACTAAATCACGATTGCAATAAGTTTGTTGGGCTTCATCATCAGTGAACCTGTTTCGGTAGCGATTTGTATATGTACGAAATATGTACCTGAATTTATGAACTATAGGATTTATGATAACTACAGGGGCATTCAGAATTCACCTTTTTGTGATGGTGATGCCTGACACTCGAATGATAAAACTCTTGCAAGAATCAGCATGGTACTTCTAATTTTACAATCATTCAAAAACACAACATTAAAACAAGCTTTAAGATATTGTCGAGATCGTCAGATGTGAGCCGATGATGCAAAAAAAAAATATCTTTCTGTTTTCCCGCTCAATCTGTTGTTGATGTCTCTCTTACTTGAAGTACATAGCTTCTATTATTTATTGTGTCTCAAATGCAAGCCACTTACAACTAATTATGTTCTTCTCACGTCATACAACGAAAAGTTCAAGTTACTCATGCTTAAGCAACCAAACAGGGATTTAACGGCTATTATGTATCATTTAAATCACATTCTTTGTCACATTCAACATGTTAAAATTAATTGAAAAGCGAAAGAAAGAAAAAAAAGATATTTATAAATGGAAAAACTGAGAAATTCCTGTAAATGTCACAATCTACTTAGTTACTTACAGCTTTACTTGTTGAAACAAATCCTCCGAGTAGCTGAAATGTTGCAGATAAATATTATATTCGAAAACATCACTTCAGAGAGAGATAGATGTTTTTGAAAATTATGGATAATTATCATCCGAACATCAACTACCAACATTTAAGGTTTAAACGATTTATGATCACAAATTTGCATGTTTATTTTAATGTTTAGGTGATTATAATTTCTGCCTTTCTGAGGCTCCATCAAATGAAACCGGCAAACGAAATTAGAAATATTTTGAATATGTGACCTGTAACATGACCTGTAAAAAAATAATTAAACAATCAGCCAATTGCTGTTGGGCAGCATTGAATGGCCAACTAAATATTCATCGGTTGGCCAGCGGAATTAATGTTGCGAGAAAGTTACAAATGTTTGTTGTGACATGTGAATCTTCAATCTTAACATACTTTCAATCGACATGTTGCATTGCATTGAAAAATTTTTCTTTACAGCACATAAATTGGTTCAGTCAGTAAAAAGAAAAAAAAAAAAAGAATTAAATTTCCTTTAAATATTTTGCGTTTATCGAAGGAAACAAATGTTCACGTTTAATTCAAGCTCACAATAAATCGAGATAAATAAAGAACTGTTGTACTGAATGATATCACAGAAGCGAACCCACGAAATGAAAATGAGAACAGCTCTTGGCTGAATATGATCGAGCGGTAAATTAACGCTGCTAAGTGACAATTCGGCGAAAAGAGAAATTAACAAAAATAAAAATTAAAAACTGTTTTATTGCTCCATTGCGCTGCGCTGCATTACAAAATGTATTGTCGAGCGATCTTCAACATGGGAATTAAAAAATAATATTACTGACAAGAAGCAAAAAAAGCATAATTATTTTACATCGTGGCCGAAAATTAATAACTATTACAAATAACATATTGATTTATTTCGATTGCAATTTTTATTTAAAAAAAACGCTGCAACCGTCAATAAGACAGCAATGCACACATTGAATTGATTATCGAAGTGCTTCGAATAAACAGCAAGAGACCACGTAGCGAATATTGACGATAGCTTTTAATAAATCAACATTTATCAAGCATTCGATAAAACAACAAATGCAAGCCTGATGAAACCTGTTAATAGTTTCTGAATCATAAAAACGATCCCTAAGTGATTCAATTAAACTCGGAAGCAAACAAGTCGTTTTTGCGCGTCAGAAAAAATACAATTTAATTTATTCACTCCTGGGATTGCGGGAGAATCCATTTTTAAATATATTTATTTATGTATGCTTTATGATTTTCCATATAAAATTCATTAAAATTTCGCGATTGCTGTTGCTAAATATCACTGATTTTTATGGTCGCATCGGGACATTAACTTTCTTCATTCCTTCATTCGCTCCTCAGGCATGTGCACAACAACCTTTTTTCCATTATTTTTGTCCCTTTTGAAATTTACTTGCAAATATTTTTTTTTTAATTTACTTCATTCGTTCCGGTGGTTTCGGTGTGACGGTGTCGCAATTGTTTCTAAGTCTTTTGTTTGTTATAATGATGTTGTTTGGTGGAGTTTTTTATTCAGGTTTAGAAGAATGAATTTTTGGAAAATTTTCTTTAATAATTTTTTCAACTTCCTTAATGTTCGCAGGTGCATCAATATCTGATCGATCGGAAAACAGTGAATCGAATTTTACTGAAGAACAACGCACAACAACAATCCGTCGCAGTCTTACTGATAGTTTAGCTGTATCAAGCATGTTGTTATTGCAGCCACATCAAGTAAGTTTCAAATTGCAATTTGATCAGTTGTCCAATTTTCTCACTTTAATAAGATAACAATCAAAATCATGATCGACACTACACGCAGCAAGCACCGTTTCGCGAGCCGAACAACGTACAGATGAAAAGAAATCTGAAATTCATTTCGTTTAAGAAATTACCACAAAAAAAAGAAAGAAAAATAACTCGTGAGATCGCGAAAAACATTCCAATTCAAGTAAAGTGCATCATCGCAAGCCAAGATTGTTGATAATTTTCTACTTCTGGGTCGTGATTTAGCGAAATGCGATTTCTATAGAAATTAAATAAGATAGAAAATATTATTTTGCGCTTTACGAGACATACACAATTTATTGATTTTCAGTGAATAGTTCACAGGATTCACATTGCAAACAATTTATTTTCTTATCAGGCTGTAAGCAGCATCATAAATCTTGTTATGACGAAAACACTTTTACAAAACATAAAAGCGAGTTATTAAAAACTAGCAATTAAACAGAATCCGACAGCAAGCAGCCACAAAATTGCAGCATAATTTTCATTAAATACTTAAAAGCAGAAGATTTTCAAAAATATTACTTGAGTAAGATGCAAAACATATTTTCGAAAGAAGAATTACAAATTAATGAAACGATTAAAATTTATGATGCACAATTGGTATACAATTAAATGCGATTGCGTATATCGGCGTCAAGTTATTCAACTCCTCCTTGTCAATAAATTTCAATTCATGTATTTATGTAAGCTTCACTTTTATTTCTTTCTCGCATATTGTCCATCGTAGAGTTCCTTCAGTTCTGTTTCACCATCACTTGATTTCTTATTATCACAACAACAACAACATCAAGAAGATCTTCTGAATCAACAGCATCAATCGCTGCATCATCTTGAAACATCATTTTCTGATATTTTGTTTTCACAAAATCAACACGGTCGATCATTCATCGACCATCAAACGCATCACTCCAACTCGTCAAGTGATACATTAGTAGGCATCGAGGAGGAACAATCATCAAATTTATTAGCTCCACCGATTACACATTTTAAGGAAGAACCGCTATTTTTAACTAATCCACATACTCCAACAAATCCAAGAAGTGTTGAGCAGGAACAAGATTTAATTTTTGAATCTTCTTCAACTGAAGAGCTTGGATTATTAAGTTTAAGATCCAGTAGCGATCCAACATTATCAAATACATCGCGACAACCCCTTGAAACTTCAAATATCCAACGACCTCAAACTTCCGCTAACGTTTTGGACGTAAATCCCATTCTACCGAGTTTCCAGGACACTTATCAAATTAAGTACAATCAATTGGCTGATTTCGGGCTTAAAATGGATGAAGACTGTTTCAATGCTGGTGGCGTTCATGCATCAAGTGTCGCTACATTTAACCATCCGCAAGGACATCATCATCAAGCTCCATATGGCTTTCACTCGCAAGCTGAATACGTACAAAATGCTGCTGGATTTTATCATCAACAATACGATTCGCATTCATTGGTGAGCTGAATTATTATTAAGCTTTTGTTAATTAAATAAAATTTTGTAATAATTTTTTTTTTATTCATTTAGTACGGCGCATCATCATCGCAAGAAGCTTACTCATTGCCAACATTCCCAACGATAACTGAGCTTTCGGTTTCAACAACAAGTCGACGCGCTTCATTGCCATTGCAACGATCTGAATCGACATCGAGCAGCGAGAGTCCAAAGCCACCGAGACTAGCAGGAATTTACAGTAAATATTCAATGCCCAGCACATCTAGTTCAGCATCCAGTTCACCATCATGCATCAACAACAATAATCCGAATGTCTTAAATGCCAATGAAATATCAGCCAGTATTTCCGGCATTGCTTCAACGTCCATCATTCAACGGCCAGTTCAGCAGAGCGCATCACAATTGTGTGCTGTTTGTGGTGACACTGCTGCATGTCAGCATTATGGTGTGAGAACATGTGAAGGTTGCAAAGGCTTTTTCAAAAGAACCGTTCAGAAAGGGGCCAAATATGTATGTTTGGCTGATAAGGCTTGTCCTGTTGATAAGCGACGACGAAATCGATGCCAATTTTGTCGATTCCAAAAATGTTTGGCTGTTGGAATGGTGAAGGAAGTTGTTCGGACTGATTCGTTAAAAGGTCGTCGCGGAAGATTACCTTCAAAACCCAAATCCCCACAAGAATCTCCACCAAGCCCACCCGTCTCCTTAATTACTGCTCTTGTGAGAGCTCATGTCGATACAACACCTGATTTGTCGAGCTTAGATTACAATCAATATCGAGAGCCATCAATGATTGAACCAACAATTTCAGAAGCCGAAAAAATTCAACAATTTTATGGATTACTTACAACATCCGTTGATGTTATCAGACATTTTGCTGAAAAACTTCCCGGCTTTCAAGATCTTTGCAAAGAAGATCAAGAACTTTTATTCCAGTCAGCATCACTTGAGCTTTTTGTCCTACGTCTTTCTTACCGCGCTCGCATCGACGACACTAAAATGGTGTTTTGTAATGGCACCGTTTTACATAAACAACAATGCCAGCGATCTTTCGGTGATTGGTTAAATGCCATTCTGGAGTTCAGCAAAAGTTTACATGCGATGGAAATTGATATTTCTGCATTCGCGTGCTTGTGCGCATTAACACTCGTTACAGGTATGCATAAATTTTAATATGAATGCATTAAAAATATAAAATTGAACTATCATAAATTTATATAATAATGCGCGAAACACCATCATTGATCGGAATTTTAATTGATCATCATCTTTCCTTGATTTACTACACAGAGCGCCATGGCTTGAAGGAACCGAAGAAGGTTGAACAGCTACAACTCAAAGTAATTAATAGTTTGCGCGATCATGTCACTTACAACTCAGAAGCGCAACGAAAGCCACATTACTTTAGTCGACTGCTCGGCAAATTGCCCGAGTTGCGATCTCTCAGCGTACAAGGTCTTCAAAGGATTTTCTATTTGAAGCTTGAAGATTTGGTTCCTGCTCCACCTTTAATTGAAAATATGTTTGTTGCCAGTCTGCCTTTCTGAAATGAGTAAATTGTGTGAGTATATCTTCAGACATCCGCATCACATTGAGTCGCTTTACAAGCATCCTAAAACAAAAAAAGAAAACAACAAAAACAAGTTTATTTCAACTCATTGACATATCTTGCCATTATACTTCAATTTTCGCCCAGTAAATTGACTATAAGTTACCATTAGACTTCAAATTGTTCGCAATTATAAACATGTCGATGCCATGCAAGATTAAGATTATTTACTTTAAAGCAGATTGGCACGATTAACAACTTAATTACCATTATTACTAATATAAGTGTAAAAAAGTGTTTGACCATTCTCAAAATTTATGATCTACAATTAATTAATCTTGAGATTTATGAAAAAACATATTGCTGTTATAGTGATAAGAATATAGTTAGTCTTATAATATTATGGCATAACTTGTAGTAAATTAAATCATAAGGACAAAATGACATTTTAAGATGAGAGAATGATGCTTTGATATAAAAATGTAAGAACAAAAACTTTTATAGACAAAGATCGCTTGAATCGAATTATTAGTTATTCTAATATAAATGCATATTTTAGCGTCTCGCTATAAATATATGGATATACAAAATGTTAAACAATTGTGCAGAAAGAGATATTTTAAAAATATTTCAATGAGATTATTAAGTGAAAAATTCCCTAAACTTCAATTTTCATATATTTAATGATAAGAAGAGAAAGAAATAAATAATTTTTTCGACTTTCATCATTGAATAAAAAAATATCAGATCGGTAAGCGTTTACATGTACTTATAGCATAACTACAATGTACCTTAAGATATAAAAGCTTTTATATTAATGACATTAATAAATGTTGAAACTGAAAAGGTCTGGGAAAATGCCTATGCAATTGGATGATGACAAAAGTCATTAGACCTCGTAGAGTGTATCGAACAGTGAGAGAAAGAGACAAGAAAACATACACAGAGAATGAAAAGAGATATTTTTGCTATAAATTGAATCGCGAGTCGTTCACGATGTGAACACAACATAAAATGGGACCTGCAAAAAAAACCGAAACCAGAGATAAACAATTTTGAGATAAATTACAATGAACGTGAAATTTAATTTGTGTGTCTAAATGCTAATAATCATACATTAATTAAATGTGCTTTTTCCTATAAAAATTATATAAATTGCAATGATAACCAAAATATATCATTTCTGCTGAATATGTTAACTGTCCCTACCATAAATAAAATACATATTTGCTATATTGCTGTTACAGCCAAAAGCCGCTGGATCGTGCATCATTACACTGAGCTAGTTCTCAAGTAGTTTCTATTCGTGATTTGCATGTTAGCATTGGATTATTTCTTTGGTTTATAAATCATTGGAAATTAGTCCTTTATTGGTGAAAATTAATAACAAAACTAATTTGATGTTAAGATGAGATTTTTAACTCCTTAAAAACAAGGAGATAGATATCATAAAGATTAATGGAAAATTCACCATTACTTAAATTAAGCATATATCACAAACTAGTAATTAAGTCGCTAGTCGATACAAAGAAGTACGAAAGCCATGAAGATTTTTTTTTTGCTATACTGAAAAATTATGGTTCAAAAATTGGCCATTGTTTCATTTTACATAATATTTTAGCTTCGCATTTTTTTTGTTTCTTTAAACTGCCAGTGAAAGAAAACTTTTTTTTTTGTTTTGTTTTCGATTAATACGTGTGTCTTTGCCCAAATAAAGCATAGCAGTGAACGTAGTGTTACCATAAATTAAGTTGCCATTAGATATCAAATAAGTTTAAGAAAATGCGTACAAAAGAGCTACCTAAATTAGCCATCACGTTTAATGCTTCTGAGTTTCATCTCTTACATCGCAATTATTTTTTTTTGCCCATTTCCTTATGTAATATCTTTAGCCGATTTCTAAATTTATCTGTGCATCTTCAGCTTAAGCAAAACTCCACACTTCTAATGATAACTAAGCGCCATCCTTCGTGCATTCACAAGAATATTTCGAATACAAAAGAAAAAGAAAGATTGCATAAAACCTAAAAGTGCCATTTTAAAATGAACATCTATTTTTTTTATAAAAACATTCAAAATAAATAAAAAATAAATTTTCTATCTTGTAATCAATCTACAATATATTTTAGAAAGTGTGGGAAATTTTTAAGGACTTTAACATAGTTTATTCATTGCGAAATATATCAACTGAAATTCATGCCTTTCGAATGGTGAAAAAGTTTTACAAATTTTATCCTGTAGAATTATACAAGAAAAAGAAATGAAATTTTAATACGTAACTCTACTTAGAATATTTTGTTCTTTTGATATAAAACAAAGTGTTAAATTCATGAGTTTTTATAAATTTTTTTGTGATATTTAATTTTTTTAGACCTTGTGAGACAAATTTTGTGTATACAAATAGAATCTATAAAATAAATTTAACGTTTGGTCAATTAACTTCCCAAAATTGGAATCTATAAATTTTACTAAGAATTATTAGTAATAGATCCTCTCACACGCAAATATTTTCAATCTTTTAGTTAACCAATTGTGTACAAAAACGAGGAATTAACTATGCAAAACAATTATTCCTTATTATTTTTTTTTTATTAAGTTATATTGAGAGAACTTTATTATTCATCAGAAAAAAATGTGTTTTTATGAGTTAGAAGAATTTTGTTACCAGAAGACAAACATATCAATACACATGGCGACACAATCAGTAGAAATTCATTTCTCCTGCAATAAAATTGGATATTCCTTTTAATACATTTCAATCATAAATTAAATCAAGCATAAACAATAAACGGTAGCAGAAGTAATGGAATTATAACATGTTTACTACAATCTATGATGAAATAAAATGTTGATTTAAAATAAATTTCTGAATTTTACTATTTTTGCATGTATTTCAGTGAAACCGCAAACTATTTTTTTTCTTTACAGAATCGACAAATTTACATCTTCAATTGCTTTTGGGTCGACGGCGCCCTTTTCATGAGTGAATTGTGATTCACAATAAATTGTTCTTAATGAAATACCGCGATAGTGCGGCAATGCAATGTGCATACATGTACGGTATACAGAAAGTATAAGAAGGCTTGCAATATTCACTGCAATCTTTGTGCAATTTCATGCCGCTCAAAGTTGTCGACTTTTAATCAAAAGAAATCATCACGAAATTAAATTGGCACTGCTACTGCAATAATGTCTTACAGACGATAATTCAATCTTGGGCATGATAACATAAATTAGAAACAATTTAAAAGCGCAAAAGAATTGAATTAGCGAACGAAATGAACAAAATTCCTCCGATATGATCGGTATTGTCTCTCGGATTCTGTTATTGCAAATTGTGTTTTGTAAAATTCATGGGCGGCGTGGAACGCCAATCAGCAAATGCTACTGCTTTCTCATACCTAATCAATTTTTCAATAAATAAGTTTTCCTTTGCAATTTATTTTGCTTTGTTTTCGCATGCAACAATTCGTTGTTGCTCAAAATAAATCCACAATTTTTGTTCAATTCAATCAATTTGTTGCGCTTAGAGTTTAGACACCGAAACCAATAAATAACTATTCCTACTTTTATTTTTTTGTTTCGTTGCACACATTTTGTAAACATTTATTTAATTTTTTATTTTTTTTTTGATAAAGCTCCGCTGCGAAACGCGTTACGTTGAAATACCCATCTCATGATAGACACACTGAAAGTTGGGTTCATAAATTACATTTATTGCAAAAATAAAATAACATGTCATGGCGTAGCACCATTTTTTTGGGTCAATGGACTTGTCGAACTCACAAAAAAGTTCGCAAACTCTCTGGTCTCTGCAAAAAAGAAATCGAAAGTATTTTTTTTGGAGGTTGAAGATGTTGAATATATGTTACGTTTAAACTTTGGATGATTCGAGAAATGTGAAGAGAATCACTTGCACAAGAAGAACGCTTAAAACCTGTTTTATTTTTATTTTTTGCTATTTTGATTAAACGATCGAGAATTTTCGGAGGTTTCTTAATTTACTAAACTACATAAATACATTCTACTTAGTTAAAAAAAAATCAGATATTAATTTATGCATCGTAAAAAAAAGTCTAAAATTCTTGCGATAAGAAAGTCAATGTTGCATATAAAAATTGCAATTATTTTTTTTATACATAAAACGACAGTTTCTTTTCCAGCATGCCACAACTTAGGCGCCATCTTTGAGATATTTTTCCCAGTAATCATTGTAACCGGTTACGTTTCTCCTCAAAAAGCTCAAAAGCCGTTAATAAATGTCCCAAAACATCAATTGTTGTTGTCATTTTTGAATTTTGAAAACGTTTCAATTATTTCAATATTTTCTGATTAAACCTAAAAAATGAAATCTTCGGTTACACGAAAATCCGTGGGTCATTTGATATCGACTAAATTTTACATAAACATGACAAATATAAATCAGAATGTACATATAAAATTAATATTTGAGATGTTTGTCAATTGTAGTCAAATAAATTAATGCAAGTTACTCTTGATAACAAATGTTAAAAACAATTTTTTTCATAAGGAGGCCTTCAACAAAGGCGACTTAACTATTTACGGACAATATAAATATAAATAATGTTCGCAAAAATAAAAGGTAAAAATTCTTCTTCTTAAGCAGTAGCAAAGGAATATCAGCTATGCCATATAAATTCATGTGACAGTGGCGTTCCCCCAGCAAATTTGAGTTGCATAGAATTTTAAATGTTCATTTCATTATTCGTATTAATTGATGATTAATGCGCTCAAAAATACCAGAAACATGTACTTCAGATTCTGAAGATGCTAAGTGAAATTAAATTGTGAAGTGCAGAATGAAATTGAGAAAGATATTTCAAAAAACAAATTTCGCTTGAAAAAAAAAAAAATCTTGAAAGCGATTGTGATCAGCTGAGTCAGTATTGTGGTGTATCGTTGTTCGCTGAAATAGTTTCGCCATAATCATTATTCATTACCCAAACAAATACTCCTTTAAATAATATAAAAATAACTGCAAAGTGTGTCGAAAATCAACATACTATAATGCTATAATGAGTGAAAATTGTCAATTGTGATAATAAAAGGTGCCCCAAAAAATTGCATCCGATTGTTAGCACAATCTAAATAGTCTCATAAACAAACAGCTCAACGAATTTTGCCCTCCACAAGCGAACAACAAGGAGGACAACAATAAGGAAACAATGAAATCAAAATGTGGATTGATACTTTTCATCTGGCTTATGATCCCATTCATCGAGACAGGTACGTTATATGGAAGTGTGACTCAGACACCACATAACAACAACGACAACTGAAAGATGAATGTAAATTGTAAATTTTTATGATACGCTCGAATAATTGTAGCTATTTTCATTTATTTGTTACTGTTGCCTTGTGGTTAACTCGCGTATACAGTTCAGTTACCTCGCAAACTATCCACCGAGAAAAATCTCATTTCCCAATTGTGGTGAGTGACCTCACACGCTATTAAAAAAAATCGACACCCATCGTAAATTTCCCTAATATGCAGCTTGTCTTGAGGTTGAAGTGTTTTGATATTTCTTTGTTCGTACTTTCATGCAACATCAAAATCATCCCTCAACAAAGTTATTGTTGCCCCAATTTTATTGCGCCATCTTGGAAAATTCATAACCAACCAAATGCATTGGAACCTTAAACCCTTAATAAAACTTGGAACCTTACGGGGTTCTCCACACATTGTAAAGCTCTGTTGATAGTTACTGTTCCTTTGCTGGGTAATTAACAATGAAATTTTTCCAAAAATATGACACCCCACGACAACAAATAAAAGGACTCATAATGAAAAACATCTGGCAGAAAAAAAAAACAATAACAACAATAAGAAAAAAGCTTCTGAATGCAACTAAGCAAATTTTCCTCAATTTTTGCCTCCCTCAAAGAAAATAATTAATTTTAGGAGTGAAATTTTATGTCAACAACATCCACTTTCACATTAAATTAATCCTTGAAAACAAATTCAATCTTAAATAATTTAATTTATAATACACTAATGATTTCTTCTTTTCATCATCTATTTAATTTAATCTTTCCTTGTTCTTCCTTTTTTTTCAAATGCAGGCTATGTGAAGGAGCAAGGTGAGTAACTCCTACACGCGTACACATAATGAATGACGCCAGTAATCCTTTTTAATTTTGCCAAGGACATTCTTTAAATCGCTTTCGCATCATTGAATATGCACGATTTCATTTACTCCATGTTGGATAAAGCGAAAAAAAAAAAATTGAAATCCAATATTTCTTTTGTCTCGTTTGTAGGCAAGCGTTTAAACGAATACATATCGCATCATGAGACGCTTAATTATGACGCAAAGCATCTTCAGGCCAGTCACGATCGCGCAAGACGCTCCATTGACGACGATGAACATGTACATTTGAAATTTTCAGCTCATGGTGAACGCTTTCATCTTAGACTTAAGCGTGATTTAACGACATTTAGTGATCATTTAGAGGTGAGATGTGCATTGGTTATTATGGTTTAAATAAGTATACTGTTATTTTCTATATCATTTTAGGTACATCACACCGTAAATGGAACCACAAGTAAAAGACTCATTGACAGCAGTCACATTTACGAGGGAAGTGTGCTGGGAGATAAGGACAGTTTTGTTCACGGATCTATCAGTGATGGTGTTTTCCATGGAAAAATCATCACATCGAAAGACTCATATTTCGTGGAGAAAGCTCATCATTATTTTCCAAATCACACTGCCGATGCTAGTTTCCACTCAGTTATTTATAAGGACGATCATGTTAATGATCCATACATGTCTCAGCGTGAAGTTCATCCAAATGGTTGTGGCTTAACCGATGATATGTCTCATTGGATGGACCGCGTTCAAAATGGTGGTGGCGATGAGGAAATTGATTTTGTTCCATTGAAGGTGGCATCAAAATTAAATGATACTCAAAAACTCGACCAAAACGAAAATCATTTACACCATGCTGCTGCAGTAAATCGAATTAATGACGATGCTTACCCTTACCAAAAATACTCAAAAGAGGCCAACATTAGAACTAAACGTGCTGCACCGCCACGCTATCAGGAAAGAAATACATGCTCACTCTATATTCAAACTGATCCACTCATTTGGCGACACATTCGCGAATCAATTCCAGATGTAAGTTTTTTTTTTATAAATCCTTTGCTTAGTAATTATTTTCTAATAAAAACTTTTAGCACAACGATCCAAATCGTGCTGCAATCGTAGATGAGAAAGCCAAGGAAGAGATATTATCACTTGTTGCCCATCATGTTGCCGCCGTCAATTTCATTTATCGCAATACAAAGTTCGACGGCCGTGTAGAACATCGCAATATCCGTTTTGAAGTGCAGCGTATTAAAATTGATGATGATTCGGCATGCACTGCTCACTATCGCGGTGAACCGAATCAGTATTGCATGGAGAATATTGACGTATCAAATTTCCTGAATCTTCATTCGCTTGGGAACCATGAAGCGTTTTGTTTGGCTTACATTTTTACCTATCGGTGCGTATGAACATTGTTTAGTATGCAACTTGCGCTAATAATAAATTCTTAATCCCTTAAGCGATTTCACTGGTGGCACTTTAGGACTTGCGTGGGTCGCATCAGCAACAGGCGCATCGGGAGGCATTTGTGAGAAACACAAATCTTACACTGAAACTACAAGTCAAGGAATTCCACAAAGTACAAAACGATCGCTTAATACGGGAATCATTACATTTGTTAATTACAATTCACGTGTTCCACCAAAAGTTTCCCAGTTGACATTAGCTCATGAGATTGGACACAATTTTGGATCGCCTCATGATTATCCATTGGAATGCAGGCCTGGTGGACAGCCAGGAAATTACATCATGTTCTCAAGCGCAACAAGTGGTGACCGACCAAACAACAGTAAATTCTCACCATGCTCCATTCGTAATATCTCAAACGTGCTCGATGCTATTGATGATTCGAGAAAACGTAATTGTTTCAAAGCCAGCGAAGGAGCATTTTGTGGCAATAAAATTGTTGAAATTGGCGAAGAATGTGATTGCGGATTTAACGATGAAGAATGTCGAGACCGTTGCTGTTATCCTCGAATCGTTAGTGAATATGATTTATCACTTAATGCTTCAGCAAAGGGATGCAGCCGTCGAGCCAGAACTCAATGCAGTCCTTCACAGGGACCGTGTTGTGATCCAAATAGTTGCGCATTTGTCCCTGCCAAACTGGGTGCGAAGTGTCGTGAAGAATCAGAATGCTCATGGAGTTCCATGTGCAATGGAACGACCAGCGAATGTCCCGATCCGAAACCACGTGAAGACAAAACAAAATGCAACAACGGAACACAACTGTGTATCAGTGGGGAATGTGCGGGATCAATTTGTCTTATTTGGAATAAGACAGAATGTTTCTTATCGAGCCAGTCATCTCTTGACAATCGACAACTGTGCGAACTGGCTTGTCAAGACGGCAATGATCCTTTGTCATGTCGCTCGACCAGTGAATTTGGACATTTATTTGGATTGCCAAAAGGTGGAATAAGTTTGCGTCCCGGTGCACCATGTGATAATTTTCAGGGATATTGCGATGTATTTCTCAAATGTCGGGCCGTTGATGCCGATGGACCGCTAGTGAGATTAAAAAATCTTTTGCTTAATAAGGAAACATTACACACGTTGAAACAATATGTCATTGAGAATTGGTATCTTTGTGTTCTGCTGTCGATTCTATTCCTCATTTTTATGGGAATGTTCATCAAATGTTGTGCCGTTCATACACCGAGTAGCAATCCAAAGAAGCAGCCTGCCCGTCGAATCTCAGAAACACTTCGTCATCCCATGAGCACATTACGAAGAATGGTAGGTTTAGATTTACTGCTTATTCAGTGATAATAAAAATAAATTATTTTAATGCTTCTAGCGACATCCTGCAAATGTTGCGCGTAGTATTCCACCACCAGGACATGGTGAACGCCGTGCAGGACCAAGTCATGGTGGTCGCCGCGGTCAATCAAGTCGCGGTGCACAACAAGGCAGTCGACCGTCACAACATGGGCACGGGTATAATAATAATAATAATGGAAGAGTGAGAGGTCAATAATTATGCAACGCAACTTATTAATTGAGCTGGATTAATCACCACTCCTGATGCTATAATTTTTTCATTCCTTTTTTTGTTGTTCTTGTTTGTCCTTCAGTTGATATTTTCGATATAGTTTTAGTTGCTTATTTGTTTTCAGAATTGTTTCTGAAAAATTGAGCATGTGCATAATAATTTGGCTTCATACTTCAACCAATTTTGATATATTTATTTATTATTCCATTTTTCTATCACCGCATGCATGAATATAACTCTATAAATCAAAAGCTAGTTGAATTAAAAAATTAAATAGATTTTTTTGTTCCTCCAATCAACAGCCGACGCCCCATTAATACCAGCACAGGGCTATAGACGCTCTCAACTTGATCCTTACGCTGAAGGATATAACGAGCGACAACATGTTGAAATGCAATTACGCTATCCATCTGCACCACCAAAGGGCTGACCGCTGTAAATTAAAAGTATTCAATGTCACCACACATCACATTATGATGAAGCTCTTCCACCTATTGACCGATATTTATTTACTACTTAAAAGCTAAGCTAAGAGTATCATAAATAATTATTATGGGTAGCGTCTTCTGGGTCCAGTTTATTGATGATGAACACAAATTTATAAATCAAAATATTTTCTTTTATCTATTTTCGTTTTCTCAAAAAGTCTCAAAGGGATTTTTTGCTCATATGCTTGTGATAAGCATAATTAGAGCAAAACTAGATATAATTTAGATAGTTAATTTTTTTTTAATGCAACCTTACTTTATATGGACTTTCTTTTTTATTATTTTTCCTCGACTTTTCACTCATTATTTTTTTAAGACGAAGGAAAGCAGTTATCTTTCAAAGTTTGTGTCGCGGCATATTGCTGTTACGAGAGTTTTAGAAATTGTATGGCAATTTGCCGCGGCACTTTAAAATAAGATATAAATTTTAAATTGATGTGCCGCGAGCCAAAAGACTTGCGAGACAGTCTGAAAGAAATTATTGATTTATTGATTAGCAGTTTAAATTTCAAATCGCAGACTTTTTTTCAATAGAAATAGCAAAAAACAAAATCAAACACTGTAAAAACCAGAATGAAATATTTTGTAGATTCATCGAAATGGATTTTTTAGACAAGATTATTGGAAGTAAATAACAGTGTACGGCATCAATACGCTCATGTGATAACTAACAAAAGAAAAAAGAAAAACTATAAATTTATTTTTCTAAAAAAGTGAGAAATTCCACGACAAAAAAAAATATTTCAGAGAATTTTAATTTTTTAAGTCAAGACGTTTTGAAACAAACAGCGTTTTCCAATCTTATGGGAATTATTGGGCATGGTGCACATTGCAAAGAGTTTTCCTTTCATTGCTCTCAATGATCCCTGAAGTGAAAGGAATCCTTCGTATTTTACCAGAATTCAAAACAGAAAAAAAATTCTCAAGATATTTTTCCGCAATGAAAACATAAATTCAATTTATTTCCTATAACGATGACAAAAAATGCTCAATTTTGAGTTTGTAAATTGCGTTTGGGATTTTTTTTTCTTCAGGCAAAAGCAGAAAGAAAAATATTGCGAAATAAGAATGATTGATTTTAGTTTAAATTTCGTTGCGTAAAGTGAAACTGATTAAATTTATAAGACATTACAACAAAAAGTTGTACTCGTATTAAGCATTTAAGTTTGCGACATTTCTCTTTGATTATATGTTTCATTTTAATGGAATTTGCCAAATTTGTTTTTAACAGCTAAATGGTGACGTTCTTGGCCACACAAAGGACAATTGCTCAAAGCTCACCCTTACCGGAAAACGTGATTTTGTTTTCACTCTTAATAGCAATTCGTGCGCATTAAAATGTCGCTCGAACAATTAATAAAAAAAATTTATCGCAATGGAAAAAAAAACTGCCAAAGTAACTTCTTCATTTCCAAGCAAAAGAATTTTAATATTTCACAGTTTTCCATTGAAATATGTTGCAAAAATGTTCACATTTTATAATTCTCAGAGTGTAATTTGCGCCCACTCAGCATCCGATATAAAAAGAATGAATAAACCAAAAAAAAAAAGAAAGTATTCTAAAAGAATAAAATCAAAACAATAAAAAAGCAATTTGAATGGAAAAATCGTGATATGAAAAAAAAAATACGAAATTCATATTTTCTGGTTCTTCTTTTTCTTACCGCTCATTCTCACAAGACGCATTTTCCTTTCTATTACATTTTTCGATCTCGCCTTTTTCGTTGGATTTTGCGAATAATTCGCCAAAAATAAAAGTTGCGTTTTAATTTTAAAAAGTTTAAGTATAATAAAAACGTGAAAATGCACTGACGAGGCATTTGACGTTGATGATGATGAATCGGAATTTGATGATTGCCAAAATATTGTAAAATCTCCTTATTTTTCTTATAAATAAAAAATAACCCTGTGGGTGGAAAAAATACCAAGAAAATATTTAAAGAGAATCAACAATGTTACAAGTGATGCAACAAAAGAGCATCTCCCTGTTGACACTGATAGATGAATCCATTCAGTATATCAGTCTAACAGCTCAATTTTTTAAATACATTTTCCACAATTTTCCTCCCACAATTTCACTGGTATATTATTATTTTTATTACGAATATTTATAATTATGTACAATATACAGACCGATAAAATTCACACACAAAACCGATGTCACAAATAAAATCTCATAAAAATATATTATAAAACGTGAAAAATAAAATGAATGGATGAAATAAAGATTTATTGTAAATTAATGAATTTGGCTAAGCAAATTTTCTTCCCCTGCTCCAGACTTGGTCCAAAGGAAATTCTGTTGTTATTGGCTTTGTCATTTGACTCTCCGAGTAGGTCAGAAAAGTCATCAAACCTTTCGAGGGTTAATTTCGAAGGCAATTCATAACAATTAGTAAAGTCTCCAATTTATCTCTGAACTGCAAATTTATTATGATAAAAATTTCCTTCGCAAAATAATTTGCCGCCTCAATTTTGCCTGCTCTCGTAGCTCATTCAGAATGATGGAAATTAATTGCTGTTTATTTATGTTAATTAGGAAAAATCTCTTCGCAACTTTCGTTTCTACTTGAATTAATTATTTTGCTATTTTTAAATTGAATTTCATCACCCACAACAAAGAAGGAAAAACGAAGTGAATCAATTAGAAAAATTCTGTTGCAGATTTTTGCCCCAAGTAACTTTTTCTTACTTCTTCGCTGTTATAAGAACAAAATCTTAGAAATTGAAAAGTTTTACTTTATTTTCTCATTTCGAATTTTACCTTTGCTGACAATTTATCTAATTGAAAGATTTCAATCAAATTAAAAAGTTTCCGGCACTTAAAAGTAATCAATCAATTTGTTAGATGGATGAAAAAGTTGCTGCCATTAATTGATTTGTTTAAGAATTTACTGCCGAAATGCTTTCGAAAAATTTCACCTGATGCTTTAAGAATTTAAAAACCGTAAAAAATAAAAATTGGAAGTAAAATTTATTGAGTTTTCGTGTTTCACTTTTCTCACAAATCTCGAAAGCAAATCGATCACGAATTTCCTCAATCAGCAATAAATTAAACAATTCAATTTGTGATTTTGAAAACGTAAATGTTTTGCACCAACAAATTAACAAATTCGTTTAAGTGTGGACATTCCCTTATGAAATCATTTTCATTGTTTTTATGTTTTTCTTACATAAAATTCTTAATAAATTAGTAAAGGAAGCAAAGTTTGCAAAGCTTATATTTTACAAGGAAAGAAAATCTTTTTTACCAAGAAAATATGCTCAATATTTGAATTTTTTTACTTGAAGTTAGTTTTGGAATCTTATTTCAATTTTCTGAATAATATTTCATTGCAAACCAATTCCTGAAACATCTTTAGTTTTCTTTTCCTCTTTTTTCGCACTCCTTGCTTGTATCACGTAGAAAAATAAATATTTTTGTCGTAAAATTTTCGAAAAGAAGTTTTTCCAACAAAACACGTTCAATCGTTATCGTTAATCGATACTTAATCGAAGGTTCACTTGAATTATTTAAATGATTTTATCGAGAGAACAAGATGAAGAGAAAAAAGGAAATCGTACAATAAAAAAAAATGAAATGCAATTAAACTGATTGCTATTCGACATTTTTATATCCTTAATTATTCATGAGCAGTTTCAACATCAAATCTCAATCATCAGTATTTAGGAACGTTAGAAGGAATTATGAGGGTAATTTGAAAGTTTAATTATCGCATCCAGGATGCACCTTTTCAATCACTGAATTTTGAAGTTCTCGATTAATTTCAATTTTGATCAGCCTCATGAAAGCTGTTCAGTTTCCTGAATAGCGATATTTATGTATTTTCGATTCCATTTTCAGCGTACAATAGCGCGATTTCTCCATTTGAAAAGCAAATGCGGCATACAGCATTCAATTGAGGTATTCAGTTCATCTATAATATGCGACATTATTGATGAATTGATGGATATTCGCTTCAATTAAAACTGCAAATGTTCAATCACGTTCTGAATGTGCACCAACAGAAGAAATTTTGCATGAATTTACAGAACAGAGAACTTCTCATATCCAATGACGAATCGTATTTTAATCGTACAATAGTTTTGAAAAAGCGATTTGCAATAAGCGATTTTCTAAGGTTTTTCCATTTTTCCTTGTCCTAGCTCACGACCCATAAGTGTAAACCTCATGCTCACTAACCTCTTTACTATGCAGATGAAAATATGAAATGAAAGCCCATGGGCTAATGCTTGTAAAAATCAGTTCATGAAGCTACAAAATGCTCTCAAAAAGTCCTTAATAAAAATTAAGATTTATTTAAAAAAAATAAATGCTTTGCCTGCAAAACTTGATGAAAAATTTGATATGTTAAAATTGATAGCATTTTGGTTTTTTTTATAGGGAATTTAAAATTTACAAATTTGTACTGGATCATCATCGATTTTTATTTTTATTATTATTTTCAGATTATTTTAGTGTTGAAACATCTGCCGAATATTGAGTGAGTCAATCGCTGGCAGGTAATATTCACATCGATATCAATATGCACGTAGCGATGAATGTAGATAAAGAATCATGAAGATAATCCATGTTTATTGGAAAAATATTGAAAAGGCTCAGAAACTTTCAACAATCTTCATTTATTCAAAAATTCCGTCGGAATTGCTTGTTGGTATAGTAGCATTGGCTTTAAAAATATCTACATAAATTTCGGCGATTGGCGACATTTTTTAACCGCACTTTCCATTGGTTCGAACTCCTTGCAGAAGCTTTCAATAAGACAAACAATCGCTGAAATTATTTCTCAGCTTCAACTGAATTGCGTCAGAAAAAATTAGCATTTTCAATTTTCTTTGAATCGAACAGAAAATTCATGCTGAAAGCACTTACAAATTTCAATTGATTTGATTGACTTTGACTTTAATTTGATTTCATTTAAATTTCATTTGATACATTTTCACCTTCAATTTACATTTGCAGCAGCAATTCAATATTTCATGCGAATTGAAAATCTATGTTGTAGATGATGGCTGTGATTATTTATGTTGATTACATTTCTCCAACTCGATTCTCGAAAAATATTTATCACCGGGAAATTTCAAAATTCTTATTTTTATTGGTAGAATAGTTGCTGATCGAATTAATAATAAATCAGCCCACAAAACGAGCTCATACTGTTGCGAGATAAGAACATAAATAGTGGGAAAATTCACAGATGTTCAGTTTACACTTTTCATTCATTGTGATCTGTGCGATTGTGTGAAAGAAGAACATCATGTGATTAAGGGTGAAAATGTGTGTGTTTGACCATAAATTATTCAACAAGACAATTTGAATTGCTGAAAAAAGTTTGTTTCAAGCTTTAAGTTTCTCTTTGAATGCTAATTCCATCTGAAAAATTTTGTTCACGTAGAAACATTTTGCACTATTCAATTTTTGCTTTAATTTAATTAGCTTTTTCTATGCTCCTAAAATATTTGAATAATGATGTCAAATGGTGTTTGAATAAGAAGCTGTTAATTTATTGAGAACTCAAGCAAGAGAAAACTAAACTAAAGCAAATATTTTATTTCCAACACATGAAACGCATCATTATACTGGACGTGTTTGTCGTTTCATTCTTTCGTCTTCTATATTGTGACTGAAAGTTTTGATTGTCTTGGCAAGCGAATTGTCATAAAGAAGGGAGAAACAATTATTCAAGAGGATTTTTTTCGAGCTGCATTTAAGATTGATAGCGTTGTCATTGCCATCATAAATTGTTAAATTTGAGGTTTGATGGAGCAATTAAAATAATTTGATTTTATTTGCATCTGTGAGTCAAAAATTTTACTACCTAGTATTCGAATCGTTTCCTTCGATAAATGTCATCCAAAATGCAAATGAAAACATATAGAGATTTCGCATTGTTATATTGATGATGCTAATCAAAGCGAAAATACACCAATAGACAAGTACAGAAATGGAGCATAGTTCACAGAATCCTCTCGGCACTTGTAGACAGTAAAACCATTGGCAGACAGACACCAAAGCCGGAACAATAGCCCATTTACGGTACGAAAACGCGCTATTGATGTTCCGCTTTTTGAAAATTGATGCAAATTTTTGCTGGCGACACACATTCACAACATGAATGTACATTTGCAGTTTTAATTGCAACGAATATTCGATTCGTCAATAATGTCACATAACGATGAAATGAATATTCGAATTGTAAGGCTCTAAATAGAATTCTAAATGGGAAAACCTATCTCTTTTAAGCTGACATTTGAATCGAAACAAAATCAAAATCATCGGAACGAAGAGCTTTCGTGTGGTTGAATGAAAATGAAAGCTTTAAAATTCAGCGATTGAAAAATATATTTTGATTATTTATTCGATAGTTAAAGTTTAAAATTTTTCACGGCACTCCCTATCGTACACGAATCGTGATGACTGATGATTGAGATTTATTGCTAAGGGCTGTTCATAAATAATTAAAATTATAAAAAAAAATGTCTTCTTATATCGATCATATCTATTAATTGTGATAACAAAAAAAAGCATTATTCCCGTCTTGTTCTTTTTCTCTCGGTAAACTCTTTTAAATAACTCAAGTGAACCTCCGCTTAAGTATCGATTAACAGTAACGACCGAACGTGTTTTTATCGGAAAAACTTTATTTTCTTTACGACAAAAAGATTTTCTACGTGATTTTCGTAGTGCAAGAAAAAAAGAAACTAAAAGTGTCGTAAGAATGGGCTTCAAAAATAATGGCCTGAACCTGGGAAACATTTTTTTGTAAATAGAAATTGAGAATCCAAATTCCATTTTGAAATCCGAGCACCTGTCGAAAGTGGATGATTGTGATTATCGCAAATTTTTCAAGTCTGTTTCATTGATAAGTTTTTTCGAGAGTTTTTTTTAAGGAATATTGACTTGAGAATATTATCTTGAGAATTTTAATTAGAAAAGTCATTGCCATTTCAGATTGTTTCCTGTCGGCGTAAAAATGGCATGAGATACCTACAAGTAAATTCGCAATACATAAACATTTGCATTAGAATTTTTGCAGATTGATTCCATCTTCAGTTTTCTCTCTTTGTTGAAATGAATAAAAATAACAAATTAATTAACTCAAGTGGCAATGAGCACTTCGAAGAGATATTTTCTCATTAACATAAATAAACAGCAATTAGTTTTCATCATTCAAAATAATCTCCAGGAGAGAGATAAATCGGAGAATTTTACTAATTGCTATGAATTGCCTTCTAAATTAACCCTAGAGGGGAAGAGTGAGGGTAAAATGAGGGGAAATGTTGATGACTTCATTAGCCCATTCGGAAATTCAAATGACGTCATGAAGAAATCATTCAAATTGTTGTTGATTCAAATTGTCGGAATGTGATATACTTATAAAAACACGACATAAAAAAATTACATGACATAACTGTGCATGCAGTACAAAAGGGTAACGAATTTAGCTGCAAAAATAAATTTTCATATGAAACATTTGTGTGAATATTAATCTGCACTTTTTTTTTGAGTTATTTATGAATTATTTTGCTGTTGTTTTCTTACTTTCTTTGAATTTGTCGAAGGTGACAAAGCGGTCTAAAATATTCTCATAAATTTTACCAGAAAATTATTATTTTTAATCTCGACCGGCATTAAATTATGCTTGAAAATGTGT
The DNA here is from genome assembly GCA_018397935.1 of Propsilocerus akamusi. NCBI lineage: Eukaryota > Metazoa > Arthropoda > Insecta > Diptera > Chironomidae > Propsilocerus > Propsilocerus akamusi. The sequence goes on along the minus strand of CM031468.1, from coordinate 12,662,194 downwards.
TTAAAAAAACTCTTTCCTTGCCTTGAGGTTTACATTTTTTTTCTTCTTCTTTTTATCATAAATTGTAAATCAAAATTTCTTACCTTAACTTAAAATAAGTATTTTTGTTTTCGATTCTGATTTTGAATAAGAGGTTTGAAGTTTCTTCATTTGTTTTCTCCCTCAATAAGATGCAACAGAAAGTATCATCTACAAAATTTCAAAATTCTATAAATTACAGGGAATTTATGTTGAAAGAATCATGAAATTTGAGTTTTTCAACAATCATGCAGCCGCGCATTTGAATTTTGAAAAGAAAAACGCTGGAAATGGACACTAAAAAGTTTTTGAGTTTTGCATTTTTAATAAAACCAATAAATCACGACTCAAAAGCTTTGCGTTTTGCGAGTTATTGTGATGGCTGTTGTCCCAAAATGCAGTGGAAAATATTATGAAGAGTTCGGCCATCAAAATTCACATTGCGAAAATGTATTTGGTTGGAGGCATTTGGTCTCGATGACCTCGAAAAAAAAATATTTCAGCATTTTTAGTCCTAAAAATGTACAAAAATACTTTTTCTGACTAACTTGAAATATCGATTTTCGGATTGTGAATAGTGACGGTTAGTTTTCAGACAATTGATATTTTTTGGTATATTTACTAATTTCAGAACAATCTTCCTGAATGAAACTTTCCCTAATTGATCTCGCTAGCTATAGTTCTATGACCAAGAAAGAAAGCACCACACCAAAATTTGATAATAAGGTTTTCTTTTACTCTAAAAATCACTAAAAAATAAATCCGAATATATTCAATGAACTTTTAATAAAAGCTTTTGCAAAAACATTTTTTTAGTGCAAGCGAAATTGAGAAAAGCGAATAAATTTTTTATTTCAATTTTCTAGTTTTGGCTTCAATCAATGCTTCTCTAAAACTTTGTAAAGGAATTTCAAAAGTTTATGCAAATTATTTGCCAATTCATGGGTTTTTTTGTTCAACTGGAAGTCTGTTTTCAACAAGAAAAACTTTTTTTTTGTCTTTATGAATAACATTTTAACATTAAATTGGTTGCATTTTATCTGAATTTTATCGATTTTGCAATCCTTGATTTTCATTCAAAAAGGGTTTCAGTCATAATAAAATTATTCAAATTTTTGAAAAAGGATTAGTAAGGTTATCGCATTAATTTCAGCACAAATTTCAATTCACAGCCTTAAACGTTTAAGTAAGGTGAAAATCTAACATTTGAAATTTTCAAGCGGCTTCATTTTTATCTTGATCGAATTTAAAAATAAGACTTGACAGATTTCTTCTTCAATACAATAGCCTCTTCAACATTTTGTTAGTTGAGCGTAAATATGAAAAAAGCATCAGAATTTTTCCAGTCTTGAAATTTCATTTATTATTCATTTATTTGTCAGATGCATATTTTGCAATGTCGAATAATAATAAGAAAAAAATGCTGCAGATGAAGTTTTGGCAATTAAGTTGAGTGCCATCAAAACATCTCTCGAACGAATCGAGAAATGAATGAAAACGAGAGTGATGCGGGCAATGCAATCAACATAATTCAAATCTTTCTATTCAAATGAATCACAGCCAACATCAACAACAAATTTATAAAAAGGTTTTCAATTCACACAACATAAACACTTTTTTTTGTTGTTGTGAATTGAAATTTCAGGTAAAAATGTATCGAATGAAAGTTCAATGAAATCAAATTAAAGTCAAAGTCAATCAAATCGATTGAAATTTTGAAGAGCTTTCAATAGGATGCTAATTTTTGACATATTTCAATTGGAAATTTTTTCTTGTTAAACAAATGGCGCGAATTTCTTTTGTTATGTAAAAATATGCAATTTTTTAGTTTTCATGTTTTTTTCAAAGATTTTTTTTTAATCTTTCTGATTTCTCACTGCAAGCTGATGCACTGAAAAAAAAATATATGTATAAGATGAAAAAAACTTTTTGCGAGCTATTTCCAGCTACGTTCAAGATTGATGTTGATTGAGAAGAAATATGAAGTCTGTTGAACGCTTCTGAGCCTTTTCAATATTTTTTCAATAAACACGGATTATCTTCATGATTCCTTATTTACATTCATCGCTACGTGCATATTGATCTTAATGTGAATTTTTACCTTCGATCGACTCATTCACTCAATATTCAGCAGATGCTTTAACATTGAAATTATTCGACTGGATCATCAGAAATTCGGAAATTTAAAGTCTCACATAAAATATTTGATACGATTTTCTTTGTTTTGGTTTGTCCACATTTCTCTGATATCTATATAATTTCGTTCAATATTTGAACAATTTCTGTCTCTAGCTATGGACCATTCAAAAATGTATTTGAAAATGAATCCAAAGTTCGCATTGTTATTTTGATGATGCCAATCATAGCTGGATATGAATTTCAGCAGTCATTGATGTTCCGCTTTCTGTAAATTTATGCAAATTTTGTGTTGACCACGCACATTCAGAATATGAATGAACATTTGCAGTTTTAATTGGAACGAATGCCATTCATCAACAGAACCTACATAGATGAACAGAAGCATTCATTGAATGGCTAAGCATTAACTTTAAACAGAGAGAAAACCGCGCTTTTGTTTGATAAAATACTTTGTTATTTCATTGTTCTTGATTTATATTTAGTCGAGCAGTCGAAGCAGACCAAAAAAATTTCAAAAATTACCAGCTAATCAAATTGTTAAGTAATCGCGTTGAAACTTTTATTTTAAAAATGAAATCATGTACAAAATAAGTTTCTTGTGGCTCGATCATTGTGGATCGTAAAATATGCAAATTTTGAATTATTTAATGAAAAGCGCGCAACTGAAACAAATTTTAACAATTCCGAAGATTTGAATATTTTTGCGGTATATTTGAGCATTTCGTTCATGAATTAATTTTATCAGTGGTCCTTCTTGTCATTGTAGTGATTCTGAAAAATCTCTAAATTCTATCAAGATAAAGTCAATGAGACATGGATGAAAATTGATGTAAATTATTCAAATTTTTCCAATAAAATTCATTAGTTTGTTCCTTTCAAGTGATTCCTTTTTTGCTATGCAAATATTATTCAAAAGCATCTTGAAAACGAGAGAAAATTGCTTGTGCAATCGGGAAAATGAGGTCATTGGCAATGATTTTAACAACTCCACAATTTCGGATTGGAATCAAAGAATGCTTGAAATGCGCATGTTAATGGATTTGGATGGAGGGGAATAATTTCCGAATAAACTTCCAAAGAAATTTATCCGCCAATTTATCGTTTAGTGTAAAAATGTTGATCCATGAAGGATGGTGAACAATTTTTCAGCTCACAATTTATAAAAAATATTTTTACGCGATGAATCGACATCGCTTGGGCTTTTCATCATCACACAGCAAGATTAACAGTTAAGGATGAATGTGAGCTGAATAATAAATCTCACGAGGGATTTCATAATTTTACATTTGTTGCAGTCTCGAATGATGAAAAATTCTGAAAATTTCACAAGAAAAAAAAGAAAGTAAAATTCATTTCAATATTTTAATTTCATGCATCGACCAGCAAAAAAGCTTTCGGCTGCGGCTTTAATATTTTATCCACGTTGCGATGGAATCAGCAGCATCACAACAGAAAATGGATGATAATAATAATCATTCGCCACGACTGAGCGGTTTCATAAATTTGTCTACAATTAAATCGTTCGCTTTATTGTTAAATTATTCGTGTGAATGATTTCGGTTCATAATTTAATCAAAAATATCATTCACCAAAGTTTTTTTCTGGCTTTTTATTAAAATCAATTTTCGAGGATTTATTGATTGAGCGAATAATTCGACAGTTGAAATCGTGTTCATGACAACATGTGCCGACTGACTGACTTGTTCCACTGAATCTTCCACATCAATAACATCTGATGAGCACATTATTTGTTCACATGAAATATATTCATCTTCAGTACTTGGAAATATATTCGTACTTCGGAAGTTAATCAATTGTGCTTGAAATGTTTTCAATGTGCTGAAGTTTTGATACTATTCATTGAAGCTTTTATATATTATGTAAAAAGCTTTAGATGGTTTGACATAAAATTGCGAGCATTTTGTTTTTTTTTTTTTTTCATCTGTTTCTTGTTTCGTCTTCATTGCAAATCCTATAATTTCATCGACTTTAATAATTCTTTCATCAATTCCTTTCCACCTAGAGCGGGGATTTCCTATATTCGTTCGTTCGTTTGCCTGTGAGTCGTAATGACATTTTGATTCCATTTCTTCCTTATCAGAGACAACGAGCGAATTTTCCTCCTTACGTCAATTTGTTCGCGAAAATTTGCTGAACGAAGGCAAGCAAAACAAGAAACAAAAGCATTGTGTTTCTTCCGCCCTATTGAATATCATCAAAATTATAGGGAATTGATTCAATTCAAGTCTTCATGTATCACCATAACAAACAAATAAATACAAACATATCATCCCATTTATATATCTTTGGCACTTTTACTCATTTTCCGGAACATGGGAAATGTTTTCTCAATGAGTTTTGACTTTCGGCTCAAAATTAAATGTTCAATGTCATTTTCATGGAAACTACTTAATTTATTCTGAAGTCATCATTGTATCATTAATAAAATCTAAATGTCTGTCGACCCTAGTTAGCAATTCGGGCTCACCGACCGTCTCGCATGATTCGTATCCGTTGCTTATGATACCGATCAGTTTCTTTTTGCCCTTTTTCTGAATCACCAGAGCTTGTCCGGAATCACCCTTTAAATTGCAATGATCTTAAGAAATTCTAAATGTAGAAAGTATTGTTTATTAAATACCTGGCATGTTGAAGCTGCAATACCACGACCACAAAAGTTTCTCTCAATATATTCTGTATAATTGTTTACAGTGAAGAAGTTTTTGCATTCCTTCATAGATAGTATTTCATATCTTGCCCAATTCACTGAGCTGCTGGTTTTTCCTGCTAAAAAGTGTATAAGTTGTAATCAAAATCACGTTACACCGCACCTACTCACAATCACCAAGCTTTCCATAACCCGCCACAATTCCCCACAATCCCGCAAAGCTTCTGCCAACATCACTCTTTGATGGTAATGAAACAACATCAAAAGCTGAAATTCAAAATTTGCCTTTCGATTTATTTGAGAAAGAGAAATTGTGCAAATTTTTACTGTTATTCAGCGTATTGAGAGACTTTCTCAATCGCAAAAGTGCAATATCGTTCATGAGCTCCGGCTCGAAAGTATAATTCGGATGAAGAAAAGTTTTACTGACTCGAACAACATGATTCATGTCATTTGTTACGTTCCCAATGAACACATCAATGACATTGAAACTGCAAAAATGAGTATCAAGCAAAGTGAATAATTGAAATAAAAGTGGCTACTTTGAGATTGAATGGAAGCGTATTCACATACCCATAAACGCAATGTCCTGCTGTCAGTATCCACATGCTGCCGACAATCGATCCACTACAAGAGAACCCCGACAATGTGTTCTGATTTTCACGACTAAATATCTTCACTGTATATGGAAATTGCTTGGGGATATTTGAAATTTCATTTCGGAAATTTTTGAATGAATAATTTTCATTGCTCGCATGAAGCGCTCGATAGATGGCAAAATCTAATCTGATTGCAATGAACAGCACGAAAATCCACAAAATAAACCTCATTATTTGACGGCCAGAGAGAGACTAACGCGAAAATATAAATATTTTGATAACGAATCGCATTGATTATAAATTTTTTTATATTTTTTTCGAGAAACGCGTTCGGTGAGCTAAAATTGATAAGCGTTTAATCTTATCGACTAACCTTGACCTAGCCTAGAACCAACCGATGGGTTTATATATTACACATTTTTTTGCTAACAGACTGATACCGAAAATAACATAAATCCGAAAATTTACAGACCGAAAGCTATTCACATAACTCGTCCTCCCTTAAATATTTGATTATGCAGCTAAAAGTCAATTAAAGTCGTCTGACTGCTACACTGTTGACTATTTTAAGAGAATTTAATTAATTTTCGTGGAAAATAGGGAAGTCGTGTTATAAACAAAATCCTGAGCAGTTATCATTCATCAACAAAATAATTTCTCTCCCTAAACAGAATGCAGAAACCCTCTTTCGAGATATTATGGAAACTGTTAGAAACATGTTTTATAAATTTTCTCTCTGTGACATTAATTGAGTTATGGATTTGCAAGATTTTCAACATTGCACAATTTTTTGTTTAAAAGGGCATGAGGGCGGACGACACAAACTGCCACTGTTTCAATTATTTGATTTGCATCAAACACATGCATACACACATCGCTTTGACAATGAAGCACTCAATTCAATATGTGCTGTTGGAACATATTTTTGTCACATTTGCAAGAAGCTTGGGAAAAAAAGAATATTTCAGCCGGAATTGAAGAACAGCACTCGACGTATTGTCATGTTTCTTCCTTTTGAGTTACAATTCTTTCGTTTAAATCGCGCATCATGTTGCGAAACATAGAAAATAAATTTAATTTTGAGTCAAATATTTTTCAGATTTAAAGCTCTGCTGCCGCAAAAAAAGATATTTTTTCATATGTTTCAATATCGTTTTACCTCGTGTGGTGGCTAAGCTACAAAAAAAAAATATTTCAAGTTCAGAATTTCATTAAGATTTTAAGCAAAAACAAGCATCACTGTGGTCAATTGCACTGTTTTTCCCCTTTTTATAAGAGTTGTGAATTGGGCGCAGAATCAAGAATTTAAACATGAGTGGGGGAATTAGAATGAATCCTGAATAAACTTCAGCTTCGGAAATTCAGTGACGAAAGTAATTTAGAGGAAGAAACATCTCTTGCACCTTTGGTTGAAATTTATCATGGAAAGAAAATCGCGAAAAATTTCAAAGATTAAGAAATCGTCGTTATCAAATTTAACGACCAATATTTGTTGTAGGGAAATAATTAGCTTTGGTTCCAATTTTCCGCAAACGGAGAGATTCTTTTATGACCTGTATTCAGAGAGAAACCTTTCTTAAATTTTTTTTTATTTAACCATGAAAACTTGTCTAGAATAAAGTCATGAAGGTGTCTTTATTCTCTTCTTTCTTTCGTGTTTGATACCCAAGGGGTAACAATTAATTAATTAGCCATAAAATTAACTTTATGAATCTTAAACACTTTCGTTATCGTCATAATTACGCAATTTGCCAGCTGTTGTGTGATGTGAAGAGAGCTTCTTTTTCGACTTCATTATGCTTCATCTTCCTGCCACGATGGAATATTATTAAAGCAAATAAAATCAAATAACAACTTTGCGTAACAATTTTTTTTTCGCTTCAAATCATTGCTTTTTATTTCTTTTTCAATGAGCGCTGTTGAGTAAATTACACGAAAACTTTATCTGATGTCTCGCGAGCATAGACACTGCCGTTTGCCTTCCCTTAAATTGGGTAATTGAGGTTGTCTCTGCAACAAATTCTTGAATATTTATTTTTATATTTACTTTCTTTAGTGCGGGGCCACAAACCATTCAAGCCAACCAGCGAGTAAGCAAGTTCCAAAGAAACCACGGTAAGAAGGGAGAATAAAAAAAAATGTAAATTGCCATCTTTGTGCCTCCTCAACATGTTTCAATGAATTTCGAATTGTTTGCCGCAAGATATTGCCTCATTTGCCTTGATAACGTGAAATTTTCATTCCTTCTCTTCGCTTTTCCGTTTTTAATATACATTTTCTAGCGACTTGTGAAAAGCGTTGTTGTGCGGAGCGAGTCGCGAGTGGAATGAAAAAAAAAAGTTTCTAAATTGACTCCTCTTGTTTCTTTCCGCTTGTTTAATGTTCTCCCTCATCTATTTTATTGGCTTCCATACTAAGTATACACTCTGAGATTTCTTACCAAACAATTGTCGAAAATTGCGAACATCCGTTTATGCTAATAATAAGTATCAATTTCGATGATTCCTCATCGCAAATTCTCCTCACTCGCTCTCTGCCACAACCAACAAATAGAAATAAAAGAAAACCGCATCAACAATCTTAAAGCACTCAATTTTCATCGATTAAAGAATTTTTTTTCTTCTGTTTGAAACCAAATGATAAATAAATAAATAAAAACTAAATTTAAAGAAATCAAATTTATAAAATTTATTCCGAAGTTTTGCTTTAATTTAGTTTCGTTTCCCCCTTTTCACCAAATACGGATGCTGAGCTTGGGCCAGAATATGTGGTTTGGTTATTTGATTATGCATGAGACTTAGACGATACGAGATTATGGTTTTTGCATCGGCTCCGGCCACCACCATACCACCATGCCGATGTGGGTGTGAATGTGAATTTTGGTACACAGCAAAACAAAATCACTGAAATCTGTGAATTCTCTCATGAGTATTTTTTGGCTATTCTTAAAGTTTTTTTTTTTTCATCTGGCAATAAATTAAATGAACAGATTTTTTTTGTTTTCTAATAAAATAAAAGACACAATTTTAAAAAGAAAAGAATAAAGAAAATTATAATTTAAGGTCTTTTGGCCCAACATCTTTATAGCTCTTGGACGGCATCCAGATATCTCAAGAGATGAATTTCGAGGACGAAGGAAATTATTTTTAGTTGCAAAATCTTCTGCAGTCTGTGCAGCACCAGTAGCGGCAACAAAAATATTAATAATGAATACTGTTCTGCTGCTCTAGAGCTTTTAATGAATTTCAAATGAATGAATCTTGATGTTATTGAAGCAGAAAAAATTTCAAGCTTTTAATTTCTTTCAGATTTTGCAGTGAATTTCATTCACTTTTTTGTTTGTTGTTGTACATTTAAAGAAAAGAAATTATTGTGCAATGTCGCATTTAATAACTAGTACCGAACATCATCGTCAGTCGTCGTTTCTATCATCTGTATTCAAAAAAATTTTCATATTGTTGCAAAATGTTTTGCAAGTCGAGCAAAAAATGGAAGGGAAGCAAGCATCTCTCGAAAATCATTGGAATATGAATAATTGACAAAAGACCATCAGACTGGTTGGCAGAAAATTAATGGTTCATTTTTTTATTGCAATTTTAATAGAGCACATGAACGAGCGCTTTTTTTAAGGGAAAGGAATGAGTTTATGTGCTGGTTCATCGCAAGAAATTTATGCAACATTTTGTTACAGAAGAGAAAATTACTTAAAGTAGATTGAGTTGAATTCAAAAGAGTAGCAAGTATTGTTGCTAGCGTAGCTTTTAAATGAATCCTATAGTAAGCATTTAAAAGAATTGTTACTTTATATGTTCTATGCACCATATTTCGCATAAAAATCATGCAATTCCAAAATTCACGATTTTTTTGCCCACGATATATCGATGAGGCAAACCTCATTCTCTATAGTAAAACAAATTTGACTGTGAAAACTCAGGCATCGAAACGAGCGTATTTATTTCAAAAGTGTGCAATAAATCACATCGGGAACGAGATGGAACAAGAGATAACATTGATAAATTGTATCAATTTCATGTAAAATTAGATTTTTCTCACACGTTAAAATATTTTCCGAACATTTTTTGAACATTTTCTTTTACAATTTTCATTTTTTTTTCTGTATCCCTCACACTCCCAACACATAACAAGCATTTCTTAAAGGAAAAAGTTTTAAGATTGAATAAATCTTTGAAGTTTTATAGATTCGTTTTGATTTACAGTTCTGTTGGCAAGTTGAGAACAAGCGGAGGGAAATGTTAAAAAAGAAAAGTGTTGTTCGTGCAAAAGGTGCAGAAATTTATTGCGGAACGTTTGAGAAAATTAATGCATTTTTAATACGAGTAATCTGGAATGAAATTGTTGGAAAATTACATGCTCGACCTTATTGGTCTGAATAACAAATCTCTTTTTTTTCTTGCGATTCGGATTCATGGGATTCATTCAGACGTAAATAAAAATGTATTTTTCAATCGTTGAATAAGATTTTTTCTATGCTATTTGGAACTGAATGGCTGTATTAAGCAATGACTTCCTTCTTGTCCGTATTGCTATTTATCCTTGAAAATAATATAAAAAAAAACTTTTTGTTTGTTTGTTCTGTGTGCACACACACAACATTCTGTCTATTCTATTGGGACCAAAGATAGGATTGCATAATTTATTCATTTATCTATCTTTTCCTTCTTTAACTTTGCGATAAGGCAATGTCCAATATTTCTGGAAATCAACTGTGTAGAGCAGCAGAAAAAAAGAAAAAAGCTTGAAGAAAACTGCTGTTTATTCGCTGTGATTGTTTGGCTATATGGAATTTGAAAACTGAAAAGCGAAGGGAATTTTTCAAGTAAAGGCACAAATGCAAATCAGGAAATGCAATGATTCGAATCAAAACTTACTCATTCCATGCACAATTTTCCATTTTTTTTTTATCTATGAATATTCGTAAAATGTGAAATTTGCATCTTGAGATTGAATTGATTTTTCCTTTCCTTCTTTCGTCATAATGCTCTGAGTAAAGTTCAGATGAGCTTTAAGAAAACATTCTTAAAAGTCATTTAAAATGCCTCAAAATGCAAACGATGAGCATGACGGCACAACATGCGCGCCACCACGCCACCACCATCAGAGAGGGAACCAAATGAAGAAAATCACGTCGGAAATTAATTTATTATTCCCAACACGTTCAAAATGATTATTGAAAAGCGTTGAAAATATATTTCTACGTTTAACACATCTTCAGCTAAAACTGGCATCATATGGCGTATCAATTCAGCGTGTGCCATTTCCACTCACTCACACTTTCTTATGCCTCCCTCGCAAAGTTCTTAGCATGTAAGGAAAAAATTATTTTTAAATTTGTTTCACAATATTTTTGTTTTTAGAACAATTTCGATCGCTTAAAGGAGCAACATAAGGAAAAACCTTACAAATGGACTTCAATTTTTGGCCACTGCTGCTTTGGAGAGCATATTATTGTGATCATTTATATCTCCTCTCTGTCCCGCTTGACCCTTTCCATTATAAAGGACTAATTAAATCACAATTTATTGTGATAGATGATGTGCATTAAAATGTTTCACTCGATAAATCTGTCACAAATAGTTTTTTATGCTGTCTCTGTATAGCATTCTGACTGTCATGCTGTTTGTTTATTGTATGCGAAAGAAAAAGTTTTCTTATGCCAAAAAAAAAAAAAGGAAAAATTTGGAAATTTGCCATTCTTGGGTTTTGTTCTTGCCTATATTACCAACGAGATAAAAGTTAAAGTCAATGTGTGTCATCGTTTTGAGACAAGTAAGTCATGAAGAAGGAAACATTATCGAAAACTTTACATCGCTTACAGCCAATAAATTTTCATTGATTTCATAGCAACATCAATATATTCAGCCAGCCATCCATAGCTCATATCATATAGCGCATCTGCTTCATATCAGAGATTGAATTGTCGCCTTTCCTCGGAAAAAAAACGATTTTGCCATTGTCAAACTTAGTTTTATGTGATAATCCACAAGACAATTTTCATGGCTTTCGAGTTGCGATGTCACATTAATTATTTATATCGGTTCAGTTGCGGGGGCGCTTCAACCGAAACAAGTCTTCCAACTGTCAATATCAATTTATTAATGTGTCGACAAAAAAGTTCATCGGATCATGTTAAAAGCAAGCAGCAGCTCTAGCTTTTGGTATGAAGCGAAAACATTAAGCTTGTTATCATTTCATTCGGATAATTAATTTTTGGGTCATCGCCAGTGTGATAAATGCTGTCATGAGATTATTAAAATCATGCAAAGCTTGGAAAACTGTTTTTGTGCGCCGTTTCTTGGTAAATGTTGGGATATTATTAATATTTCATCTCATCATGCATTATTAGCGGTTCATGCTTCCTCATAAATGTTTAATGTGAAATTTATTAAAGTTTCTCTACGGCCACCACAATTCAATCGCCTATTTGGATCTTAATCCGCATAAACGCACATCAAATAAATAAATATATAAAATCAGATGGTTAAAAGAAAATTTTCCAGAGTATTTTTCTTTGGTTTTCTTTCTTGTTCTTGATATAAATTCACTTAGATGATTTCTCTAAGGTATCGGCTACATTGTGTCTGTAGATATTTGAGTGCAAATTCAATATTATCAATAAACTTATGATTTATGCGATATCACAAGATAAGATCAAATATTTATTCTTGCTGTGTTCAAACAAAATATGAGGATATTTAGAAAAACAAGAGAATATTATACTAAATATTGCAATTTGTCCAATTAAATATGTATATAATATAACATGAGGCTCAACATACATGGAGGAATTCCAGAACCAAGCAAGTTATTTAGGCTCAATAAGCATAAAAATAGTAAAGCCCGGAAAAGGTATAATTTGACAGATTATTATTGTTGAGTTAAGCGGCCGAAATGATATTTTTATAAGACGGATAAAAATTGAATAAAATGTTTTCGTTTGACACATGTATGTTGCACACTTAAGCTTTGAACTTTACAGAGCAAGACGTAGAAAACTGGCGTTTCATATGAATGTTATGTGGCATTCCACATAGCAATTCTTTGTGAATAATTTTGCTCTCATTAAAGCGTCAATTTAAACACTTTACTTGCGATCGACGAAAGAATAAATAATTCCTTAGCATTTACAGAAAGCAACAAAAGCAACAACTAAAGAAAAGAAAAAAAGAAGAAAAACTACAACAATTTCATTCACATTAGGAGGCATTAAACTCTAAGTGACCATGAATTAGTCATTAAAAGCTCTAAGCATGTTTACAGCAATAAAATAAATTACATGTAATACCCACACACATGTTATGTGCCATCATTATATTTGCCGGCAATGGTCAATGAAGCTTCTTTCTTTTCTTCTGTTTACCCATCCTCCTCCATACTATAATACAACCAAAACGTGTTCATTGAACATTCCCCAAATGAATGATGATACCCCAGAAACGAAAAATACCTCCATAAATAATAAATCACCATAAGTGGTTCCCGATAACATTCAATAACATCGATATCATTATTCGGCGAGGTCTTTAATATTTAGTAATGACGTAAATTGGCAGAAGAAAAGTTCATCTGTCTAGTCAATCGGCAATTTGCGAACCACTGGAGCATTTAAATTGGTCAACTAAAGATATTTGCCTCCCTGCCTCCGCATATAATTCCAGAATACATGTAGCATAACGAAACCTTAACTCGAGCGCAAAAAAAAATCATTTTTTTCTATTATGAGAAACTATCAGCAATATGATAGAATGAATGAGAAAGGAACAAAAAAAAAAGATTTCATAGATTTTTCATAAATCCAAAACGAATCACGTAGAAAATCAATTTGTAATGCTAGCCACGTACAAAATTGTTATTGAATAGTGTTAAAAATTTGATCATTGTTAACAACGATTGCTTGATACTAGCTGGCGGCAGCTATTATAACGACCCGCTTCTATAGTCTAGAATTGAAACTCATTTCGTGATGTTCATAGAAGAAAGATTTCTGTCTCGCGGTTTCAATTCTCATTGGCAAAACCAGACAATACATCTAGAGAGTGAAGATCCACGGGCGCCTAATTCAATTTGATTGATGAAATTTTTTAAAGAGTATAAATTTTTGTGTAACAAGAAAAAGGGAGCAAGGGTGGTTATAGAGAAGAATCAAGCTTCAAATCTCATTATTGCAAAAATCGAAAAGCCTTTGCTTGTTTAATGTCATTTTTTTTGACTTTCCTCCTCTATTGTTGTGCTTTCTCTTCCTTCAATTTATTCTCTATAGAACATCCTACCCTCTGATACGAGATGAGTTGGCATTATTTTACAATTTTCTTTTAGTTAAGCATGATGGATGAATTGCTTTACTGCTTTTATATTATTTTCTATAAACTTCTGTGTTGATTTTTATTCATTTTTTTCTCTCTTGTTTTGCTGTTGATTCACAACTCTCGGATGATTCAATAATTAAACTAGCCTTATTATCAGACCCTCATTGTCTTTGTACTGAGCTGAACCCCATTTGCACAAAGGCTTTCACTTTGAAGATGTTTGCAAATATGTCGACTGTCTATATTTCTCCCATATTTGAACAAGAAGCTTTCGAAACATCACAGCAAAATTTCTTTTGGAAAGCTTCATTTATGGTGGGCAATGATTCATGAGTTTAATATCATGTTCTATGATGTATATCATCACTCATATCACTTCATAACATTGTCATCATCACACCGGAAATATTATTTATGGCTTCTTTTGCGGTGTTTTTTTCTTTATTTGTGGAAAAGTGTTTGTGGGGTTAAGCATCATTCTCGTTAAATATCTTATTAGAGCTTTGAGTGATGAATATTGCTTCATCCAGAGCAGGCAACGAAACCTGTCTTGTGCGTTTCTTCGTAGATGAGTTAACGAGCTGCCATAAATTGAACACCCAACGAAAAATGAAGACATTTAATTTATTTCGTAAAACGTGAGAAAATGAAATAAATGCATTTTCCATTAATTTTTTTTTCGGGTATGGGAAGGGGAGAGGTAGAACGAGATCAGAAATTGAAATGTTTTGATGACCAATAACGGAACGACCAAACGACATCGAAAAAAATAAATCGATTTAATTGCTGTCTGAAGTCGAAAGCACAAACATAAATTAATGACCGAGCCCATTGAAGTGAAATAAAAAAGGACCCGAAATTGAAACAGCAAACATATTTGTCCACCAGTCGATGAAGGCAATGAACATGCGGAAAAAGGAACAAACGAAACTGGATCGCGCTAATTTATGAGACACAATTATTCGACTTATTATTAAATGAAACAATATTTTCTCTTTCTCACTCGTTCCATCTTACTCCATCGCAAAATGATTTCATATTATTGCTTAATGGCAAAGAAAAAATGATTTATGACGATTTTTCTGTTGTTTGTGACACATTTGATCCTTTCATATTTTTTTTTTTGCCAGCCATTCTTTCAAATAAAAATTTCATATTGGCTTCAAAAACATTTCAACCAGCGTTGTTTGTTGCTGGATTTCACTATATTGAGCAACATCCAGTAAACTCATAAATTAATATTTTTTTTTTTTTTATAGAAAAGCATGTGAATGAAATTTATGAAGAAAAAAATCAAATTTTGAAATATTTATTTTTCTTCTTTTTTTTTGCTACTGATATTGAATGAACTGCGAGCTTTATATTAAGTCAAAAATGCTCAAATCATGCAATTTTCCACAATCATCAATCATTTTAAGCCATCTGAAAGGCACATCAGCCAACAGGGAATGAGCGAACGAGAGCACAGGCGGCATTCATCATATTGTTTTTGTAATCGCTGTCAGGAACGGTAAAAAATGGAGGCACGAGATTAATTTTTACTAACAAATCCATCGAGAACAACCAAAAGTTGATGAACTTTGACGAGATTCTAACAAAACCTTTCAAGTATCCAGTTAATTATATAATATAACGAGCGAGAAGGTTGTCTGTCAGATGGTTTTGCTTAGTTCGCTTAATGCACTTCTTCGTCGATTTCTACCATCCAGATGCATCTCTTCAGAAACCGTTCCAGTCGCTCTAAAAAAGAAATTTCCAACAATGATTAAATTGCGCATGTGCAACAACTCCACATCGGGTATCTTGATACTCGTATTCGTAAAATATTTCTCCACTTTGATCTGCATCAGAGATACATTTCACAAAATTTTGTTTTTTTTTTTTTTGGTTTGGATATTTTTTATTTAACTTCACATCAGTTGTCTGGCAGATTTCAAATGTATCGAAAGTAGAGTTGCTTTGTCTAGTTTCGTCTATCAGAGAATTTCTTTATTTCTCTCCAATATGAGTAAATTTATTTCAACAGCAAATTAAAGTACTAATAAACTAAAAAAAAAAATATAAAAAAAAATAAATTCAATCAATGGATTACCAACACTTGGAATTGCATTTACAGTGAATCGAACCACAATGGATAAAGTGCAATAGACAGCATAATTATGCTAATTAAAAAATGCACATCAATATTCAATCGATTGATGTTGTCCAATAGAGCAGCAATATTTGAATTGTTTGGAATCTGGTGAAACCACAAACGATTGTGATGATATATTAAAAAAATATCAGCATGTGGATGATTAAGAATTAAAAAAAAAATTGAAATGAAGTTTGAAAGCATAAAAAATTGTTGAATAATGAATAAATTAAAAGTGTACATTACCATTACGTCAGGAATATGAAGTTTAACGGATATATTTGCATCTATTTGTATGCGCTCTATACTAATACTATATCGACGTCGCTCTCAGTGGGTAAGTTTATGAATTATTTGTGAAATCATATATAAGTAATCGCAACATAGTGACACAAGGAGATGAAACATATGATACTGCATGGATTTATGTGAGCGCCGTTTAAACAATGGCAAAGAAAGGAAATTGTGTGCAAAAGAAAAGACGTGTCAAAAGAAAGCTGTTAACACTTATTTTCCTGGCTTTTGTATGATAAGACAAACAGCCAGACACTCGCCGACATGACTCAACCGGGAGAAAGAAGTGCGATAAAAATTTTTTGTAATGCTGTTTTGTTGTACGTGCTTGGTGATTGAGCACTGTGATGGTATCTGTGTTTTAGGAATTTTTTTCGTTATAATAAATCTCCAACGCTCTATCTAGTAATCCCGAAGATAAGATACGCGGTGTGGGGAGAGATGCATTATAACAAAGAAAGAAGCATGATGATGGTACTTGTTGTAAACATTTATTGCCATGTCCAACAATGTTTTCAATGGATTTATATATTTTTTCTCCCCCACCACCAGCATGTTTGTGCTGTTTTTTTTTTTTTTTGTGTGGTGATGTGATGGAAAAGTGTTTATAAAAAAAAGAGAAAAAAAGTAAAATCCCTGAATGAATCATGAAAAAGCTTTTGCCATTGCATTGTGATATCGATGTTGGAACTTCATTTTTCATAAATATAAATCCGGAATTAACGAATTACAAACAAAACCATAAAAAATTAACAGATATTCGCCCGAGCGGATACAAATTGCGTGAACATTTTCTTATCACTGATTTAGTGACAGAAACTGTTAGATTGGCGATAGAATGAAACACAATTGCACAGAGCTCGATTTGATTTAAATTCAAATTAGTGCTATTCATGCAGATCATGATTTCAGTATTTTAATTGAGTGTCAATTCGACGTGCAAAGAATAAAATTTTTCGTTTCTAGTAATTTCTAAAATCTTCCGGAAAGACTCAATTTATTTATTCGATGGAACAAATATTTTGCATTTGTGACGTCGAACGAAATTAAATCTCAACGTCAATATCATTTCACAATAGGAAATTTCAAATCCAACTGAAAGCCTCGTCGCTGTCATTTACAAACATTGTTTTGTGGAGTGGTATATTCATAAATGATGTCAAACGGGAAGAAAATGGAATCCAATTTTAGATTTCTCTATCGAATGAAAATAAAATTTGCCGAAAATATTATAGGACGTAAAAAAGAACCAAAAATCAGTCAGAACTGATAAAAAAAGTGCGTGAAAAAATTCTAAAGAGCTTAGTTAGATTTTCCAGACAAGATGTGTTTTTTTTTCTATAAACAAGCTCACAAGTGCCACGCAACAAATAAATTTGATGTGAAAAGTGATAAAAAAAAATTATGGCAAAAATATGTCAACACGTGACAATTCGTCGAGGGAGAAAAGTTTCTTCGAAAATTCCCATTTGAGAAATGTCTCGAAATGATTTGATCTTATGCAAAATGTAACATAAATTTACATGTTTTTTCTTTTTTCCTCGAAAACCCTTCATCATGAAGGTAAACAGCTGAAGGCCGAGACACCAGATCAAAATAATGGTTCGTAGTTTTCGTATACATTTATTTATTATCCGAAATTCGATTTTCTTCTCGAAAACAGAAAAATTGAATCTCCATTTGCAATTGAAACTTTTTCTCGTGTTTGCTGTTTTTTTTTTTTATAGAAGCCAATTTTCCGAGATTTGCAGAACCAATTCCGAACATAACAGGTATTAAAGTGACACTTAAAACTTTATCACGTTTCACCACGACAAGAACTAACTCACTTCGTTGTTTTCGTGTTTCTCGTTACAGTCACTGTTGGCAGAGATGCTCTGCTCGCTTGTGTAGTCGATAATTTAAAAGGATATAAGGTAAAATAAAACTATAGAAACTTTTAACAAAACATGCAGTGTGTCCCGAAAAAGTTTCTAATTCGAATAGAGCTCGAAGGATTTGCATTAACTCAATTTGTAAGCTGCTCACAGCTTTTAATTTAATCAAAAATTTGCTATTCGATTTTTTTTTTTTTCATTTTAGTTGTTGTCGTTACTCGTAAGTCCAAGCGACAACAAGAAAAAAAAAACTCTTACATACAACGAAACATAAATGAGAAAATGAGATTTGCCCGTGGCATTCCATTCGTTTAAAGTTTTTCGTGCTTCTTTTATTTGTTTTCTTATTTCTTCACCCTCCACCCCTCATTTTGCCTTCAATTCTCTACATTCGACAAATTTATATCGTTTCGTGATCCATTCTGTGCACTAGTTGTGGATGTTTCGGTGGAATAAAGAAAGTTCACAACGTGATCTGATTTTCCAATTCACAAAAAAAAATGTAAAAGAATGAACAACTTTTGAAGAAAAGCTTAAATGTCTGGAAATTGAGTGTGTGGCAAAACACACTGATTGAGTTGATCAAATTTTTATAACATTTTCTCTTAAATTTCATCTCTATTCTTTAACGAAAATTGAGTCGTAATTTAATCTTGAGGGGAAAATAACATCGATTTGAACTTTATTCATTTGTCTTGCTCTTACTCATTCCATTTTGATATTATCGTCAAATTGCCTGATGGAATTTTTCTTTTTTTTTTAAGGTTGCTTGGGTGCGCGTTGACACTCAGACAATATTGAGCATTCATCACAATGTCATTACACAAAATCCACGAATCATTTTGACACACAACGATCACAGAAGTTGGTATTTGCACATCAGGGAAGTGGAAGAATCCGATAGAGGATGGTAAGTATATGCACTAACGTTTCCTTTGTTGAGCTTTACCACAAACTGAACATACTCAAAAGAGTATAAAACTGCGATTTATGACATGACACAAAAATTGAAAATATGTTCATGCATAACATTCACTTTTTTATCCCTCTTTTTTTTGTTTCAATACGTACACTCACATGACAGGTACATGTGCCAGGTAAATACCGACCCGATGCGATCAAGAAAAGGATACTTGCAAGTCGTCGGTAAGTGGCACTAAAAGCTTTCTTCCGTTAACCGCCCCTTTCAAGCGAACCGAATGAATGTGTCATGTGGGTAAAATAAAACAAAAATCCCTTCCGCTTCACAGTTCCTCCTGTTATCATCGAATCGATGACTAGCAACGATATGGTTGTCAGAGAAGGGCAAAATGTAACACTGACATGCAAAGCCAAAGGATTTCCCGAGCCGTACGTTATGTGGCGACGAGAAGATGGGGATGAAATGTCAATTAGCGGCGAGAATGGTGAGATTGCTGATAATTTCAATTTTCCCTTGATAAGCACAATTTTCGCTTTGCTCTCATACCAAAAAATCGACCGCTCTATCCACAATGTTTGCACAACTGACCATTCAATTCCCTATTTTTCTGCTACTCTTCACCTTTTTTTTCCTATTGTCCGCTTCTCTTTCTCATACACAGTGAATGTTGTTGATGGCGAAATATTGTCCATTACAAAAGTTAGTCGGTTACATATGGCTGCCTATTTATGTGTGGCATCGAATGGTGTGCCCCCGAGCATTTCAAAACGGATCAATTTGAAAGTGCAATGTAAGCGAAATTTCCCTAAAATGTTCATACAATTGCCATCAATGCATTGAGACTGTTTAATTCTGTAGTTCCACCAATGTTATCGATACCAAATCAACTGGAGGGTGCTTATTTGGGTCAAGATGTGATTCTCGAATGTCACACCGAAGCGTATCCAGCATCCATTAATTATTGGACAACTGAGCGAGGCGACATGATTATATCAGGTACATACAAAACGGCACTTATCTGCATCAGATTTATCAGTGTTGAAAAAACACCATTGTCGTTTGATGTCGCTTATTGTGACGGCAAGTCGAAAACTTAATGAACTCTCATTTTACATTTTTCGCTCATCCGACCCAAACAGATACCTCGCGGGCAGGCGATAAATTTGAAACAATCTCAACGAATAGCGGCTATAGCAAGTTCATGAAACTCAAAATACGAAATGTTGGACCAAATGATTTTGGATTTTATCGTTGCGTCGCTAAAAATTCTTTAGGTAAAATCTTTCTCACACTTTTACACAAATTACAATCGAGCGGAAAATATTGATTTTTATCTTTAATTTACCACCCACAGGTGAAACAGATGGAATGATAAAACTAGATGGTAAATTTAACCTCAAACGATCAGGGCTTGGAAAATATTTATCTAATTATTTTATTACTTTAGTAAATGCATTGAATTTTTTTTACTTTCCATACCTTGAAAAATTTTCATATGAAATCTCGACGGTCGCGCCAACAAAAAATAAATGAGGTAGAACTAATGAAGAAACTTTTTTGTTACTCCCTCTCTTCCTCCCTCGTTTATAGAAATCGCAGCCCCAACGACAAGTTTGACTACAGAACTGACACTTTTTAATAAAAGTAAGATTATGCAAATTTTTTGCCCAACTGCTCACCTTCTCTCTCTCTCTCTCTTCTTCGGTTTCACTTTGTGTGTGTTCTCAGATTGTTTGTCTATATTGCTTGCCGAAACAAAAAAAAAAAAAACACAAAAAATAACTTACATGTATTCTCCATGTTTCCCACCCACTTTGGGATAAAAAAAAGTATTCTTGAGTAAACTTAAGTTTTTTAATTAATGCATTTTAATTTTCTGCTTCAGTCAAAAACAAAATCATCAAAAAGACCAACCAGCAAATTGTAGATTATGGTACAGAGGAATGGCGTAACAGTGTTGCTGAAGCTGGTATTTAAAACTTTAATTTCATTTTTGAGTGTAGATATCAAAAAACTTGATTTCTTTGCAATGTGTCATTAGGTTATTGTTAAACAATTGCTAATTTCCACTTCCCTTTTTCTATTTTATATATTATAATTTATAATTAAATGCATGTCATGTCATTGAAAGATCTCGTACATTTCCCGGAAAATTTGGATTTCTACAAAATTTACATTTTTTACTATTCCAACTCAATCTAAACAATTAATGCAACGAAACATTTTTAAAGTATTTGCAAGAAACTTCGCTTAAAATTTGCATATTTTCTCATTGTTATTGCTATGCAATTTTCAGTTGCAAACTTCATAGTTTTTGCTACGTAGTTATTTTGTTTTGCTCTGCAATTAAATTAGTTTTACACAAATTCAAACTTTGTTTTTATGATTTCTCTGTTGGACACTCGAACATCGATATCATGTCCGAACATATGTAGCATGTTTGCCAAATAACACATTTACCATGTTTTTAATAGCGCTATGTTGTCCCTGCACAATAAAATCGATCTCTGTACACATCGAAAATCATTATTCATACTTTATATTGCAATAAAACCAATTTTCCTTTTTCCCTCTGTTTCATTTTTCCTGAATAGATTATGGCGACTGGCAATCATCGAGGTCCCCGCCGATTCGACATCCGCCTGGTGCTTTTCATAACGCTTCACACATGTTCATTAACCAAAATAGGTTTTTGATGAGTTTCATATCATTGTTGAGTTCTTGTTTAATTCATCTTCGCTATCTGAGTAGGTGAAAATAATTAACGCTTTTGATGGTACGACGCGCTGCTAGCTGGCTGCCTCATTAAAAATAAGTTAATTTTTTTTGTGAGCGAAAAATATTGGCAATTTATCGACGATTATTGATGATATAGAGCAAGCACATTATACATAGAACTGCAAATAATATACAATTTAAATGAGGAAAAAATATATTTATCGTTAGTAAAAATGTAATTGAATTGAATCATCTTGTTTTTTTACGTACGAACGACGATGATGACGCAAAGCGACTGTAGTTACGTTGAATGTCATAGCGAGAGAGAGTGAATAGAGAATAAAAAAAGAATTCAATTTTACAAATTGCCTCTCGAAATGAATAACTCAGAACGAAAATATTTTAATTATGTTAGTTGGAAATTGGCATATCATGAATATAAAAGCAAACTCTTATGTAGCTCGTTGAAGAGAAAAAAGTAATAAAAAAAAATTATATGGCTTGCATAATGTCCAATATACATATGAAACAGTTGAAAATTTCCCCCGCCAGCTCCCATAGTATAGTAACAGTTACATTCATATAATAGCATCAGCATCACAAACGACTAGAATCCAATTGGCAAAGAAAATAGTAAGATTAAAATCAATATCATAGACGCCAACAGCAGTTACTGATGTAAAAAGTATCTCTATTTATTATATATCTCTACAACTATCGCTATAGTTTATGTTGATCGCATATATGCTCAGCAGACATCCAACAAGGAGCAAGCATTAATAAACATGAGGCTAAAAGTTTCTATGACAAAAAGCATTTGTGATAATAATCAAGTTGCTGATGATGACAAACTTTTCGGTTGTTAGAAGTCAAATTTTCAGTTTTGAATAATGCTTTCATTTCACTTCATTTCCATTCTCTCACTTCCTAATGTCACCCTCTCCCATCTTCTATATGCACCCTCAAATTGAACTTTGAGTTTGAGAGATCGCATACAGAGCATTTCATAGTTGATAAGAGCATGTTATATCATTTGTTTTGTAAATATATAGCTTGTACATAAGTAAGATATTGTAATATACATAATTCTATGCTTCCGAAAATACGAAAACTTTGGTCGTCTCTATGATTATTACCAAAAATTATATATGGCACTTGATCCAATCTAAGCGATGCTAAAGGCAAAAATATATCACGAAATTTTGTACAATGTTTAATTCATTTCATTGTTATAAGTCATCGCAGTCCATCCTCATTTGTATCTGTTTGCCTAAATATTATTCGTATAATCCATATATCACTTTACACTCCACTTCAGTTTGTTCATGAGTTTCCATAATATTTGATATGTTTCTACATACATATAAATAATAATAATAATAAAAATATTTGCGATACTAAATAAGCAAATATTTACGGTATAGGAAAAGCCGGAAGTATTAAGGTGAAAATACGTTAAGCAAATACTATTAATGTATTGAATTGATCCTGTGGAAGCCAATTTGTTTGATAAACACAAATAAAAAATTAAAAATGATGAAGAAATAAAATGATAGAAACTCCTTTCATTATATTTGGAAAATTGATACCAATAAAAAAAACTCAATTTGAAACAATTCCACAAGCCGACAAACGTGCAGACAAACACACACATGAAAAAAAGCTAAAACATTTTTATTTTATTTCAGAAATCAGGTGCAGAAAATAACTTATAAATGTTTATTGCATTTGAAACTTCCGGAGATGTCACCATATGAGACTGTCAATCGTTTGTTATGTCGACTTCAGCAGCTCAGAATTGTGTAACATGAAAGGCACTCGAAAGTCAATTCATATTCACTTTGTGCTGAAGTCTAAACAATCCTGAATGGATCCTGCATCAGACAATGACAATGCCATGCAGAAACCAGACGTTTATTTATTATTTTATTGAAAACCGATTATAGTCACACGACAATGTATTTATGGCGATCGTTCGATAAAAAAAAATATTCATACCTGAGCTCGTGTCAGCGAAGCGGAAAAATGTATAAAAATAAATTCGTGAAAATGGATTTTCCAGGTGGATGGAGGACTTTCAAATTATTGTATCCCGTCGTCGCCATATCGAAAGTTTCATGCAGAATCTTTACAAAACCGAAATGCCAGAAGTTGGCCATTTCCCTTACTTATTCGCTCTATGTCCAATCTTGGATAAGACTTTTCGTCTCATATTTAGATATCTCAAAAACTATGGCAATATTATATTGACTCGAATCTTTAATTCATATTATTCCGTTAGTTGTTTGTGGAAAAGAAAGTCTTATCGGAAGCGAAGAAAAGAACTTCAGTAAAGTGTTTGTGGAATAAAATTATGGGCATTAATAAAGCTTTTGGCTTTTCGGGAGGAATCGAAAAGTTAACAATTTCTTTTCTATATTTTTTCTGGTTTTGGGATATTTGATAAGACTTTTAAACTTTTCGTCTTAATCTTTTGAGGTTTGTTTTGTTTCGAAGGCGTTGAAAGCTATTTAGACAATTTATTTAACTTAAGACGCAGAGCAGCAGCTGCTTAAGAAATTTTTGAAGGGGATTCATGCGCTCAAGCTGTAACCGGCAAGAAAGAAAGTTTTTCATTCGCTCATTCGCACGCCGATCTGGGGATTTTCTTTCGCGCGCCCTTTATCAGCATAAATACGACCGTCGATAGAAGCTGTGAATTATTATTGATATTCCACTGAGATGTTACATAAATTTAAAAAGTTTCTTAAATTCTTTTTTCTTTCTGGTTCGCGCGAAAATTAATGTGACACTTCTGATGAATATCTAATTTTCTGTTTAACGCTTCGTTTCACGATCTCTTGAGAGTTTAGTCAGATTATTTACCAACCCCCACTCCCGGATTCTACTCTGACTTTAGAGTCAACAAAGCGCGTTGAGTGAAAAATAAAAGTTCAAGTCAGAGGGAATAAAATAAAATCTCGACGATGAATTATTAAAAATTCGCTCCGAGTTAATTTGTGGGAAATTCATAATGAATTTATGACGAAATCATCACAGAAAAAGTTTTTTGCTCACTTATTTATTTTTACTACTCGTTCAATTCAATATTAAATAACAGAGTTTCAAAAAAAAAAAAAGGCGAACAGAAGTTGATATGCTGAACGTATAACACAGCACACAAAAGACCAGATGGAAACACATGAAGAGCCTTTGCATTCATCATCGCGAGGCGTCGTCTGAATGTGAATAAATATCTAAATGCAGAGGTGGAATGTGAACTGCAAAAAAAATAATGTTCCAAAATTTTCCCTCTAAAAACCACAAAATCATGAACATCAATAAGCTTTTTCCATTACCCACATACAGATACACGTTGTCGACGACGAACAATGTACGGCCAGCATTAGTGAGATGACTTTTAATTTTGATGAATAATAGGAGCACAATCGCATGCGATTCATATTTTTTCATTCAAAAGCATTTTACCACAAAAAAAATCAAATAATGTATCAAAAAAATTATTTATAATAAATGTGGAAAAGCCCAAACACTGAACGGAGCAAAGCAGATCTGAATGTTACGTCGTCATTGCGTTTTATATGAGATGCTGAATTATTATGCACATTCATTTGGCAACGCTCGTTTTTTTTTTTGAAACCTGTTTTTTGTGCGGTTAAGTTTTGTAAAAGCGCTCACAAACATATACACTAGCCGAGCCACCAACCATTATACTTTGCAAAATTCACTGCGGCCTAAATGTCTGAACTAAAGTTAAATTAACATTTTCAGAACAATTCATTGCGACAAACAAATGAGATCATGACAAAGTTCTGCCGGAGGTCACCCACCACTGCTCCTGGCCCCTCGTCATTCTTCCTCTTCTCGCTGTAGTACAACCAAAGCAACCCCCCCAAAACTGCCTCTAGATTTATGTTGCGGAACATTTTATGGATGTTGGGATTTAATACAATGAAAATAATTTAAAATTGTCGTAAAGTGGCAATTCGTAGCAGCTATACAAACACTTTTTGAGTGCCACTGGATGGTTACCTTTAATTGTCTAACATCACAAGGACCTAAAATTAGACATAGATAGGTGGCGAGAGAAGTACAGAGAAATATGTATGTAGATGGAAAGGCGCAATGACAATGTTAACCCACCTGACATTAAACATTTTCTGCATTTTCTCTCTAAAACTAACAGATGGAAAAAGAAAAAGCTGGAGGGAGCTTTAAACCTCAAAAAGATGGCAAAACTATGTAGGAGAAAAACAACAAAAGCATTCATGTGTAAAGACTGAATAGATGATATTCAAGTTGAAGAATTTTCCAGCATTTTGGAAGTGCGCGGTTTTGCGAAAAATGGAGAACGTGAAAGTGTTGCAGAAGAAGAAAGGACAGCTAGAAACAATATGGAGCTATTAAAGTTACAATTTCGAGTCTATAAAAATCACCGCTAAGAAAAAAGCAATTCAAATGAATGTTAACAAAGCTTAATCGTCATTCCGACTCATCATTGCCTGCCACTTAAATCCTAAATGGCGCTTAATTTCAAATAACCCTCTGCCACTAAAATCCGGAATTTTCTGAATTTTCCAACCGTGTTCATTCGTTGTCATTAATGTGCAATTAAGCGCGCTCATGGACAATAAAGTAATCTAATCAAATTGTAACAAGCAAGAGGTAAAATGACATTTATCCATTTGACAGAGAGTGGGCAGAGACTAAGTAAAATGAGTGGATGAGGAAAATTTTATGATCCATCCTTTTGGCCCCTTCATCGAAATGTTCAATTTATAGTTCAATCAACAAAAGAAAAAAAAAATAATAATAAAATGTTAAAAGAAAAAGCTCAGGTAAAAGTTCAATAAAAATTGATGGCTCTGTCATTGATTTCCATTCCTTTCTTACCATTTTCAAAATAAACCTTTTGCCTGTAGCTTGTTTGCTACGGACGTGTAAGGCACTTTCCAATCCACTTCTTTTACTCGTCTCTGAATATCAATTTTGCCGTCCATAACCTTTTCAACGACATTTCACATGCACAGAATCATAAGTGACTTCGTATGGCAGCGTGGGGCCACCATGAATATATTTAGAATTTCATGAGGGGTTATAACCATTTCGGACTTGTCCTGCCTCCACTCTTCTTGCAAGATATTCCAGAGTGATGTCGGATATATATATTTATATTGCAATCGAGAGTGAGACAGGGAATGAATCGAGAGACCGAAAGCGTGAAGCAAAAATCTGGTAAAAATAATTCGTGACATAAATTGTAATCTAAAGGCCAGCAAATGCTGCGTTAAATTATTTATGAACACACTTTAACTGGCATCAGAAGCACGAAACGGTAGCGACGAGAGCAGTGCGAGTAAAAAAGGTTAGAAACAATCCCTGGCTGCATTAAGAAAGAAATATTCTCTTTTTTTTTTGGTAACACATTTTTATGACTCTAAATGGACATGATCGAGCTCATCGGTTTCGAGGGCTGCATAGGGATGGTGAGAGTCGGGGACAATGCAAAAGGAAAAATCTGAGAAATTGTTATCATATGTGACATTGCTAACGACATTCATATATTTTCCAAGCACTCACGGAGAGAAAAACTAGCAAATGGACCATCTGCAAAAATCTTCATTCATTTTTGAAATTGGCTTTTGAAGTTGTCGAGAATCCTTTTTTTTATTTTTGGGAGAATTCTTTATGATCGTAAAGGGAAAACGATTTTCATGCAATAACAAAATAAAAAATTTCACATAAATTAGCAATTAAAGATGTTTTTCGAAAAGAAGAAATGCCATCACACGGACAATTTCAAACTTTTTTATGGATTCGAGAGCGGATTTTTATGATCCATAAAATTCGAATGTAATTTAATTCATATAAAAACATCGTCGAGAGCGAGAGTGAGAAATTTACATAAATCTGCATTTTTTAAGTGCCATTCAGGATCACATTAAGACGCCCTCAGATTTACGCTCCCGAATCGTCTAACGACGCTTATTGCATAAAGAAAGGTTATCAAACCGTTAAACATACAAATTACTAAATTAAAATCAATGTCTTGAACAGAGCGTTAATGCAGAGCACCGCTTCCATTTTGCATCGTGAGTCAAGTGGTGTTCAAATGAATCATTCATTCTAGTGATAGTGGTACAGAATAGAATGTACGAAGGAAACATTTTACTGTCGTTTAAAGGATTTCAACTAAACCCGCAATGGGAAACTAGCAAAATTAGATTTTTTTTTTTTTTTCAGGTGAAAAACTATCTTCAAATATATTTATGTAACATGAATCGAGCTCTGTTGTTTCTGTTGAAGGGAGGGGGGGGGGGTAAGGGCGACAGAATAACATGAAGAACTTAGATAAGCAATTAAATGATAATATTATAGAATTTTCCATCTCTGCTTTGAATTTTGGCAAATGTAATTTTACCTTTTTATCTGTTTTTAGCCCCGGAAAAAAATATAAAGGTTTCAAGCAAGAAAGTTTCAGAGTCTCATGTTCATGCTGTTGGCTGGTTCAACTTCTCGGTTAACAACATTAAATGTCAAGCTTAATGAAAACAAATGGATTTGTAAATATATGAATGTTTCATTTTGTTGTGGGTGCAAAAACATATAAAAAGATTATTTTTTCAAATTCTCTTTTCAGAGAGCGAAAAAAAAGCAAAAATCGAGATTAAAATTTATTTTTTTTTTTTTGGGGGGGGGATTCATTGAACTCATAAATTTTGGTTGTTAACAAGATTCAATATTAGTTTTAATGTGCTGATTTGCGCTCGATAAGCCGATAATTTTAATTTTAATTTTTTTTTTCAGGCATACATTTTAACACTTTCAAAAACATTTTCTATTGGTAAGGAAATCATAATATTGGAGTCTATGATCATCACATAGATGCTGCAGGAAAAAAAAAACAGATCTTAGTGCGGTTGATGAGGCTAATGAGACTGTTCATTCTCCATATCGTTATTTATTAGTTCAATCAATCTTTCTCTAAAATATTCATGGCGGATACACGGAGACGCGATGAAAATTTCTACTGACGGGTTTTGTGAACATTATCATCAGTGGGGGGGTGTAAACGAAAATATCTTCATGCATCATTCATTTCAGGAGCGTGAAAATGTTTCATCATTAATTTATTTTCAGTGCGTCATTAGAGCAACATTAAGTATCGTTTATGACTTTTTCATAATGAATATCATGTTTAATGGGCTCGTGATTAATAGAAGTGATAATTTTTGATACACATTAAAATTTCATAACCTCAAATCACTGTGTTATGCGTGCACTAATTTCTCTAATAATATAAATTTTAGGAAACTCTCATTTGCTCCCTTGTCATAGATTAAGGGAGATTTTTTTTTTAATTTTGCGATGCCAGCATGAGAAATGCAAAGAACGAAAAAGTTTCTAGCTAGCTTGAAAAATGTTTGCATTAAAAGTTTTGCTCGCTCATTCGCTTGCTTTTGCCATTCGGCACTCGCCAATGACTGCAAAATAAAGAAAAAAAAAACTTTATATAATGCCGAAAATCATTAAAAGTTTTGTTTTGCATAAAACGTTTCATGCTTAAAAACCTCGAGGTGATGTATGCGAAACTTTTAACATATTTTGGTTTACATGACTTCTTGCTCACTAGAGCGATATATAGGATTCAAAATAGTAGTTAAAACGCATACTGATGCACTTTTTATTTAAAACGATTTGCAACATTTGTCAATGGAATAAAATATATTTTTTTTTCTTGGCGAAAGGAAAAGTTTTTTGCAAAAACATGCAAAGGGTATCATTAAAACCAGATTGCTCAAAAATCTTGTATGAACGGCACTTTAGGAAACAATTGGACACTAAAAGTAATTTCAGGATTTACGATATAAGGGAGGAACTATATCGATATGAATTAAAAAAAAAAAAGTTATAATTTTTTAGTATAAAATTTTCTGGACAAACTGCATGAACACGCTCATTCATTCATCAAAATCGTCCAGAGTAAAATTTTCTAAACATAAAAGCATAAAAGCGTTTTGGGCGAAACACGCAAACATTGTGATTTGACCGGAGATTATTGTTTTAATTTTTATTTTCCCTTCGAGCAATTTCGGAGCTCAAAATTTTGGAACAAAAAATGGCATCAATTTATTAAAATTTACTGTTCCTGGTCCTTGAGTTGTTGATAAATCTCATAAATTAATATAAATTAGAGGAGCACCCGTCGCCGCCGATCAGTTTCCACAAAATATAAATTGGTAGTGTGAGTGAAGTAAGAAAAAAACGTTTCTCGAGCCACTTTCGCGAATGATATATGAGAATTTCGTAACAATGACAATTTCATCTCTTGCGCTCTTGCTTTCACTCGAAGCACCAAATAAAAATAGAACCAATTGAACTTGTCGAAGTCGATGGCGGCAATGCACGCGAAAAGCCCATAAATTTTAATTACAGCTGTTTTGCGTTCGCACGAGCATAAGCAATTATTGGAAATTAATTGGTTCTAATTTATTAGAAAATAAATTTCACGCAATTTTTTGTGCTGCCATCAGTTGTATTCGAAGAATATTGTACGCATGCCACACGACGAAGCGCCGTCAGCTTGTGCAAACATAAATTTATTGAAATTGATGCCTTAATTTGATGTCTTTTGATATTTTAATACTCGCTCGATAAACAGTAAACGACTATAGAGAAATTTCCAACAAAAAACTTTTGTATTTGACTTCACACCACAACTTTTCCTAAACATCATCGGGATTCATAAAGTGGCTGCAGCGGTTGATGAGAAAAAGTTTTTCGTGGATATTTATGGGGAAAAAACAGTTTTCTGAGGTTGCTTGAACAGCCATTAACGTATCATAATAATAATAATCATCATTATTGTTACTATTATGGGCTGACGAGATGCTTGCGAGCAAATTATTGTGAGATTCATCTTTTCAAGAACCCAAAAGTCAAGAGGATGGAGGAGAGTTGTTAATTTGATAAATACGAATTGATAACCAACAAAAGTCAAAGCATAAATTTAAATTTCATTTATCAACCTTTCCGGCAGTCAACAACAACAAAATTATGTGCAAAATTAATTAACAAAGATTTTAATCTGTTCCACTTAACGGAACAGCAGCAGTTTGTTGGGGAAAGCACGCGTAGGAAATCATCATAAGGCATCAGCATCACATTATAATAAAACAGTGAATGAGATGAGAGATGTGTTTAACAAATTAACTTAATTGTGTGCTTTTCGGATCTAAATTTGTTTAAATGTTAAGAGTACAAAACATTTTCATCATTTTACAGAAAAAAGGCAGTTTACATTTTACCAAATGAAAATGATAATCTTGAAATGAACAATCTCAAAGGAAATGTTTAAAATCTAAGTTTCTGAATTTGTTCAAGTTATTAAAAATTAGATATTTGTGTACAAAAGTGTGATTCAAATAAATAGTTTTATTATTCGTTTGAGATCAGAGACAACAACAACAACAAAAACATGCTCAACGTCTTTAACTACACAGGCATGTTAAATGATAGGGTAATAGAAGGGATAATCTCTCCGTCTATTTGATGTTTTGGTGATACATGAAGTCTAGAATCAATTCCCCATAATTCTGATATTCAATAGGGCGGAATAAACACAATGTTTTCCTTTCTGGTTTTACTTGTTTTCGTTGAATAAATTTTCATGAACAAATCGACAATAAGAAAGAAAACTCCATTGCCGATGCTGATGGGGAAAGAAATGGAATCAAAATGTCATTTCGTCTCAAAGTCAAACGAATGAGTATAGAAAACTCGAGGTAAAAATGAATTGATGGAAGAATTATTAAAGTCGATGAAATTATCGGATTTGCAACGAAGGCGATGAAAAAACAGATGAAAAAACCCCCCCAAGTGCTCCCAAATTTACTGTTAAACCATTTAAGCTTGTACATCGATATCCGTATAAAGCTGCAGTGAATTATATCAATATTTCCAGGTTTGGGAATTTATTCAAGGATAATTCAACATAAATCGGCGCGGTTGGTTTCTTGATTGAAATTGCTTTTCATACCGTTGTCGCGTAAAGGGACATTTTATAGTCACAATCTCAATCATATTTACTTCCATTTAAATTTGTCAGTTAATAAATCCTCAAAAATCATTTTCATATTTAAATAACCAGAAAAAAACTTTGGTGAATGATATTTTTGATTAAATTATGAACCGAAATCATTCACACGAATAATTTATCAATAAAGCGAACGACTTAATTGTAGACAAATTTATGAAACCGCTCAATCGTGGCGAATGATTATTATTATCCATTTTTGGCTGTAGCATTGCTGATGCCATCGCAACATGGATTAAATTTTCGAGCCACATTCGAAAGCTTTCTGATGGTCGATGCTTAAAATATTAAAATGAATTTTACGGTTTTTCCGGTGAAATTTTCACCATTTTTCATCATTCGAGACTGCAACAAATGTAAAATTATGAAATCCCTCGTGAGATTTATTATTCAGCTCACATTCACCCTTAACTGTTAATCTTGCTGTGTGATGATGAAAAGCCCAAGTGTAGTCGATTCATCGCGTAAATTTTTTTTTTTATAAATTGTGAGCTGAAAAATTGTTCACCATCCTTCATGGATCAACATTTTAACACTAAATGAAAAATTGGTGGAAAATTTCTTTGGAACTTTATTCGGAAATTTTCCCCTTCATCCAAATCCATCAACATGCGCATTTCAAACATTCTTTGATTCCAATCTGAAACCGTGGAGTTGTTAAAATCATTGTCAATGACCTCATTTTCCAAATTGCACAAGCATTTTTCTCTTGCTCTCAAGATGTTTTAAAATAATTCTTGCATAACGAAACAACGGAGTTTCTTAAATAATTTCATTTTAATAATCAATTAAATCACAACTCAAGAAATTCAATTGCCTTTTTGAGATTCAAATATTTTTTTAATGAAAATCTTGAGTGCAAGATCGATGAAATTCACTCCATCTGCAATCAATTCTGCATTAATTTGAAATATATAAATGACAAAAAATAAAAAGTTTTCTTTATTCAAGGAAATTTTCCAAATGGAAAACGCACGAAATGGCAAAATTTTGAATATTTGCATAAACTTCAGAAATTCTAAAGTTTTTCCTCCAAAGCATTGATTGAAAAACCAGCAAAAGAAAATTTGAATAAAGAATTTATTCGCTTTTTCATTCTGGTTTGCGTTGGAAAAATATTTTTGTTACAAAAAAACTTTTGTTAAATTTTTCATTGGAATTTTTTCTGGCTCTTTTTTTTATTGTCATCAAGAAAAATGTTTGTCCTCAAATTTGGTCTGGCTGCTATTTTGTTTGGTCTCAAATATGAAAGAGGGAATGATACCAATTAGTGAAAATTGGCTTCATGAAGATTATGCAGGAAGTAATTAAAATGCCAAATATCAACATGGCATGAGAAAAAAAATTCAGTGAAACTTGCTGAATTTTAATTTCATCTGCTGGCAGTAAAATTTCAACTAAAGTGTTCTCAAATATTTACTGACCAGTTCAGTGGAACTTTATTATTATTTAATATTTAATTAGAACTCATCACACGGGTTCAGTTTTCTTCTAAAGCTTTAGAGAAAAGTTACATTTTCATTTATCAGCTGGTGATTTTGATTGGAACGCAATCCAAATTGCTATTAAATGTCACAACGAAAGAATGAGAAAAATCACTCACTTTGAAAAAAAAAAAAAAACAATTTTGTTGCAGAAATAGCTTTGATGTTGAGGGGTTGCATATCACGCGATCTAGTTTGTCAAGTTTGAATAAGGTGCTTGCGGGCGTCCCCCTAGTTTTTTATTTATTTATTTATTTTTTTATTGCAAGTTATTGGCTGTCATTTTTCATTTATGATCCGTCCGTAAAATTATTCACAATAAAAAATCGATACTTCACATGCGACTCGCAATCGCAAAGTATATTTCTGTGTATTTTCAGCATCAAATTGTTGAAACATATTTTTCGGGGTCATCGAAACCGAAGCGCTTCCAACATCATAAATCCTCAGCAATTTGTTGTTTGCTGGCCGAGCATTTCATATTTTTCAGTGCATTTATGATTCCGCAACAACAATCATCGAAAACCAAAAAAAAAAAAATATCTCGCAACGCTTTCGAGTCCAAGTTGTGATTTATTCGTTTAATTAAAAATGCAAAACTCAAAAACTTTTCTGGTGTCTATTTCTGGTGTTTTGCTCTTCTGAGTTTAACAAGTTTCGTCTGAATGTTTGTTGCTACACTAAAATTTCATGATGCTCACAATTTAAAAGCCCCTAATTTATGGGCTAATTAAAATTTATGCAGAAAAAGTGCTCAAAAGTCCAACAAACTCTAATTAAAATTGAGGAAAAAAAAAACATTCAATTAATTTCATAGCAATTTTCTCGCAATAAACTTCAACTTGAGTGGAAAACTTTTATATTTCTCCTTTCTGTGACTTTTCTGTTGCATTTCGTCGAGAAAGTTGTAAAAATTGAGACATTTCAACTCATCAAATGCAAGTGAAAGGAATGTTGATAACAAAAACACTTAAAATTGGAGACTGATGGAAAAAAAGCGACAACGAAAAAATATTTTTTTGAATAAATTTTCAAGCTCAATAAAATTTAATGTCGGTCGAGATAAAAAAAAATGTTATTTCTGGTAAATTTATGAGATTATTCGAACTCATTCTGTCGCTTTTTATAAAATGAGCTCAAAACACTTCTTTTTTTATTCAACCTGCTTGCGACAATAATAACAAAGGAGGCATGAATCCTTAAAAGACCCAAAAAATAGTGGTTAGAAAGTAATGGGCGGTTCAACGCTTTACATATCCAACATTGGATATTTTCCTACACTGAAAGCCATGAAATCTCTCGATAATGTTGCATGAGAAAATCTGATAATGCGAATTTAATTCCGAAAATCGTTCAACTCTCGACGTAATGTGTAATGTGCCCATAAAATGGAACATATTAATCTTTTTTTTCTGTAAACATTTTATGCCTGGTGCCAATAAATGTTTTCAGCCCAAAAATGACTCGATGTCGGCAAACATAAACTATCAGAGAATTAAGGTAGAAATCAATGCAGCGTAAAATCACATTTAAGGGTTCTATTTTAATATGTAAATTCTGAGATGCAAACAACTGGGAATACCTTTTTGTTAAGGTGGTTATTTACAAAGCATTGACACTTGTTCCAAATATATTATCGATGCATGAGAATCTCAATTGTATTGTAAATAAAGCGACAAGATTTACGTAGAATTGGACGACGAATTTCCGTAATTTTGTTTTAATTTTAAATGAATAATGAAATATTGAAAAAATAAATCAAAGGAAATTTCAAAAATATTAAAAATGATGTGGAAATTTCTGAAAGCTATTTTCTCCTTATAAATAATATCGCCATCTGAGAAATTGAATTGTCATTTATGCGGAAAGCTGATTGAATTTAACAAAGATGGCAGCACTAGATTAGTGTTTATGTTTAGAGTTTACGTGCAACTGGAATTTTATTGAATTTTAAACGGCTCTCATGCGTTTTTAATATTGAATACTTGAAATGCATCCACAATTATCTTAAGATTCTTAATGATTGGTTTTGATTCATCGCAATTTCTCCACAGATATCTTAGAAATTTTAGTAGAAGTTTATTTAAGTCAAGAACTGTACATCCCAGCAAATTTTCTAATAATCTCGCCGCTATTTTATTTTTCTGCATGTCAAAGCATTTTTTTTTTAAATTGGCTGAAAAAAAATAATTGGCTAAACCACGCAGAAAGAAAAAATCGTATCCACCAAATTGGACCCTTCATGTAAAATAAAAAAAAGAAATCCGCGCCGTAAGAAAAAATTGTCTAATAAAAAATTATGATTTTCATGAATGAATTGTCGGCGATTTATTCTGCGACTGCGTCGAGTTGTGTAAGGAAAAAAACCAAAGAAATTCAAATTCAAAATGTTAAGAACGTCTTAACAAATTACATGAATTTCAGTTTATCTTGAGATTTGGTCATGTAAACTTCATAAAATTGGAATAAATTATTATAAATTGTATCGTTATTTAAATAATATTGATAAGAGATAAATTTAATTACAAAAAAAAATGTTTACGCTTAAGATCACAGCGGTATTTCTGTTAATAATTACGAAAGTTTTGACAATCAGATTGAATAATTCGCGTGAAAGGAATTATGGTAAATTCGTAAAGTGACAACCATTCCAAGGATGAAAAAAAAATTAGGAAGAACTGAATGTATTCGCAAAAATCTTTTGTTTTCTTTAAATTTCCTGTTACATGTCTCAAGTGAATTACTTTTTCATAACGACATGTTGTGATAAGAAGCGCTGAATTAGAAAAGTGACGAAAATTGAGTCTAGAGCTCGTTTGAAAAATTGAGATGTGTTCAAATTGCTGGAATTCCTGCGCTCGCATTTAAATTTCCATCCGAATTATGTTTTTTTTTTTCTCTCACATTTGTCTTCCTTACGAAAACATTTAAGATTGCACAAAAAATGCCTCGAGTTTTGTTTGTTTTAATTGAAAAACTTTGAAATAACATAACACTCGATGGATAGGAAAAATAACCTTAAGAAAATTCGTTCTCGTTTTCTAAATAGTTATTATGGAAATTTAGCACAATTTTGCTATCGATTACAAGTAAAAAGCTTTAAATATCATCAGTTGACATTTTCCTTCATGACTTTTAATCCGCAAAATTTAAATTTATCGAGCAAATAATTTTCACACCTCGTTTCATTCTTTAATTTAGCTTTAAACTATTTTCATTCAATAGCTGATCCGAAATTGAATGATCCAAAGTTTTCAGCACCGATTATGAATATGACTGTTCCAGTGTCCAGAGATGCCGTTTTGACCTGCAGAGTTCATGATCTAATTCAATACAAGGTAAAAATAAAAAAATAAAGTGTTGAAATTGAAAGTTTCTGTTTCGCAATTATGGGGGAAATAAATTTTAATGAATTGAAGTGATTCCTCCTTTGACTTCTCTGTGGCTCGTGGACGAAAGTAACGCCAAAATGGAAAAACATAAAAAACGCCGAGGGGAAATCTTACGAGGGTGATTATTGCTTTGATTGCGTAATCAAATGGGTTTATTTAGCAGTTCCGTTAGTGATGATCCGTTAAAAATGTTCACTCATGACGAAATTGCGGAGATTTCCCCGTTGATTGTAAAATATTCAAATTTGTCTTAATAATAGACGCAGCACAATAAATCAATTTTCGTGCGTTTTCTTGCTCGTAATTTTTGATATATCCAGCAAAAAAGCAACCAAAATGTTAATTATGATGTTTGTCCACATTTTGCTAACAGGAAATGTAATATTTTATTATAACTTTTAGGTCGCCTGGCTTCGTGTGGATACTCAGACAATTTTAACAATTCAAAATCACGTTATCACAAAGAACCACCGAATTTCTATTTCAAATACTGAAAAGAAAATTTGGGAGCTCAAAATTCGCGACGTTAAGGAATCTGATAAAGGTTGGTACATGTGTCAGATTAACACTTCTCCAATGAAATCGCAAATGGGTTATCTAAATGTCGTCGGTAAGTTTGAGTGACTTTAAAAGGCTTCTACTATATTTCTCACCGAGTTTTGAATTCATTAGTTTCTCCTGATATTCTCGACGATCCATTCAGTCAAGACATTATTGTTCAAGAGTTTGAGAATGTCACGTTATCGTGCACGGCTACTGGGTCACCAGGTAATAAAACTTTCAGTTACGTTTTTTTGTTTCTAACATTTAGAACATGATTTTAAATATTCTAGAGCCGACAATTTTCTGGAAGCGCGAAGGACGTTCGAAACTTTTAACGGTTGACAGCAAGGAGGCTCAAACATATATTGGAAACGAGTTAAGAATTCCATTTATCACTCGACAACAATCTGGACCATATCTATGTATAGCCAGTGTATGTTATTCCTTATACATATTTTGCAATTTAACTAAATTTCAATTTCCAATCAGAATGGAATTCCACCAGCTAAATCCAAAAGAATGGAAATACAAGTTCATTGTGAGTCAATCAAACAATAAATAATACTGATGATTATTAAAAAAATGTATATTTTAAATGAAGACAAGCCAAAAATCTTCATTCAACAGCGTGTCCTTCATGCATCGATGGGCGAAAAAGCGACGCTGGAATGTTTATCGGAATCATTTCCCAATTCAGGTATTTCAAACTGATAGCAAATGATTTCCTTATTTGCGTTATAAATATTGTTGGATTATTACTTACATAATTTATTGTTTCAAGTAAATTATTGGATTCGCGGTCATCTGGAGCACACGAATAATAAAGATCATTCGTATGTTTTGGGTGGTAATTATGAGACGCTTGTTGATAACGAAGGCGTCTACAAAGTGGTTATGAAACTCGTTCTGAGGATCTCGAAAATATCTGATTTTGGCATTTACAAATGTATTGCGAAGAATGCAATTGGAAGTAGCGAAGAATCAATCAAGGTCATTCGTAAGTATCTAACCATGACAACCTTCACCACAATATTTTTGTTCCACTCGAACAAAATCGTGAAATGAATTAACACCAAGAAACCACTCCAAATTCCAGCGAGCAAGTCTAGCGACCGAATTCGTCATCATAAGATCAATCATATGGTTGGAACACTTTTAATGGTGAACGGTAACAAGTTTTTCGTTGAATTTTCCTTTCAAGATCATGGCCACAATGTTTTTTTTTTTTTCTAATATCTTTAAGACACATTTGGTGATCCAACCTATGAACATTTTCCGAAATCGAAGTCATCACGTCACTGGTTGAATGTTACTCTCATTGTACTGTTTGTTTGTATCATATTTTGACAAAAAAAAATTATTAGACAAATTATTGCCGATGGAAAACACGAAAATAAATTTAACTGAAATCTTAGATAATCATTAACCTTTCTTTAAGTTTTTATTTTTACGTTTTTTTTTTTTATTTTCTTTCTCTGACTAAAAACTAGTTCCGTGAAATAAACATTCGATCATATAATTGAGCAATGAACATCGATTTTTATGTGTGATGATGATGATGATGCAACTATGCGAATGCGATAGAATTATCGTTGATAGTGATTAGAACATTAATTAATTATTTTAGTGATTTTCTTTTTCTTTGTGATGAAAACTTATAATGTTTCGTGTTTTAAGTTGAAATAAATGTTTTAAAGTTCTGTTCAGAAGATAAGATGAAATAATAATTGAGGAAGTCGTTTTTTTTTTTTTTTGGTTTTACTCTTCAAAATTATAAAATTGCCTAATACTTCACATTACAAAAAAACAAATCTACAATTATAGTTTTTTTTTTTTCTAATTCACGAGTCTCTCCATTTGATGGCAATCCATAAGTTCCACCTTTTTACAAAATACATTTCAGTTTTTATTTGTCTACTCAGTTTGGAGGTCAATTGATTGGACTCAAATAATTTCAGTTTTTATTTTCTCAATTATAATCAATTTATGTTTTTGATGCGAAATTATTTTTTGCGTCCCACGATGCACAGGCACAATTTAAAATGAAGATTTTTAATCAGTCAATGATCCTCCGAAGTAGAGGGATTTCGCAGGAAAAAAAAACTAATGATCAATGTAGCTCCCTCACTTTTTAAATTCACGTTTTATAAAAGAAATTATAAATCAAATTGATGAGCATTAAAAACAATAAATTGATTATAATTGATGGCATTTGCTATCCGGTGCTGGTGAGTGGACGACTGATTGAATTCGCTTGTGTCATAATTCGAAGCTCAAAACGAATTTCTCTTGGTAGCTCCAACTGAGTCAGATTATATCTGATAACAGCCAGTAGTGAAAGTGTCTTCAGTGATGGTTCAAAGTCTAGAACGTGCGTGTCATTGTAGTCGACAAGCTTCGATGGACCTGTATTCAAGGTCATTAATGCATTGTTGTTCGATGGACTATAATTAAACCGAAAAGATAAAAAAAAAAACATAATTAATGGACAGAAACAAGCTCTTCCTGATCGTGTCATAATACGCAAGTTGTCTGTCTGCTGAATGCTGAGTCATTTAAACATTGAAAGTGAAAAGACAAAAACAACTGTTAAGTTATACAATTTTTCGTATGGCGGCGTTAAAACAAAATCGCTCTTTAAATCAGCGTGACTGAACACACTTAATCATCAGGTTTGTGCTGAGTGCGCCGCGATATTTTAGCAGCAATATGCAGTCCTCGATTGGATATTGTCTCTATGAGATGGCCTCGTTTGACTTTCACTTTTTTTTCGCAGCAGCTTTATGTCAATAGACATTCAGATGTGATAACAAGACGTTAAAAATTCAAATTATAAAAAAAAATATTCGGCTGATGTCTAGCGCCCCAGAAGCGGAATTTACAACTCATCGTTTTTTTTTTTAAATGGAGGTCAAGGTTATAGGTTCCAAAGCTCTAGATTTGACGGTCTCGTTTTTAGTACGAAACTTTTTGCAAGTTTGATCGAGACTTTCTCAAGGTCATTTACATATTTATTGCTTTTGTTTACTCACCAAGTTCCGCCAAACAAATACATCTTATTCTTGATTACAACACATGATTGACGCCTGCGTGGTTTCGGACTCTGGCCACGAGTCTCGACCAAATGCCAAACGTTCTTAACAGGATCAAAACAGTGAAGGTCATTGAAGTGAAGATCAAGTAAGCCATTGTATCCGCCAAAGAAATATATAAGACCATTATAGACGACTAACGGTTGATATGCGGAACGATAAGAAAATAAATTGATTACAAATGAAGATTTTTTGTGTAAAAAATTGATTTAAATATTTGTGAACAAAAAAATTAATTTAAATATTTGTTGTGTCATTTTTGCGATAAAACCTGTTTTTGGTGATTATCGATCAATAAATACTCCATGCGAATTCTTTGTCAAAGCATTTGATAGAGCCCACGCGCGCCAAAAAAAAAAGAAATGAAACTGGTTGGGAGTTTTGTCAGGAGGGCGCTGTCAATGGACCCGAATTTATAAAGTATTTTTTTTTCTTAGTTCATCAATGTCTGCATAAAAATATTGGAATTTATCTGCTGTTCAGTGAATAAGGAAACGCGGAGCGAGTTTTTTTTTTGCAAGATTGTCGCGAACACCAATTAGAGAGTTAACGATACATT
The DNA here is from genome assembly GCA_018397935.1 of Propsilocerus akamusi. NCBI lineage: Eukaryota > Metazoa > Arthropoda > Insecta > Diptera > Chironomidae > Propsilocerus > Propsilocerus akamusi. The sequence continues at coordinate 12,621,335 of CM031468.1, read as the reverse complement.
TCAAAATTTAACACACGCAAGGGCCCTGCCCTGATGAATCTTCGTCGTGGCATTATACTAATTTAAGCTAAAGTCACGAATGATCAGTCCATAACATGTTTCACATCTCCAAATGAAGCTTGCTTGGTGTTGTTTTATGATTTTTAATGTCCAGCTGACAGATGATCAATTATAGCTACGATGTGAAAACACTGCTGATTTTTGCTGTGAGACTCTCTTTTATAAACTTTTCATGTTTCATTTTCATTTCATTTCGTTTGTTTTTGTTTTTTTTTTTTTTTAATGAAATTTCATAAGATTTAAAATTAGGTTTTTCAATTGCATCAACAGTTCACATCTTAAAAACGGCATTCAAATTTTGTTTTGCCCAATTAAGCATTATAACAGCAGTCGCGGCACTTAATAGTGACGGATAAAAGCATTAGCACAGTAATTGCACTCGCTAGCATACGAAAATAATTTTCATGCTTGATGATTTCGTCATCGTCATCGTGACATTATTTTCCATGTGGTATGATGAAAGGTGCAATTTCAGGTTTTTAGATCTCGACGGTGATGGCAATGCGAGTTTTTCTTTTATTCGGATTGTGGGTTAAGACGCAGTGTAGGGAATAACGTGTACTTACATGCACTATGTGATCGTCGTCCAATGGGTTCTTTGCCCGTCGTCAAATTGGGCATCACCCAATGATTTGTTTCCAGATCCAGGTATACAATTTTCGGGCAATAAATTTCATCCTGAGAATGATACGGCGAATGTAAATCACCACGTCCACCGAATATATAGATTCGATCATTTATCACAGACGCTGTATGAAAATCCCTGTACGATGGCGGATGACCGGTTGTCTGAATGTAGTGCCATTGCATATTATCAAGATCCAAACAATGAACATCACATGAGAACTGATCGATCACCTCCTCAAAACCTCCAAAAATATACATTCGATTGCCATAAATGCACGCCGAATGTCCATCACGAGCTCCGGGCATTGCACCATAGACCGATGGCGTCGTCCATTGAAGAGTCTTTGTATCGAAACAAAACAAAATATCACAAACCATCTCGTCATTGCGGCCACCCCAAATGTATACTTTTGATTCATACGCAACAGCCGTGTGTCCTGTCACAGATGGGAAAATAAGGTTTTTTGAATATATTTAATCTATTTTCGGGCAGCATCAGCTGCATTTTTTCTATTTTAAAAAAATCAGATTTTTTAAGGTTCCATCGGTCGAAAATTAAAGAAATGTCGTTAAAAGAAAATGAAAGTTTTCGCTTTTTTCGGTGGTTCACCGCAAAAACCATCAAAACTTTATGGTGCACCGATTACGAAATTGCTTGCTTCGATGTTCATACACTTATTGCATATTAAAATGAAGATTTTTTAAATTTCACTTACCGTATCGCATAAATGGCACATTCGGATATTTTTGGTCCCTCTTTATCGGTATCAATGACCATCGTAATGTGTGGGTGTTTAAGATGTGAACGTCCATTGGCCGGCTTAGTTTATAATCTTCACCCGAACAATATCCGCCGAAGGAATAAATGTAATCACCAATAGCGACAGAAGCATGATTGACACGTCGTGGACCTGTTGATTTAGTTATAAAAAATGAGAGAGAAAATTTGCACCGTCATTAAGAAAGCAGGAAATCAGTCTTAAAAAATGAGATGGTTCCTAATATGCTGTACGTTCACTAATAGACTTCGGTCTGCACATCATTCCGATATTTGTTACATTTTTTTTTTTTTTTCACATTTTCTGTCTATTTGATTTGTTGTTGTTCTTTGCACACGACAGATTTTTCGGAAGGTCAAGCCAAGAAAAACTTTTTTGTCTTTCTCACTGACGATTGCTGTTTGACAAACGTGAAATCTAATCTATTTTATTTCGTGATTTTTTTTTTTTTTTCATTTCCATTTCGATAATAAGAAATAGTTTTCTTTCACACAGCCGCGATTCCGATTCCCCATCCAGAATCAATCAAGTTGTTGTTTTTTTTTGCCTGTAGCACAATGCGATTTTTATTTTTGTTTTGTTTTCATTTGCCAACTCAACTTTGCTATTATTTGCAACAACACTTGTCCATAATTTGCTATCATCATCATTGTGACGTAAATTCGTAGAAACGCATTTTCATCTCGAGATTGCGGAAAGAAAATGTTTCCATTGCTTTTAATGAAATTCACTTACCACCATCGATACAACAAGTCCAGAGCATATTTATAGTATATAAGATTTTTAATCCCTTACGGACTTAACTAGAATCACTGGGTCATTGAGATAATAATAGGTAGATAGGTTTGGCTGAGACTTAAAGAACGAGCTGAACTATTCCGACGAGCTTCGAGGACTAAGAAACAAAGTTTAGTTTGAAATTTTTTTGCGAATATTTTTTCGGTGAACGATTAATCTAGTACTGCGTTATTCACAGCAAATACCCATTCATCCAGGTGTTCAAGTCGAAAAATATTATGTACCTATCTATTTTATAAACACGCTTTTAAATGGGTTACTTAAACTTTCTTGCTCCTTAATCGGTATTTATAAATTACATTAGGTTTTTTTTGTGTAATCTTTTGCTTGCTTCACATATAAAATCTATAAATAGAATCATGATGTGATATCATATAAATGTTCTGTTTTCTTCAAAGGTTATTTGCTTACTTAGAACGTTAATATAAAATTTATTAATTTATTAAATAAAAATAGATAATTAAAAAGACTATTGATTGACCCCATATAGATAATGAAGACGAATTAGGTAAGAAGTAGTTTTATTATATTCAAGCTTTTCGCGGGAAGAATGTCAGGAAACACGTTTTTGCTAGAAGAGTGCAACACTTTACTCGCTATACACACTTGGGTGGGGAGAACATATAAAAAATATCCCAAAGGGGAAATGAAATTGTGGCGCGAAATAGTGAAGATAGGATGAAACAAGTTGGTCCCGAACATTCCCATTGACAGATGATACATAAAATATTGCAAAGAATTTTTAAGACGATTCTCGGAAATTGATTAGCGTTATAATTAATTCGTACGTTTCTTTTTTACATCTTGGATGGAACCGCATGTTATCTTCGCTTATTTTGCGTTTCATTCACAAAAATCGTTTGCTAATGAGTCATCAAGTAATATCGCATTATTCAATGCCAAAACATGGACCCAGGCATCTCTTTAATCGGAATTATGTACAGAATTATGTGGAACAATTTAAAATGTATTTATAAGACACATGAATGATGGCTTCGACTTTCTGTTTTCTGGAAATTCGCATTGATCATAGTTTTAGAGTCGCCAGTGAATCATCGCATATTGAATGTCGATCACACAGTCACACGAATGAATCGCGCGCCTCCAAATGAAGACAAAATTACAAACACAGCTTATGGCAGCAAATCGGAATATTTCGTTTTAATGTGTTCAATTTTTATTTGTCGCCACCAGAAAACAGAGACAGTTTAATAAATTTATATTTTATATTTTATTTTATTGGAATAGATTTAATCTGGTAACCCATGCTCAGAAGATGCAAAAATTATCTGTCAGATTCTCCGAAAATATTTCGTTATCAAAATAAATTGTCCATTACGAAAATTAATGTACTTAAGTTAGACTAACATGCGAGATCAGAAATAAAATGAAACAGTAAAAAAGAGTGACTCAATAATTTCCAAGAATCGATTTAACGCAATGAGGAAACAAGTGGCCTTTATCTTTTGGAACATACTAAGAGAATGTTCACGCGTTTCGAACAAACGAGAAAAAAAAAATATTGAACATGATTCATTCATCAAAAAATACACATCACTAGATACCGTGTGCATGAATGAATGAATAATACACAACTTTCATTTAAAATCGTCGTGCCGAGCTTAAAATACACAGCAAAAAAAGAACAGTTGATAACAACAATTCGTGATCAAGTTCGGTGAATTTTGACGCGAGTGATCCAGTCGTTTGAAAGAGAGACAAAAGAGTATTTAAGAGAGAATAAAGAAAAAGCAAATGTTGTAATACATTTTCTAATGGAAGGAAATTCCTAAGTGGTAGAAATATGCAACGTCTGCCTCGTGTGCTTGCTTGTGATGATGATGAATCATGACGTCTCAGAAAATTCTCCTTAATGGTGAGTTTCACACATGATGTATTTACAGCGCCCCTCTCCACTATTCGCTGCTCAAAATACATTTGCACAAGTGAGACACAAATGATCATTTCGGCGGAGAATATTCGAAAAATACTTAATTGTGAAAACCAAAAACCGCAGAGAAGCTTTTTCGACTCACCGATCGCGATCTGTAATGCGGAGCCATTTCAGTTGTGAGACAACCGTAGACCAATGAAATTAATAACTTATATAGGAGCAAGGTGATATCTGAAAATTTGTACTTAAGAAGTGCCGACAAAAAGAAATCCATAAATCGGCGACTTGTTGTGTGGCTTTAAATATTTATATGTTTTCGCGAATCGTGAGAAATTCCGACTAGGAATTCCTAGAAATGTTTTCAAGTTTTGCTAATTTCAAGAAATCGAAGCGTTACGAGTGAAATGGAATATTCAGAAGATCTCAATAGCTCAAGGATTCAAGATGTAGTGTGCGAAATAAAAACTACCAATGTGCCGTCTCAACATGCACAATGATGACAGTGATAAGAACCGTGCACATATAGTAGATGTCATAGATGCTAGTGATGATACAGTCACAAATGATGACAGTAGTGTAAGCGATGATAATGAAAAAGAAGAAATAAATAAAGTTAGTGAGTCAGTGCCTGATGATGACGATGAATTAATATTTGTGCCACGCAATCCAAGAACATGGAATCAAAAACACATCGAAACATGGATCAAATGGGCTTCAAACAAGTTCAATTTAACGCCAGCATTGGATATTTCACGATTCCCAAAGGATGCCATCGAATTGGCGACATACTCGAAAGCAGACTTTTACATCATTTGTGGTTCCTTCGAAGGCGGAAAAAGAGTTTCACAACATTACAAATATTTAATGCAAAATGCAAACGAAATTGTTGATCTGACATTATTAACGGACGACGATCCAGGTGGGTTTGTGGATAATGCTCGTCCTTTTTTTTGTCTCATATGTGACGTAAATTACGCAATCTTTTTGTTCATTTCTTGCTGTTGTTATTCATTGGGAATTTCCAAAGCTGCACGCGACGTGACATGAAATTTAAAATTGTGCCAAAAATATTATTTCAACTCAATTCATTCTTTTCCGGGTCATTCATTACTCAGAGATCTGGTGATAAGAGTTGATTACATCGCAATTCAATAAAAGTTTCTAAAGTCTAACCTAAGGTTAGAAATTTTTATGTTCCGACGGTAATTTTACGAACCCTTTTTCCCTATTATCCAGAAAATTAAATTCATTATTTTCCATTTAATATATTTCAAGTGTCAAGACGAAAGCCAATCTCATAACCTCTAAAGCGACAATAAAACACAACCTCAAAAAGAAAAAGAAATCGACAATAATTGCAATAAAAAGATTTAGAATGTCAAGTGGGATTGAAATGCAAACAATAGGCACATGAGAAAATCCTTCCTGAAATGATACAACAATAAAGAAGGAAGGAAAAGCGCTTGTTGTCGAGGGGAATTTTGTTGCTGTTGATTGTGTAAATCCGGAAAATTTACATTTTTATCAAATAAACTGACAATGATGTTTCATTTATGGCATTCAAGGTAAAAAAAAAAGACAGCAACAGCGACGATGTGAAATGAAAAATTTATTCGCATATCCTGCGAATCCTGAACGACCCTGATGTCGATAGAGATGTTGGGTCGTAGCATGAGCCTTAATCTCCAACGCTGCTGGATGTCAATTTGAAAGTCAAATGTTATTGCTGAATCGACATCCATAGCGAGCGGTTTGGAATAAATTTACGTCCTGAAAATATTTGTCGAATGTTTTCATGGAAAAATTGAATGTTTCATTTAATTAAATTAAATTTTAAGCCAATTTCATTTCGTAAATTCGACGCTTGACGAATCTTATGGAAATCTTACATTTTGTTATCTATGAACAAGTTTTTGTTTTTGACACCCGAAGCCCAGCTTGACATCGCTCCATCGTCGCAATCGCTGCAACCGTCTTCGAAAATTCCATTCTAGATTTTATTATTTTATCGCGATTGCAATCCTTGATTTTCAAATACTTTTTATTGGAAATATTTCCTCGAAATTGAAAAAGGAAGATCTGAATTAGATAATGGAAGTAAGCATTGTCCTTAAAGAAGAAGAAAAAAGGATTTATACTGTTTGACCGGAAATGATGCTGAAAAGACTTTTGATGATATGTATCTTAATGAACTTCATGTGTAAATAAGCTCTAAATACTTAGTGCGAACAACAATAATCTATTGACTCCGCTCATACATATTAAATCAATTTTGTCGACAACACGATTAAGGTAAAAAAGAAAAATTCCTTCAGGTCAATGAAAAATAGTTTTTCGCACCCTCGGTATCAAGACTAAATACAAAATAAATCGCCGTATAATTCCGCAATCTAAAATAATTCACCCCTGAAAGTTGTTTATCACTCTTACAATGCCTTAATTCCAAAACAAACAAAAGTGACTTGTGAGTGTGACTGAAACAGCGCAACAGTAGCGCAAGGATATTTCGATGAATGCTAAACAGAGACAAAATAATATTTCCTTGTGTGTGCTAGAGTGGAAACGGAAAATCTTTTTTTCCTGTGTTTTTCCGCAACCTTTTCCGACACAATACTTTTAGTTTGCAATCCAGCTGTATTGCAGCTAATCAGTCCTTCATTGACCTTTGACCAGATCAGTTGCGAAAAAAAAAAAAATAAAATAAATAGTTCACAAAACAGTTTTTTTATGTGCAATTTAAAGCCTAGAAAATTAGTGATATAATGAGTGTTGGTATCGACATGTGGCGCTTTTCCGAGGATATTAATTCCGCGAGACGTTTTAATGCAACTGTCGCTCGCATGCAACCTCATTGTCCGGTATTGTACAGCGGTAAATTTTAGTTTTGTTAATTAAGACAGCAGCAGCTGCTTTAGAATTAGATTTCCAAGCAAATTCAAGATGCATACGGCAAAAAATTAAACATGTGTATAAAATTATTATGTAGGCCGTAAACAACAAGTTTAGTACATTTGCTTACTCATAAATTTACTCATAGCACAAAACGCTGGGAATTACCTGACAAGAGAGTGTTCATTTGATTGAAAGTGACGAATTCATTCAGTTTTTTGGACTAAGCTAAGCAAACAACAATAATTTGTTTAGTTGTGCAATGAATGTTTAATAGCTAAAGAAACTATAAAAAGTGTGTTTAGTTCTGCGAAGTAGCGATGATCCGATAGATGGACATTGAAAATATATTGTGTGCTTTTAGCATCTGAATCACCACCACACATCTTTGTTTAAAATTTCTTAAATAAAAAAAAATTAATGTTCTGAACAAAAAAAAGTAAAGTCAAGAAATTTTTTTAACATGGCGCCGCTTTTATGTTCCATAAATTTAAATTCTATGAAAATTGTCATATTTGCCCAAGGAAGTAAAAAAAAAAAAAAACAATTAGTCACGGAACAAAAACTGCTGAATAGTATTTTTAGCTGCCTCCAATGTGGAGTCCAATATGAATATCCCTACACACGCATAATTATTCATCTGTTATTTATGATTTACATGTTACATCAATTTCTTCTCCCTTCTCAGATCCATATCAGTTGTTGAACGCTACGCACCGATTGGTTGCGCAAGGCTCTGGGCAAATCCAATTGTGGCAGTTTCTGTTAGAGCTTTTAGCTGATTCGTCCAATTCCGAGTTCATAAAGTGGGAAGGTACGTTTACAAAACAGCCTCGGCGCGATTCCTTTGAAATCGTCGTCGAAAAATAATAATTTCTAATTTTGATGTTTTCGCGCAGTTTTGTTTATTGTAAAAAAATTAATTTTTATTTGAGATTACACAAGTTTTCAACCGAAATATAGCATTGCACTTAAAAAACTCATGCCGAGGTTAAAAAGTTGTTTGAAATACGAAGAACTGCTTTTGTTTTTTTCATGCTAGCGGAAAAGAGACGAGAAAAAAATCTTTTTATCGATTTTATTTTACGCGCATCCGTCGCGTGGTTTTGTCAAACTCGTGATTTGATTTGTTAATTTCCTCCAATTTTTTTTATTAAAGGCACTGCAGGGGAATTTAAGCTTATAGATCCTGATGAAGTCGCAAGAAGGTGGGGTGTTAAGAAAAATAAAACTAACATGAATTATGACAAATTGAGTCGTGCTTTGAGGTAAAATAAGGAACTAATTTTTTTATTAAACGAATGAATTTCTAATATAAATTAATTTTCATTAGATATTATTACGATAAATCAATTATGACAAAAGTTCACGGCAAGCGTTACGCATACAAGTTTGATTTTCATGGCTTAATGGCCGCTTGTCATTCTCAGGCGCAAGGCTGTGATCCATCTGGAAGCATGATTCCCAAATATCATCCCCATCATCACTTGTTGATGTCAAATGAGTTTAGCAATTATGCAACTTCATCTGCTGGGATACCTAGTACAAGCAATTCGTCTGGAACAAGCTTTAAGCCAATCCAATCAACAGCTTTGTCATCGTCATCAGTTTTGCAACCCTCAACATCATCAACTGAATCTTCTCAACAAACGTCAATCTCGAATGCATCAGCAACACTATCGAATGATAGAAGTAGCATTTTTTGGCCATATCCCCCAACATTTGATCCACGCTCACACAACTTTTAATTAAAAAAAAAGAAAGAAAATATTTTTTTTTTGTAGAAATTTGTAAAAGAATTAAATTTATTGTGTAATTGGCTATCCTGATCTCGAAATGTCGGTCCACTCTTTTGTTATGTGTCCTTTCTCACATCGAACTACGAAAGTTGTAAAATGTAATGAAATTTGTCCTCAAAATGTGTTCATTAAAAGGACCTTTTTTAATTCCTGAATTTCATTCACAATGCAATGCAAAAAAGAAGATTAATGACTTTCACAATTCAACACTCAAGTCCATAACATGTTTTGCTATAATTTTTTAGAAGTTAAAATCTTATCAGATGTTTCTTTCTTTTTTTTTTAAACAAAAAATCTAAAATACCTCATACTAGAGATTTCATATAGAATTAATAATAATGCTCAATATTACTATAATTAATTTTTTAAGATGCAAATTATTATGTAATTTTCAATATCTTGTTGTTGTAATAAAGGACATGTGTTGGTTAAAATTCATGCAGAAATGGAACTCGTATTATTGCGGATTCTGGACATAAATAATAATATGCTATAAGTTTTTATTTAGCTGGGGACGTTTTGACTTTTATGGCTTTCTTTTCCATAGGGATACGTAGAGGTATTCATATCTTATGTTGCTATGTTGATCCTATATTGATCCTATGCGGAGGTTACGTGGAGAAATTGCTTAAAATAAAAATTTGTAACGACAAAAATATAATTTGAATTTTTTTTCGGCATTATTAACCCCTCACAATTTGTAATAGAATTTGTGGGTATTTCGCTTTTGTTTTGATATTTCATCTTGAGAAAAAAAAAATTCAAAACCGGATTCATTTGCAATGTTTAAGCAAGAAGGTGTATCAGTTCTACCTCAAACAGCTGGTGGTGGACCCCATGGATTAGGAGATCCAGATGACAGAACACTTCGAAGAGTGGAACGTGAAGTGCTGATTCCTAAAATTATGCGCGAGAAAGCAAAAACCGAAAAGTGTCCAGATGAAGTAAAGGCCTTCGAGACATGCTGCAAAAAGTATTCTGTTCTGATGGTAGCATTGTGTAGAAAACAGAATGAGCACCTGAGGACCTGTCTTTCAAACTGGTATCAGGATGAAGCATTTAGGAGTGAATGCACAGAGATTTATTTAAAAGAAAGATCCGAATTCCGTCGAACTGGCTTAAAACAAAAGTTTCGTCAGCACAAGAAACATCAGTAGCGAATTTATTTAACTATAGAATATGAAACAATAAAGACGGATTTCGTATAGATGTAAAAAATCTCATTTCTGTTGATTGATTCCATGCCGTTGGACGATCGCTTCTTTTGCAATGAATTTGTGCAAATTAGTGAAGTACTCTGAATGCTCAACATCGTCTGGAAAATAAATTTCAAGGAACAGAAGATTCTTGTTGGTGGTTTCAGCGATTCGTTCACCCGTATGAAGCTCTCGTGTATTACTATTGGCTGTCTTAACAATCACAATAAATGATGCATGATAAAGATGTGGACTTTGTTTATACAGAACTAAAATTAATATTTATTAAATTTCATTCGGTAGGAGTCACAATAAATAATACTTACGAAAATCCCCACCAAATTTAGCACCCGACTTGATGACCCAATTTTTGCTTTTAAGATAAAGATAAGCGACATAGCATTCAATAAATTTGTCTTTAATATTGCAGAATGTTTTCCAAAGTTCGTCTGCTGGTATCGTACTATCATCGAGATCACGAATTTCCAGACATCTGATATTTGTGAGGAGAAAAAAAGCTTCTTCGAGAAACAAAATTAGTGAATCCGGAATGACATATGGATTTGGAAGCAGATGACCATCAACAAGCACCGATTCTTGAACTGATTTTTCTTCAGGATCACTGAATTTTCCTTTCCAATCCAGTCGTCGGTTGTATTCAGCTTGTGTTATAGATTTGTTTGGTCGTCGCAGATTCTGTTGTAACAACTGTCTAGGCTTTGGATTCAGTCCGTAGCAGCCAGATTCATGAATCGTCTTGATGGAGTTTTGATCAAAAATTTCTATGTCCAAGCCAGTAAAATACCCAACAGCAACATGGTCCAACGGGAAAGGTATTATTGTGACTGCATTGAACTTTCCCTTTCGTTGAATAGGCAACATTATTATGATCAGTTTTTATTATCAAAAACGAGAAAATTGCGATAAAACATTTGTTTACAATTTTGCTCTTGTACTTCAAATTTTTTGTAACATTCTCAGAATGTGCTCTAAGCTGTATAAATACAATCGAAATTTAATACAGAGTCTGTCTGTTACAAAAAAAATGGATAAAATAGGAAAAATCAGATTTATTTTATCCATAAAGATATTTGCACATTTAATAAGCAAAGACCTCGGTTTAAAACCTTATCTCAAACAAAGGTACATTTAACATGTTCTCAGACTCAAAAGAAAAAAAAATAATATTCCTCAAAGCGCGCCTTTTTTGAATGAACATTTTAATACTTTCATACTTGTAATTTTTCATTACAGTCCCGTGATCAATTGCTTAAAAAGAAATTATTCGGGGAATATTGTGAAAAAGTCGTATCTCCATCACCTCAAATTTATTGAAAGTGCAGAAAATCATTTACAATGGCAGCGGGCAACGTCGATGATTTAATTTCATCTCATTTGGATGAAAAAATTGGTAAGTAATAGCGCAATTTGCTATACAGTTTTCACTACCAAGATTGTGTTCCGTTCCATCACTCATTTGCTTATTACGATTTAAGATATGATTGCGGCTACAAGTGTTCTCCAGCAGCAAGCCAGCGACATTCGTACAACCAAAATAAATTGGCAATCCTATAATCAGTCGCAGATGATTTCAAATGAAGATTATCACTGCATAAGCGCACTGGATAGCGAAAAGAAGGCTCAGTACTTGAAAGACAATCAATATCAGTCAGCCAAGACGTACTTAAACCTTCTCAGTCATGTGTCAAAGGACACAACCATCCAGTATTTGTTGGTGATGATTGATGACCTTCTTACGGTAAGTTGTTGTTGTCATCATATGATTCTCATTTTATTGATCGAAATTTCTAATATTTCAGGAAGACCGCTCCCGCGTTGAAATCTTTTTAGATTATGCATCAAAACGCAAGGAAAATGTATGGGGTCCTTTCTTGTCATTGCTGAATCGTTCTGATGGATTTATCATCAACATGGCATCACGCATCCTGGCAAAATTGGCTTGCTGGGGAACAGATCAGATGCCCAAATCTGATCTTCATTTTTACTTGCAGTGGCTAAAGGATCAGCTCACCGTTCAAGTGAGTACATCAATAGCAATTTTGTCATCGTTTTATTTCAGGCACTGCTATACATCATTGCATCTGATGTTACTGTTCATGCTTCAACAAAAAAAAAAAAATAATAAATCAAAAGTGTATTTCTTCCTATAAATGTTGCGCAACATAAATTTTTAATAACTTTATTATCCTGCCAATCAGATCTGCTCTTGTCTCACTATCTCAATGTTTCATCACCATCCATCCGTTTTTTGTTGTCAAATCCATCAAATGAAACACCAATGAAAGAAAATGTTATATACTTAGTTACTTAATGCTACTACTTCTTTCTAACTAACATAAAATGTCTTCCTGAAACCAAGAAACTGACAAATTACCCTTCTTATTAAATACTACTAACAAGCAAGCAAAACAACTTCCTATTTGACGCGAATCAATTATCAATCCAATTGATGACTAAAATTTATCCTAGTGTTTTTTAGGCGCAACTAAACACATTGTTTCCATTTTTAATGTCGTCATAATTTATCTATTTTCTGTGCTCTTGATGGTCTATTTAATTCTTTAATTCTTATCTTATTCTTCTTTTTTTCTTATAATTTTCAATTGTTCTTTTCATTTATGATAAAATTTTCAAATTTATGCGAAAAACTTTTAATTTTAACTTTTGCAAAACCGTCCACAAAAATTTGTTAATGCGCCAATTGAAAATTATTGCTATTAAACCCACGCATACACGAATGCTAAAGGCAAATGCCTATGTTAAAGAGCTTGATGAGTTCCTGAAACATCTAGGTGATCACAAATTGAAGGATCACCATGGGCACCATCATCATTTACACTTCTTTCATCTGCATCATCAGCATAAGGATGCACAACAACTTCAGCAGCAACAACAACAAACGGGGATGGTTGAGAAATATCGCGAGGTGTCAAGTGCAATCGATGAGCCAATAAATTGTGAACAAGAAGAGAGCTCATCAGCTCCAATAAGTCAATTGACGGTCGGTAGACGAATATATTTTCCTAGCATAATTAAATGATCCATTTACAGTTTCGGAAATGACCTTTAAAAAAATGTATAGAGTAGAATCGATACTGTGCTTTTTCGATGGGAAGGATCATATACCATCGATTCCCACCAAATGCGATGTCCTTCTACTATGCTTACATTATGCAACTAACAGCGAATTCTTTCTTTATTTTATGAGTTATTTTGTCTTATTGAAATTGTTCTAATCTCAACTTTTATTTTGTTCCTTATAGAGCAATGAATATATCCAGTCAGTTGGACGATGCCTCCAGATGATGTTGCGTGTTGATGAATATCGTTTCGCATTCGTTTCCGTCGATGGGATCAGTACATTGATTTCGATTTTATCATCACGTGTCAATTTCCAAGTGCAATATCAGTTGGTGTTCTGCTTGTGGGTGTTGACCTTCAACCCTTTGTTAGCTGAAAAGATGAACAAGTTCAATGTAATTCCAATTTTGGCCGACATTCTGAGCGATTGTGCCAAGGAAAAGGTCACGCGCATTATTCTTGCAGTGTTGCGCAATCTTATTGAGAAGCCCGAAGATGCTCAGGTGTCGAAGGAACACTGCATTGCAATGGTGCAATGTAAAGTTCTCAAGCAGTTGTCTATCCTCGAGCAACGTCGCTTTGATGATGAAGACATCACAGGCGATGTTGAATTCTTAACGGAAAAATTGCAAAACTCGGTTCAAGATTTGTCATCTTTCGATGAATATTCAACGGAAATTAAGAGTGGCCGTTTGGAATGGTCTCCTGTTCATAAGTCAGCAAAGTTCTGGCGTGAGAATGCTCAACGTCTGAATGAGAAGAACTATGAGTTGTTGAGAATTTTGATTCACTTGTTGGACACATCAAAGGATCCTTTGGTATTGTCCGTTGCCAGCTTTGACATCGGCGAATATGTTCGTCATTATCCACGTGGAAAACAGTGAGTTATACGATATTGTAATACGTCTCTCTTATTTTTGCACTTCTCCAAATTTTATTTTCGTTCAGTGTAATTGAACAATTGAATGGCAAACAGCTGGTGATGCAACTTTTGAGCCACGATGATCCAAATGTCCGCTATGAAGCATTGCTTGCCGTTCAGAAGTTGATGGTTCACAACTGGGAATATTTGGGCAAACAGTTAGAGAAGGACAGCGAAAAGGCATCAGGACAAGGTGCTGCTATTTCGGGAAAAGCTTAAATGTCCAAAATCATTTTTAATTTCCGAAATTTCTTCACGATTAGTTTAATTTTTTGTTGATGATGGTATCGCTCCCAAAATTTGTACATAATATCTACATAGTTTTCGCGCTTTAACCAAAATATGAACCTAAATTTTCCCCCTTTCCATGAGTCAGCTTTAGACGCGAGTCATTCCATTTAAAATAATATCATTATGTCTTTGAAATGCGATCCATGTTGTGTAATGTGGTTGATTCACATGTGAAAAATGTAATGTAATCATTTCGTTAATCAAAAAGAAAAAAGTATATTATCGAAAAAAAAAAAATAAAATAAAAAGTCTTGATTTTTTTTTGTTTATTCAGTGAAATAAAAAATATTTAAAAAATACAAAAATTTGTTGAGTCAATTTTGAGTTGTAAAAAAATCTGATTTAGATAAATAGAACAATGGAATTAATTGCAGACATTAACATGTGTTTAGATAATCTAATTCTCAAACTAAAGCTCAACATTTATCAAGTGTATATTTTTATTTTTCACATTTATTTTTTTTTGGGGATTAAAATGAGATTTATAAATAGTCTATAGTTATATATGAGGAAAAATGAAGGTCGTGTCTTTGTACGATGAACAACACGGACATGCATTTTCACTGCGCGCGTAAGTCCAATGTCCATTAAGTGAATGTGTCCGACGGTGGAATCTTGAATCACATTGATCTCGATTGAACAAACAAATCTTTGGCTGTCTTAATTGAACCTGAGAGTCTAATCAAGATCAAATTTTATGCTGATGTGATTCCATCGTGGTCATCATGCGTAAACAGGGAATGTCCATTAAGTCTAGAAAATATCTCACTTCATGCAGCTCGATTGAAAGTAAACAAAAAACAGAAAACTTCCAATAAAAATTTATCTAGCATAGGGAAACCAGAAGGAATTTGTCCAGCCGCTTAGATAACGTATCAATATTTACAAAATTTAATTTTTCTTTTGCGTTTCTTCAGGTTCGCCATCATCGAGGGTTATTCGTTTCACAAATTCTGGACATTTAATTGATCTATTTAGTGGTGATATGTTATGCATTTAACAATTTCATGTGATCTTTATTGCAGTAGCGGCTCAATATCGCTTGCATTTCCATTGTCAACGCCAATACGTTTCAGGTATCTATTGCGCACTTCACGTGCCTGTTCCGCACTTTGATCATTATCTGGTTCATCGATCGATCGTCGCTCGTCATCATCATCATTGATTGAAGTATTTACGATGGACAATGTATTTTTAGCAGCTAGCGTTTCACGTTCCAGTGGTGTCATGTTTAGTGTGCCATTGTTATTGAAATCTTGAAGCCAAATGATTACCGTTGCCAGCAACGAGACTATAAATCAGAAAAGTTTATGTAAATAATGCTAATTTGATGATTATTTTTCAAATTAAACCTACCGCTGAGCCATCCAATAAAGAATAATTCCAACATGAGATATCCGCCTTTATCAACAATAACACCGCCAAACATAGAAACAACAGCAAGTCCTAGATTTTGAACAGACTGGCATATTCCATAGGCAGTTCCCAGCTGGTATTCAGGAATGATGAGAGCTACAAGCGGCCATAAGCTACTCGCCAACATCGAATATGCAATGCCCAGTATAATGGTTCCAATGTAGGGGCTCAAAAAAGTAAATGCCAGAAAAGCATGCGCTACGATTGTCAGAACGGTCGATAAAAATATCCACATAACATTGCGGCCCGTCTTATCGACAATGTAGCCGCACAGTGGACTTCCAATAGCAGCAATCGAATAAATAACTGAGTTCACGGCATTTGCCTCTTCTGGTGTAAAGTCATATTTGCGTTCGTAAAAGACTCTAAAAATTGAACAAAGGATGAGTCAGCACCACTGTCATATGATTCCAGTTGAACCAAAAATACTTACTTTCCCAGTGCAATAAACGGAAAAATAGCCACATAGTAAGCAACACAAATCACTGAAACCATCCAGAAGGACACATGGAATGTTTTGATATCGGATAATCGTGGAATTTCGTCACCAGCAGCATCATTACGTCTCAAGATCCTTTCAGCTCGCTTGTCCAACCATCCCAAAACAAGAGCGGCCGTAAAGCTCATTAAACAAGTGCCACCAGCAATAAATAAAACAACTCCAAGCACATGAGTACCTTCATAATGTTGCTTGACGTATTTATAGACCGGTTCCATAACCAGAAAATTAACCGTGCTCCCAACACGAGCAAATGCAAGCTGAAAGCCAAACACCATGTTTAACTCCTTTCCTTTGAACCACAGAACAGCGTAATTGTTTTGTGCCACTGCAAGTGATTCAGCGCCAATACCAAAAATAAATCGGCCCATCAGCATAATGTAAAATCCATTGATTGTGGCACCAAATGCAAAAACCATCTGTCCAATCATCAAAATAAACATATAGATGATGGTACCGAGTCGAATTCCAAAAACTCGATCGATAAGGAAACCACCAATGAAGCACAGAATAACATTGGGCCAGGAATAGATGGAATACAGCATCGCAAATTGGGTTGTCGTTAAATCCAAGTCAGCCTTAAAATTGTCCTGTAGTGCACCGGGGTTATCATAACAAAAGTATGATGCTGAGAATAAAGAGAAAATGCGGGTCAATAAACGGACATTGCTGCTTTGTAGTTCGTTCCAGCATATGGGAGTGTGATTTTGATTTCCCTTATCAATTTTGCATTTTGCTCCAAGCTCTTATTTTAAAAGCATTTTGCGCATAAGTTATTGAATGCTGAATCCAAATAGGCGAGACGAATAATCAATCAATCTATCACATTTGATAAGGAGTAGTCATATACAATTTTAGGAAGATGTTTGGATATTTTTTCTATGATGGAAGGAAGTGCGTGGGTGGTGAAAGGCGTGTACTAAGATGATACTTACAGAAGCCAACTAAACACATTAGTACCAATCCCATGAAGCGATATGACCCGCTGGAAGGATGACAACATTTACTTTTCTCTTCGAGCTCATTGTCTTCATATCCTCTTTGATCTATTTCACTCGAGTCTTGCAGTATGGGCGTGCGAGCCTCGTCATCAGACATATTCCGTGGCATTGTCTTTATGTACTTTGTGCTTCGAAATCACAACTAGAACTAATTAGATACCTATTTCTCAGATGAAAAAAATAAATAAATTTTTATGATGTTTTTATTTATTTATTTTTTTTTCTTTTGTTCACAGCAAAATAAAAATTAACTTCGAAACTCACTAAATGTCCGCATGACATGAAAAAAAATTTAAACTTTAAACCATAGCTTTACTCAACCGATTTTTATTCTTGACAACTACCTAGGTAGGTATGTACTTCCTCATGTACGAGCCAATTAAGGCACGTGCATTGACTCGACTGTATCATAAAAGAAGCTTCTTTACTTTATTGTCGATCAAACAGAGAACAAAACAATTCAGTTTTTTGTCCTTTGCGACGCGGCCTTAGCTTAGCTGTCTTGCCGACTGTGTAAGTAAAGGCTGAATGTGATGGTGATGAGGGACTGCCAGACTCTAACTGTTAAAAAGAAGACAAAATTGTATCAGTCCAGGTTCTGATGAATTTCTTCTACTTATATGAATATGAAAAAATAGTGAAAAAAAAAAAACATTACCCACAACATTATGTGGGCAGTTGTGGAATTATTATTTTTTTTTTATTTTTAAGTGGTCACCACTAGATACAAACACCATAGTTTTAAAAATCTGGAATAATCTTAAGGCGACATGTTTTGATTAAAATATGAAACTAAATATTAATAAGGCAAATCATTTTATCAGTAAAAAAAATTAAATAATGTACAATGCACATATGTAGTTAAATTTTAGTTTTTTCGTTTGTATCATTGTTCTCATATAACACATCAGTAATACTCAAGTCGTTGATTTTATCGCTTTTCGATCGATTTAGTTCTTTTATTTCAAGCGGTGCAGGAATCTCATCATAAATATGTTCGATGCTTGATTTTCTTGAAATACTTTTTCGTGGAAATGTATTAAAACCGGATGTGTCCGTCATTAAAAACATTGCAATATCTCTAGGTGTTATCTTTACTGACTGTGAAAGATCCATCATAGAAGTTTGCTTGCGAGGAATGTCATAAGCGTCGGGGAGGCTTCTTGTTCTCCTCCGATCATACTCGTCGACTTCATCAATCGAATCATCAAAGGTCACTGATTTTTGTTTGTGCAAGATTGGCCGAAGGGGCGGAACTGCAACAAGATTTAATAAATTAAAAGTCAAATGGAAAATTAAATACTAACTTACCCGGTAAAGGATCATGCTTAATTTGTGATGCTAAACTTGGTGGTGGTTGTGGTTTTTTCATGCCAAACTCAGGATCAATATACTGTTGTATCATCGCCGATGATGGAACCTTTCGAGTAATTCTCCGAATATAAAACATTAAAATCAGAAAAACAAACATCCCAAGAATTAAACATCCGACAGTGACCATAGCTATTGACTCATCATGGTGATTGGCAGCATGATGGTCGGTCACATATTGTGGATGTTTGATGGTATCAACTTCATTTCCCTCGATGTCAAATACTAAAATTCCTTCAGATTCTTCGACCAAATGACGCTGCTCAGATTCTTCTGTTGCCTTTTTAATTTCGTATTCAACAACTTTATCAATGCTACCCTGCACATCCGATTCATTCATGCCCATTTTGACATAATGATTGTAATCCTTTCCATATTCCCCGCTATAGTTCATGTATGGATTATGCTCGCTTGTTGCAGGTGTAATTAGATCTGTTGCGGTTGAAGTTATAACAGATTCTTTTGTAGATGATGATTGTTCATCATGCGGCGAACTGGTCAAACATTCGCCCGTTTCATGATGACTACAATAACGTAAGTAATTAAATTTCATTATCAAATTGATTATAAGTAAATCATCATTTCTTTACCAACTCAAGTTTTTGCAATTGCACTCATTTACACATAATTTTCCATATCGATTCGATGGACATTTCTCATTGCAAGTTGTTCCGGTAAAACCTATTTTGCATTCACACTTTCCCGGACTCGCGCAAATTCCATTTAAACATTTTTCTTTGCAAATTGGTCGGCAAATTGTTGTTCCACTCATTTCAAATTCTTCGTAGTTGGTACAGCAAAAGTGAATCGTTCGAATCTTCGTTACATCCTAAAAAAAAAGAAGAGTATTTTACTTATAATTTTCGATATATTGAATGAACTTCACTTCATTGATCGAGCGATAGAAAAATGGAAATTAACATTGCACAACGAACGTTTACTTAATGAAAAAAAAAAGTCAATATGTTCACCTCGGATTGAATGACTTCCTTCATTTCCGACTGAAGTTCACTGCAGCGAATTTTTTCAATGCACCAGAAATTTTTGCGCACTTGAACGGGCTCAGTGGATGTTTTATTGAGTGCTTGGATATAGCTGGAAGATGACAAGGCAGAAAAGAAGAACATTAATTAAGGACAGGAAGTTATCTAAGAACTTCTTAAAAATTACTTTTCCGTTCGATTGCATACATGATCTCCACTCAATGCTGATGACGATACAAATGCAAGCGTCCAAAATATGAAACCAAGACCGCTCGATTTAATAAAGAAATTCATTTGATTGAATGATTTATGACAAAATTGAATCATAAAAAATGTTGTTTATAGCTTATAGCACATCACTTATGCTTCATTGACTGCTCAAGAGTTACTTTTTCGTTGCGTTATATGCTTTTTCTCAATTAATGATTCATGATTTTTCACGTTTCTTTTGTTGTATTACAATGTGATTACATAGATATATGTGAATATATTCCCGCTCAAATTCACGTGTTGATGCCACGACGTTCAAAAATAAACTGAAATTGCAATTTGTGATATGTGTGTTATGTTCAGGATGTCCTTAACTCACTCGCTCGTATATGGCAATCACCACACAACTACACAACAATTGATGAAAATTGAATTAAACTAATTTAAGTGCATTATCGTTATTTTAGTGATTTTGGGCATTATTAGGGTGACTCGTTTGTAGTTTGTTTGTGTTAAACACAGTTGAGGCACACTCAAGGATTATAATCATAACGGAATCGACCATTAAGTTCCAATAAACATTTCGCGAACACGTTGCTAATATATAATTAAGATTGAATATTTACAACAACAGTACTGTGTAATTTCTGGATATACTTGACACAAGTAATCGAATGCACATTTTTCTCTCACACACAAAAATACGAACTGCGCGCTTTTGGTTTTTTTTTATATCTTTAGAAGCGATTTTTAGTGAACTTGAAAATTCATTTTGCGTCTGAAAAGCAGCGCTACGTTCATTTGTGACTGATTGTGAGCGGCACTTATGTGTTTGTAGGCTCGCTGCATGAATGAGATCATAATCTAAAGGCCGTTCGACGCATGTTCATTTGACTATAAATCGATGAATTGCATCAGGTCTATGACGATTATGGCATTAAATGAAACATTTTAATGAATTAAAAATTTCGTTTGAATTTTGTTTTTTCCCGAGCAAAATTGGAAGAATGATAAGAAGAGATCAATGAGTTCAGTAATGAAGCGGGGTTTGTTTTACAACTGACGTCACCATATTCTTTCAGTTTTAATTAAGTATGCATCTGAATATGTGAGCAGTTGTGACCTTATCAATGAATAATTCTCAAAACTCAATTTATCAGCAAACCGCAAAATTTCCCATGAAAGTTATTTTAGTTGTGATTTGAAGCTCGACAAGGATGAATCTAAGATTAGTTATTTTGGCTGGTTTATTTCTGGCACCCATTAATTGCCAATACGATGACAATTATCAAAATGTGGTTGATCAAACACACGAACTCGAAAAGTACGCAGTCAATCACAGAAATCAGTCAAACATTTCATTTTATCCATCATTGCAAAATCTTACCGATCGAGCTCCAATCATGAGTGGGTCGCAAATAAATCAATTTAACGACACAATGGGCGGGCAACAACAACAAGTAATTTCAACAGAACGTTTCCTAAATAAGACAGTCACGACAATGGCAAAAGGAATATGCATTAAGGAAGTACCGTAAGCTATTTAAAAAGTCATATTAATTCATATTAAAGAAAAACTGTATCTCATGTCCTAGGACTGCATCATTATTAAGAAGAAAAGATGTTTTTGTAGCTGGAAATGGTGTAAGTTTTTCAAATGAAAACAACAAGAAAAGTCATTTTATGCGGTGTTTTGTAAAATTATAATTTATTGACAACTTTTACAGTCGGATCCATCGTTATCGCGCATTCAAGTGTGCTGCGAAGGTTATCAGCGTAATATTTATAATTTTAAAAAATGTGACCCTATTTGCACTAAGGATTGTATAAATGGATATTGTTATGCACCGGACACCTGCCTTTGTTATCCCGACCATGTAAGAAACGTTGCTGGCTACTGCATACCAACTTGTCCTATCGGGTGTGGTAATGGTATTTGCACGAAAGACAATTTATGTTTATGCAAAGAAGGTTACATATTGGAATCAAATGGCAAATTTTGTATTCCCAAATGTTCTGCGGGTTGCCAGAATGGAAATTGTACAGCACCAGAAATATGCAAATGCTTTGAGGAAAGTTCAAATCTCTAAGTTCATTTTGTATTTTCTTAATCATTTCTTTTTCCAAATCTGTGTACAGGGCTTTTCATTGTCTTCATTAACAGGAAAATGTGAAGCTGTTTGTAGGTCGGGATGTCAAAATGGAAATTGTATTGCTCCTGATGTTTGTGAATGTAAAAAAGGATATTCAAAGGTTGATGGTGTTTGTCAACCAGTTTGTCTAAGGTGCATTTTCATTACGTCTTATTCTTATTTACACCTAATGAGTATATTTATTTATTTTTTTTCAGAGGATGTCAAAATGGGATTTGCTCAGCACCTGAGATATGTACATGTTCTGGAAATGGATGGTCATTAGATTCGACAGGCACAAAATGTATTGCATCATGTGATAAAACTTGTCTAAACGGTTTTTGCAATGGGTAAGAATTTTAATTTCGTAATCAATTTTTTTTTGCAAAATTATAATTTTATCTCAACTCTTAGACCAAATCAATGTTCATGTCACAGTGGTTATGAATTGGATAGTTTTGATCCATTCCGTTGCATTCCAAAATGTGATCCACCGTGTGCCAATGGCGTTTGTTCAGGACCCAACTTATGCTTGTGCTATCAGGATACACTAAAGATCGCAGCATGAAAGGAAGCCAAAAATGCATTCGAGCCTGAGCTTAAGAAAGAAAGTTTATACACAACTTATAAAGCTTAAATTTGTTTTCTTTTTTAAGTGATTCTGTTTTATGAGTCGTGTGTCAAGTTATGAAACGAAGAAAAATAAAAATAAATCACATGCAAAGGGTAAATAAACAAAAACAAAAAAATGTATATATAAGCGGAAGGAGATAAGGAATTCTTTAATGTTTCAAGCAGATCCGAAGCCGACACATGTTGTCCATTGTGCATAGTATTCTCTTTATCGCATGAACGAATTGGTCATTGAAACATATTACGAATTCAAATCTGTCTATCGCATATTTTTATTTAATGAATAACTCATGTCAACTTGAAAATTCTCTCGCAGTTCTCTGTAGAATTTTGCTAGTGAAAGACCAGATAGGGTGGGAACAAAAATGTCTAAAAACTTTTGTGGACTGATTATAATTTTTATGAGTTGTATGACAATTTATGTCAATGGTCTAGATTTTGGATTTTGTAATAATACAAAGGAGTAAGTTAATTAATATGTTTCTGCCATAAATGTGACGAGATTAATTCTTAGAATTCCACGAATGAGATTTGCATCTGATGGTAAGGTAACATGGTTAAATGAAACGATTCATATCGTCGAATGTTGCGAAGGATTTCGTAGACACGACAATCATTGCACACCGATTTGTGCTCAACCCTGCCTGAATTCCTACTGTATTGGGAACAACAAGTGTCAATGTAATAAAGGATATTATGCAATTAGTAATTATCGATGCCTTCCGTCATGTGCTGATCCATGTGGCAAAAATGCTATCTGTTTGTTTCCAAATTTCTGTGCTTGCAAATCTGTAGAGTACAAGAAAGTCACTAAAACTGATTGCGACCCGAAATGTTCATTTACGCAAGATAACTTTGAATGCATTAATAGCAAATGCATCGCACCAAATGTTTGTGAATGTTCTGATGGTTACGCGAAAGTGTCAGAATTTCAATGCGATCCGGTTTGTTCTAATTGTACAAATGGAATATGCGTCTTGCCAGAAGTCTGCGAGTGTACTTCGGGATTTGAAAAAGATGATAACGGAGTGTGCCAGCCAACGTGTACCCCTTCTTGCATCAATGGTAACTGCATTGCACCAGACACTTGCGAATGCTTTGAGAATTATAAAAATGACATAAAACCAAACGAATGTGTCACAGTTGAAAAAACCAGTCACAATATTTGCAATGACAAATCTTGTCTCTGTGAATCAGGTTTTGAATTTTATAACGGAAAATGTTTGCGATCATGCAACAAAGTATGTATCAATGGAAAATGCCTCGATGATCAGTGTATTTGCTCTGATGGCTACAAATTATCCCAAGATGACACTTCAAATCCTGAATGTCGGCCCATCTGTTCATTTGAGGAAGGACACGATTGCATTAAAGGGAAATGTATTGCACCACAGGTTTGTGAGTGCTTTGAAGGATTTCGATTTTTGGACGATAGAAATTGCACATGTGTGGAACTATGCAATCCGTCATGTATAAATGGTGTTTGCACAAATGACGGATGCAAATGCCATGAAGGATTTTTTAATATCTCAAATTATGAATGCACAAAATCTTGTGAAGATGGCTTCGAACTTATTGATGGCTTTTGTGAACAAGACTTGATGTCCATGGAATTAAATGTCGACAGTACTATTTTAGACGACTATGATAGTATTACAGTTGCATCTGAAGATAATTACTCTCCCTATCATTCTGGTCCAGATTATATTAGCGAAAACGATAGCAGTTATGATTATTTGGAACAGTCACAAGTCACGAACAAAAATGAAATTGCAACTCATATACCACTAGTGATTCACGAGATGTAAGATATGCTGTTTTTTAAGCAAAAACTAAATGTCATAATTATCTATATAATTTTTTTTTTAGTGATGATTCATCAGAAGTGGGATCAGAAACAAATAACGTCGTGTGAGTAGATATTATTAATACGATTCTGGGACTTAAAATATAAACTTTTGATCCCGATTGAAATAGTGGCAGTATCAATAACCGTCACATTGCCAGAAAAACAACGGGACAACCAAATACTCAGGATTCAACAACAACAGATCGGCGGGCCATTTTCGAGACGTAGGATATGCTGTTTTTTTTTTCTTTTTTTTAGCAAATACTAAGTCATAGTTATTTACATTTATTTTTCAGCGATGATGGTGATTCGTCAGAAGCATCCCAAAAAGTGACTGACGATATTTCAGCGGGAGCAGTAACAGATAACGTCGCGTGAGTATTTTTAATCTCAACATATCCAGAACTGCTTTAAAAGTAGTCAAAATTGCATGCACGATGTTATGACATTTCAGGATTACCAGAAATTATGAGCCGCCACTAAGTGAAAATTCATTGACAGAGTCATTGACGGAGTTTTTGAAAAATTACTTTCTAATTCTCTTACTCATTATAGGAGTTTTAATCCTATCAATATTAGTTACATTTTTCATCATTGCTGGTCGAAAAAACCCAAAGAATGTGTATGTTATTGAGGATAAGGGTAATGATGATCTTGTTTATCCCTTATTGATTAAAACTATTGACGAATTTCTAAATTATACTTTCAGAACTTTCGCCAAATGGTGTATTTTTTAATAAAATTGAAGACCTTGGGCCCAACCCACTGACTGAAATAGAACTTTGATAGAGATTATGGATGTCAGAAAATTTTCATGAAATTTTTGAAGAATACATCGAAGAATTAAGTCATTAAAAATAAATAACTTATATTTCCATTATAAACGAACGAAATGATGAATTCATTGTCGCAAGCAATTTTTGTTCATCGGACGATGTATTATCTAAATTTTTGTTTTAGAAATGTGTAAATGTTGTCAATGAAGCATTAAAAAAAAAAGAATTGACGTTTAATGATTAGAATGCTTGATCAGCGGTCATACGTGGCTCGTGGGCTCGTGGCATTTCGAACTACAATTATGGTGATGTATACAAATGGCTTTTGGCAGTTGCATAATTAAATTAAATTTATTTTTTACGTGTCGCGAGTCATTATCCTTCGATCCATATGCTTTAAAATACAATCGGAATGTTTTCATAAATTGCACCTGATAATATTTTCATATAAAACAAACATATAGTGTAGTATCAGTCTATCTACAATTCACTGGATGGATTGATTGTCAGTAGCAAAACATACATCTGTTATACAAGAAAATAACGAAAATGCGTCTTATACTGATAAAGTAATTTTATGCTTCCAGGATTCATATCCTTGCATAAGAATGTAATCTTCAGTAAATGATTCATGTTATACATGCACCACCTCCACAATCATACAATAAGTCTATTCATTTACCT
This sequence comes from Propsilocerus akamusi, assembly GCA_018397935.1. Lineage (NCBI taxonomy): Eukaryota > Metazoa > Arthropoda > Insecta > Diptera > Chironomidae > Propsilocerus > Propsilocerus akamusi. The sequence goes on along the minus strand of CM031468.1, from coordinate 12,595,424 downwards.
ATTTAATTCTGTAATTTAGTGACTTAATCATTGCACGCAATTTATTTTTAGAAACTTTACGATTCTCTTTTGTTGAATGCTCTCAAATTATCTTGAACAAAAAAAATTGTTGACTACAATTTTTCGCATTAACTTTAAACTACTTACTGATATGCATTATCGTATTTGCTAGATTGATTTTGCCATCGAAACATTACAACATCATTTAGATATGTGTGACACAGATCATATTGTAGATTTGCGTCATCACAATTTTTTGTAACACAATCCCAGCGAAACGGTAATTCTCCCTCCTCGGTATCAGGTGTTTTGATGAACATTTGTAAGCTAATTGAATAGAAAGAATTTTCACATTTGCTCGAACGAATTTTTTTCACACTCTAAATTCAAGAAATTAAATTTTGTACCTTATTGTAAAGTTGATCATGATGAAATGTGTGCGAAACTTCGAAATTTAATTCGAGAAAAATTAGTTTAACAAGTTCCAATTAAACGTGTTATGAATTAATGAGTTTATCATTAATTAGCATGGAAGATATTAAATTCGTCAGTTTGTTCAATGAAAAATTGACAGGAAATTCGTGACTTTCCTCACCGAAAAAAAAATTGACTTCTCGGACTAACCTTTTAAAATTTCTTGTCAAATATAATTCTCACAACTAAGGATAAGACAACTGACTTGATAAGTCAACTGACCTGTGTGCAAAAATATTTCACCAACGAGAAATGATGTTGACATAATATCATCCTCGTGAAGAATTCTTATGTTATACTTTGCACTTGAAACACTTCCCACGCGGAAATAGAACATGGTTATAACACCGACTTTGCGCCCCTCCTATGACACATATATATATAATTGTCATACGTGTTTCAAGTGTTGTGTAAATATGACCAATAGCCATTAACTAACATAAAGTGGCTGTATAATGTGCCATTTGAAGACATCATGAAATCAGTACATATCAAGAGCCGTAAAATTCAAATGTATTACACTTATTGCCCTCCGTAGCTACCGCCATCGACAAGTATTTAAAACGTTTACGATAACTTGATGGATGGATGGCCCCGAAGGGCATGTGTTGTAAATCCATAAAAAAATACTGATTAAACATAATCTTTTGCTCTCGTGGACGGTTCAGTGTGTATATCGTGAATTGATATTTGTTGCTTTGCTTGTTGAGAATGCTCCTCATTCCTTTCCGTTCTGAGTTTGCTCCTTATTCACAAGAAAATATGCTTGCAATGTATTTGCAAATGTTAACAAAACTTGCCTTTGCCAAGCGCAATGAATCGTTAAAAGTTTCAACAGTACAACATAAAAAATTCCATGTTGCTTTAGCTACAAGATATGTATAGGTTAATGGCAAAAACTTCCTGAAAGAAATTATTCATTTAAATGACGTCAATATTATATTATTTCCAAAAGAAATATTACTTTTTCTTACATTTCTTACAATTTTGTTCTGCCTACGTATTAGCCCACGACCGGTAAGCCGACAAAAATCAGAATTTCCCATTAGACAAAAATGCGGTTTCAGGAGCCATATGCGCTAAAGATTAAAACATCATGAAATATATTCCTTCTCAATCTTGTAATATTTTTTTTTATTATTATTATTAACTAATTGATGCATGTTTTATATTAATAACTTTAAATCAGAGAATTAAGTTTTACTTTATCGACGTTACATCGAGCTTTTAAGGGATTTTGGTTTTTTTTTAAGAAATATTAAATAGTTACACAATTTTTTTTTCTCTTCCTTGATAAAATCTTATTTACATTCATAATAAATGTGTTATGACCTTTTAGTGCAGAAAGCGGTTAAAAACGATTCTGATGCCGTTTAGATGTGCGTGAGAGAGAGAAAGAGAAAGAAGAATTTAGAAAAATATTCAATGTTCTTAGCCATTTATATCAAAGCGATTGGAGTTGCATTAAATATTTAAATGTTTTTATTTTTAATCGCTTTCCACGCGCATTGATTTTTCAATTCAATTGTTTTGAGAAAAATAGAAAAATAAACTTTAAAATTGAGAGAAAAACTTTATTCGATCTTTTTTGTTTTGCCAACCTTTCAAGTATTCTCGTGAGTGCCATAAGAGTTGAGCCATTTAACAACATGATGACACATTTTATTCTTTTAATTTTGGGGAACATTTTAGAATGGTGATGAAAACATGCTTTAATGAAGTGCGTACATGCTTCTTCGCAAAAATGGAGGTTAGGTGCGATTAATGTTCTCGTTGATGACAACAAATATTCCGTAATCCCAATACACAATGAAGCATTTAGAATACCACAATTAACATATTGTTTTCATTGCCATTGAATAATATCAACTGAAAGTTTTCGCAAAAAAATTAAATAAATTAGCAGCTTAAAATGCTTTTGCATGAAATTTTATGAGGCGCGTTAAATTAAAACAAAATTTACAAAAACAAAAAAAAAATTGGAATAAAATTAATGTACTTATGGGGAAGGGAAAACAACGTATCACTTTAGTGCACAGGAATGTGTATATTCGTATGTTTTTTTTTTCATTTTTAAGGGGGAAATTGTGAGTTGTCCATCTTAAGCCAGCAAGTCAGTTTAATTTAGTTGTCGTCGGCATTATTGCTCGGTGCTGTACCATCTTCATTGCGGAAGTTCATCTGTTTGAGAGAAATAAAAGTTCAAAGTCAAAAAGCGTTAAAATATGTGCGCTGTGGTTTATTATTACAACAATAAACAATTTTGAACAAATAGAAATTAAAAAGTTTCTCAGCTTTATTGTGCAATTCACACAAAATCTGAGCTTTCAAACAATTTTATAGTTGCGCGTTGTATGCGGAAAGTTTATTTAAAGTTTATAGTTGTGACACCAGTTAGAATGGAAATGGAAACAATAAAGAAAGAAACTTCCGTTTAACTCTGCCCTTAAACATATTTGAAATTTATTTTCTCACCTCGTTATCCAGAAGCGGATCCCGTTTACCAAAACGTAGACGAACTGATGGTGCCCTTTGCGCTTTTCGAGTGAGTGGTTCATTGCCGAATAGCATGTTCTCCTGGAGAAATAAAGAATGAAAGGAAGAACACGAAAATAATTATCAGTGTTAAATGGAAGGAGAAAGGATAAAGACCTCATTAAACAGTGACATCATTGGATCATTTCTTCTGCCAAATCTGAGGCGCATTGATGGTGATCTGATTGGTTTCTGCTCGACTTCATTATCGATTTCATTCTCCTGTTTTTTCGTTCATCATTATTTGTGTTGACGTGTGCGACAAAAATTGTTGTGCGGTGGTGAAAAAGTTCGAGAAAGTTTTAAATTAACGTAGGAAAAAAAAAAATTTAATCAATAAAATTCAAATGAATGAACTTCAATGTGACATGGAAACCGACCCTTCTAATTAATGGAACATCCGGATCGCTTCGACGTCCAAATCTCAGACGCAGTGATGGCGAACGAACAGCTTTACGTTCCATCAAATGAGGATCGAGTGAGAGCGGCTCAGCATATTCGCGTTGCAACAAATAATCATACAACTCTTTAATTGTATCTGATTGATGAAAAAAATATTTTTAGTTTTCGGTTGGAAATGATAGCAAAAGATACTTACTATCTGCATTTGCTGATGGTGCAGACAACACACCACATGCTGTTACAATCAACATTAAACTAATGCCTATCAGATTCAATTGATTCATTTTGATTTCTGGTTTTGATTTTGCTGAAAAATGGAAAAGACAACAGAAAACTGAAGGAAATTTACTTTAAAAAAAATCAATTTTTAACGTTAAATGAGTTTCAACAACGGCAGTTAAATGAGTGAAGAATCTAATTTTATTTCCTTCCGAGCTGAGGGTTCGTTATTTTAATGTTAAGAAGTTCAATTGATTGAAAGCTTTCCATTAATTTGTTGATTTGATCAGTTAAAGCAACATTGAAAATTAAATGTAATTAATTTTCTCCCCCTCAAAAAAAAAAAGAAAAGTTAATTAATAATTTGATCTCTAATTCATAATACACATTAATGCCGTTAATTTGATCAATTAATCGTCGCCTTTATTCATCCGTCACTTGATAATTAATTGAAGTGCCCTTCAAATTGAAAACCGTTAAGCTGTGAAAGCTTTTTCGATAGCAAAAAAGTTAATTTAACAAATTAATTTAGGTGTAAAAGCAAAAGAAAATTCTCATCACAGACCGAAACATAATAACACAAAAAGAATTTGATATCCTTTAACCGGAATAGTATCATCACATTTACATGACAATATATTTGTTTGTACATTTCTGTGTCACGAGTATGTCTGAACGGTTAACAAATATGAACTTGTTGCTTACACTACTATTATAGCTTCGTGTGTTGTTTTACTGACAGCTTAGGCTTATCAGTTATTTGCCACATACCAAGCAAAATACGGTGCGACTCAATTTATTTTATTATAATTTTAATTTGCTTTTTTCAAAATTTAATATTTTTTTACATATTTATTTATCGAAAACGGAACTAACCACGGAAACTAAGCAAGATTTATATGCCTCCTCATAGTCCTTTTTAACAGAAACACAAACTCCTATTTTATAAAGGCCAAATCTTTTCTGTTCGCATCATTTCGCCTCCACATGACGGGAAGGGAAAATTGTCAAGCGTAGAAAAAGTTATTTAAACCACAAGGATACATTAGGGAAATAAAAATTTTTTAGAAAATTTCAAGTTTCAAAAGCAGAAAAAAGTGGAATTTCGTTTGAAAGAGGAAAAAAAGAGCTGAACAGAAAAATGCCGGAAGATGAAAATTCTTGCTATTCTTTCCTCTGTACTTCCACAATTGCTTTTATCATTGCGACAAACATGCAACAAGTTGGCAATGATTTTAAAACGATGAAAATTGAATTAAAACATGCAACAGACATTTAGGAAAAAAAAAATTAATTTGACTTTTTATTTCCAATTATTATTGAACGAGCAATCGCCAAATACGCTTACTACCCCAATCATGTCACAATTTACAGCCCTAAAGCGATGTTTTATTTCTGTTGTTGACTTTTTTTTGTGGCCGTTTTGGTGACGTCTGATATTTGTCAACTGAAGAATATTTCGTTTAAACTTTTTTTTTTTGTTCTCTAATTTTGGTCTATGTCAGTAAATTTTTCTTTCTCTCAATAAAATTTATGACGTTCAATTGTATGCGCAATTGTGTGGTCATCAGTATCTTCTGTTTTTATATTTTTGGTATCGCTTACGCACGTTTTACAATCTTTAATTAGATATTTATTTCCCTGATAGCACAAGATACGTCGTCTCGGCATTTAAGTAAATACCATTCATATGCATCCATTGCTTAAGCTCGCCCGGAGAGATTCGATAAATAAATGTCGTCAATGTCAAAAACACAAATCAGAAGAATCTTTTTCTTCATAAAACACGAAATAAATTCCTCGTAAGGACAATAACGTAATTTTTTGTTATATATTTAGGAAATATTGATTCACGGAAATTGCAATAGTTACATCCATTCTAATAGTTGTCAATTTCTTGCGTCACATCAGAAACATTTTCCGCAAACAACCGAAACAAAGGAAGAAAATATTTCTGTTATCGCCATGTCTGGCAAGCAGCAAAATCTATGTTCCCTTAAATTAAAAGTCATGATTCTAATTAAGAATTTTAAGCACAATGAAGATTTTCCCCACTGGTTAATTGCTAATTGTCAAGTTCTTTTACCTTATCTATAATCTTGTTAATTGTTTAATTCCGACAAAATTTTCAATTAAAAGCTTTCTTTTCACGGAAAGTAAACACAAAGCTCAACATGCTGGATAATTCAGAGTGACATGGTGGTTCCGTGGGACGAATTTATTGTGTGCTTTACGGAATGTCAAAGATAGACAGTTTCGACAGAAATAATATTTTTCGGATCTTTTATTTACTCAACGTGCAATCAGCAAAGCAATTTCGAGTTTTCCCAAAAAAAAAAAAAAAAAAAAAAACTAATTTCTTCGTCGTCAGTCATTTTATGTGACTCATCATTGGTGGTCGCAGTTCTTAATTTGTCATTTCTTGATTCATCTGGAATATGACTCCAGTATTCAATGATTACTGACCATCACCAGCTATTTGGCAAACAATAGTAATGGGGAGCTTTAGTATTATTAAGCGTAAAGGTTGAGCACTCGTTTGTGAATGCAAAAGGCAGCAAAACTTTTTTAATTGAATACGGGGAGAGTAATGCTTCGGGTCATGATTCATAATATATGTTTTGATACAAATTATCACATTGTGATTGTGGCAATTTTTTTAAATCATTGGAAAAATGATGTTTATGATTTTTATCAATATGTTAGTCACATCGATTGTCACGAGGAAAGAGCCCATTTAAATGAAATGGTTTCGTATATGTTGTAAAAAACGATATTGTTTTTAAATATTTTTTTTTTTTAATTTGTGGTTAAAATTGTACACCATCCTTTTAATTGATATAATTGAGATCGCACAGGATGTTTAAAATAAATCTCACTGTATATGACTGCAGGTGTTTTTTTTTAATAGAGCAAACAATTATCTGATTAAAGTATAATCAATTGAATGAGCTATTAATAAGTAGTGAGGAGATAAAAATTGTGGTCAATCTTCCCATTCCACCACTATGTTTTCTGCAACAGAAGTTCTCTTGCCAATTTGGTACATGCTGCTATTATTTCATTTGTTCAACGATTATAATAGATCGCCTGTTTCATTTCATGTGAAATCTCTCAATACATTAATGAATCGCAATTGCTCTGTGTGGAAAATGGATAAATACAGTGAAAAAAATAATAATAATAATAAATGGCAAAGTTTTGAATAATTATTTGCTAATGGGATCGGTTTGGAAATTTAATGGATCGAATCAGGTGACGTTATGAATATTTTTATAGTCATATTATGGATTCTCGGATGAAAGAAAAATTATTATTTTAATCCTAATTGAAAAAAAAATTGTCCAATGTAGCTTTCTGAAAGAGCTTTTTGACACATGTTTTAATTTATTCTCCTCAAAAGACCTTTCACTATCCGAAGCATAGCAAAAAGAAAATAAATATAAATCAAGAAAAAAAGATTTTCTTGTGCAACAATTTTTCAATTTTAAATGCAACGCGTCGTCGAGTTGATGGCTAGAGATTTTGCAAAGAGAGCTCACAATTTTCATTTGTTTAAAAGAAGCTATCAGCTTAGCCCTTAGAGAGCTTTTTGATTATGCATAAATTAATGAGAGCTTTTAAGTGTTGCACAAAATATCAAAACAGAAAACTTACCAGTCAATTAAGAAGGAAAGAAACTTTTTTGAAACTTTCAAACTTATTGTCAGTTTGCAATTTTCTCAAATACTTTCCACTAGAGATAGATGATATATCTCCCTCCTTTTATTCACCAAAATCACAATCAATTGAAATGATGAATCTGATGCTGCTCGTAATAAATTTTAATACACTTTTTAATCAACTTTCTTTTTTTGTTTGTTTGTTGTATGTGGTCCTGTTTTGGCATTTCCCAAATTTATTACCAAACAAATGAAAGAGTAAAAAAATTTAGAACTTTTTTAAAACAAATTTTCTTAATTAACATTTTTTTCTTAATTCATTAAAATTTTCCGGTTAGTAAAAAAAGAAGAAAATTGACTGAGTTAAGGCAGTAATTTTTTTTTTATTTTTCCACCCCAATGAAGATTTTCGAGGTGAAAGAATATTAATCCGGAAAAAACTAATGAAAAGGATATGCGGGAAAAAAGTATATGCTGGCTATTTATAATCCACTTTGAATGATCCTTTTTTGCCTCGTGCCTTTTCTGAATAAAACAATTTGCCTGTTTAGTTTTTTACCTTTCAGAACCAACTGATTAAATACTTCTGACATCCACTGTGCACATTACATTTTTATTTATAACGACTGGAGTTGCCGATATCTCTGTCATAGCGTTTTTCACACAAAATATTTTTTCTGTTTCATGTGATGTACTAGATTTTTAACATTCGGAAAATCTTTGGCTGGCGCGAAACTTTTCAACAGATGTTGTGTCAGTAGAGCATGTAGCATGTAAACAATATATGAAAATGTCAATAGAAAAAATGTCACCGCTTTTAAAATGTAATTAAGGCTGAAAATGAAATAAGAGCTAAGCTCCGCGACGTTACTAATGTACATCAAAAACATTTAATGAGTTCATTAATCATAAAATTGCCTCGTTCGCTATCAATTCAAGAGTTATGTCATTACAATACTCGAATTTCCATTTGCGTGGTTTAATGTCATATTAACGCAAAATTGTCTATACACCACCGCTTTTAATTTCGCTTTGTTTGGTGTGACGAATGTAAAATTTGATGTAGCAAAGAAACCATTTTAAGTTTCTTGTAGTTTCACGAGACTACTTATCATATAACTGAAAGTGAATCTGGGAATTCCCCAGTATTTTTTTCGCGCTCAGAAAGTAACATCATTGTGGAAAAAAAAATTTATTTTAAATAAAATTACTGAATCGAAGGAAAACAAAAAAAGAAATCTTAAAACTAGATGAGATTGTTTTGAAGATGGGTTAGAACATCTTGTTGGAACTTATTTATCAACAACATAATTTGGATGAACCATCAATAACGGATCGTCACTTTCTTCATCAGCTTCGGCGCCTTTTTCCTTTAGTTCGGTTGTTCTTAATGGAATTAAAACTTGATCATGAGTGATAAGGCGATCGATAAGGCGCTCAACAAGAACTTTACGCTCAATTAAATCATCCTCGCTCTCGAGCATGTCTTCAATTTGCTCAAGATACCATTGAACCAGCTCACTCTTCTTAATACCTTCTGTGTCCATTCCTTGACCTACTGCTTTCATTTCTGAATCACGCAAATACAAAATAAGCATGTTTGAAAGATTTGTATATTCCTCAAAGGAAAGTGAGACAGTCTTCTTGTTTGTTGAAACTGTTTTATCAACTCCGTTTTCATTGTCATGCTCTGTTTCAGGTCCATCAAGTACCGGTGCTAGGCCATCAATTTCCATACCTTCTTCGTCATCACCCAAATGAATGTCGGGCTGTTCAACACGGATAATAGATTTGTTCAGTAATCGAAAGGCTTCATTGACATGTTTTGGCAAAACTTCACCGCAGCATTCCATTTTTGCTTGAGCTTCACTTAACCGAATCATACTTTCGAGTTGACGCACAGTAATGCGCCATGTACTCTGACTGCCTGTGCCTACATCGCGTTGTCTTAAATGACCATAATTTTGCACCAGTAATTCCATCGACTCCTTTGTTACAACTGGTTTAAATTGGCGAGCAAATGTAATATAACGCAGAACATCCTCACGTTGATAAACTTGTTCAATAGTTTGAATGGCATTTATGTGTAAATCGATTATTCGTCGTGCAATTGCATAGTCGATAACCTCATTGCACTCATCAACAAGAATGAAAAATAAGTCGAAACGAGACATGATAGGTGCAGACAGCATAATGTTTTGTTGCAAAGACTTTGATCGATCGTAGCGGCCGTTAATCGGATTTGCCGCCGCCAAAATTGATGTTCGAGCGTTCAAAGTGGCACGGACGCCAGCTTTTGCCAGCGAAATTGTTTGCTGTTCCATAGCTTCGTGAATTGCAACCTGATCTCGTGGATCCATCTTATCAAACTCATCAATACAACAAATTCCGTTATCAGCTAACATCAAAGCGCCAGCTTCAATAACAAAATCGAAACTTTCCTCATCACGCACAACCGCTGCTGTCAAACCGGCTGCTGACGAAGCCTTTCCTGAAGTGTAGACGGCACGAGGTGAAAAATCAGCGACTTGCTTTAGAAGTTGGGATTTAGCTGTACTGGGATCGCCAACGATACATACATTGATATCGCCACGTAGGGTTGTTTTTTCATGAGTCGTTTTACCGACACCACCAAAAAGCTGGAGCAGGACACCTCGCTTTACTTCATCATTGCCATAAATTGACGGAAACAGGCTGTTGATCAGATTATGATATAATTTTGTATCGCGAGACATTTCATAGACTTTGTTCCATTCATCTTCGGTCATCTGTTTCTTCATGTCTTCGGCGGTTATTTCATTCATTGGCAAGTCAGTTCCACCAAAGTGTGAAGTAGTTGGCTGAACGCTGCATGTCAAAAATGCCATTCGGTAGTTTAATTCACGCACCCCGAGAGCTTTTAATCCACGTATGCCTTGCCCATTATTGAAGCCTTGCTTATGATGTGAACGAATATCAGCTTTGGCACCTGGTAACTGAATGGATCCAACATCAGGCACAACGATTAGGGTACCAGTAAAGTCATAACGATCTCCAGCTTGAACTGTTTCAACATTTTCGGCTCTTAAAATAACTTCTACGGACCTTGGAATGGCACCGCGTGGTAATTCTGCTTGTGTTTCTTGAATGCGAACCTTTTGGAAGTCAACAAACAAACTTTTATCGACCTCTAGCATGAACTGGCGTCTATTAGAACAAACAGGATTTCGACAAATTGTGGGATTTGTAAACTTGAATTGTTGCTCAACATCTCTGATTTCAGTTTGACATTCCATGCACATGAAAGTTCCTGACAGCAGTTCCGGATGAACAGGATGTGTTCTGACAACTTGACCGCTGATTCTAATGAGAGTTCCAATCTTAGCTGTCGTCAGCTCTCGAACTTTATGGCGTGTTGGAACTTCAGTGAATGAAACGTAACATTCTTTTTCTTTCTTTAATTCGCTTCGATCCTTAACAAAATTAGAAACTGCCTGACACAGAAACGGTAATATCCTAAAATTAAAGAATTTTGAGCTGAAAAAAACCACTTTCGATCAGATGGTGATAGTTTTGCTAACCTGTAATACTCCTCTATAATTGTTGTTGACAAGAACTGATTATATTTCTCAACATCTTCAAACGAAACTTCCAGCGTAAATCGGTCGGGATTTGACAATTCTGTTGCTCCTTTAAGATATTTAAGCTCCCCATCTTCTTTGAACCTTAGAAAAAGTATAGCATTTGCTTTAAGAGCTTGGATACAATTAAAAAAATCGTTTAAAACTCACTCTTCCAAGAAATCAGCAAACAATTTCTGACATCTTAGAGCAACTTCGTCTTTCACGAGCAATCGTCCCGCATGCGCATCAGCTACATCCATATTTTAGGCACTGGTAGAACGAACGGTCAGATAAAAACAGCTTTAGTTAGAACAGAAACAATGAGATAACCGAACGGATAGATAAACTTTTATGATTTTCAATTTCGCGCCTAAACACTGGGGACAGTTGAAAATCACGTTACAAATTGTAAAAAAAGTTTACAAATTTTTACATTGTTGTTCTTGTATGACTTTTCATCGAAATCCGTTATTTAAAAATCCGTTTATTTTATTCTTGATTTTATTTTACAGAAGCTGATAAACTGATAAGAATGATAAGTGGTTTGGCCATTAATGACAAAGATTGTCTCCGGCCCTAATAAAAATAATTAAAAATTAAATTGATAAGAAAGAAAAATGCTATAAAAATAATATTTTATTTTCAACCATTTTCAGTTCTCGAGAAAACGCGCGACATGATGCATACGAAATTATTAATTATCACAATTTTGTTCGGATATTCGTCAGCATGCCTTCCAGCAGTAACAACAGTAATCGGTACAAGGGCACCAACGGGTCAAATTTGCTCAGGGGATTTAATATTTGAGGACAATTTTGACAGCCTGGACGATTCGAAATGGATCCACGAAGTCAGCATGTGGGGTGGAGGTAATAAATCTTATCAGATTTTTAATTATTTTTCTTTATAGATATGTTTAATTACTCTTTTCAGGAAACAATGAATTTCAATGGTACGTCAATGATCGCTTTAATTCATTCACAATGGGTGGCAACTTGCATTTGCGTACAACATTGACTTCGAGTATTTTCGGAGAAGACTTTTTAACAAGCGGGCATGCAAAAATTCCTGCTGACCAATGTACAAATCCAGAAAACAATGGATGCGAAAGATGGGGCTCTACGGACGAAATTATTAATCCTATTCGCAGCGCACTTCTTTCATCCAGTGAATCGTTCTCATTCAAATATGGAACAATGGAGGTTCGCGCAAGGATGCCTTCAGGTAATCTTACAAAGCTGAAAACATGGATCTAATAGAGATATTTCAAATTATTTACGATACAGGAGACTGGTTATGGCCCGCAATCTGGATGATGCCTAGAAATAGTGTTTACGGTGGATGGCCCAGATCTGGAGAGATCGACCTTGTTGAATCACGCGGTAATCGACAGTTGTATTCAGGTAATACACATGTGGGCACCCAACAGATTGGAAGTACGATGCATTTTGGGCCGAGTCCGGATGTAAGAAAAATAATGAGAAAATTAAATTATTTATTTATTAATGTTTATTGAGAAAAAGGTAAATGGAGCATGGTCGGCACATGGACTAAAAAATAACTATCCTGGATTTAATGATAATTTTCATACATATAAATTATTCTGGAGTCCAGAATATATTCAGTGTTTTGTGGATGATCAAGTAGTAATGACGGCTGATGCTGGGGAAGGCTTTTGGAAGCGTGGTAATTTTGAAGGTTCAGGATTCGAGAATCCTTGGAAAAATGGCAAAATGATTGCTCCTTTCGATCAAGAGTTTTACATTATTCTTAATCTGGCTGTTGGGGGAACAAATCATTTCTTCTCGGATGAATTTAGAAATGAACCATATTACAAACCTTGGTGGAACAGTTCACCTCGTGCTGCTGCAGATTTCTGGGCGGCAAAAAATAATTGGTTGCCAACATGGAATCTGGGAAAAAATGACGATGGAGATTTAAAAATTGATTATGTTCGTGTTTATGCTCTTTAAATAGATTTCAATAAAACAATCAAAATATTATTGTTGAGCTATTAATTGATTGGTTCACAGTAAATAAAAAGCTTAACTGATTACTAAATATATAAAGAAAAAAAAAAAAACGATAGCATGCCAAATTTTAAATCGATAACAAAACAATTAATGTAACTATGTACATACACGTGAATATGAATCACTGACAGCAACTCGACTCGAGCTTTTTAAAGGCGATAAACTGAACATAAATCAGATACACATGGTCAAAGTACAACGCTAAATAATAAAATTTATTAAAGACCTGGTAATTCCAGAATTCACATAATGGGTTGGGTGGGTACAACAGATCTCAGGATCGCAGTGCCATCGACTCATTACAGTCGCCCAAACATAATATCTATCTGTCTATTTTCATACAACATGCCTACCTATATTTTAACTGTGGACTTAAGAAAACTGTGGACCAAAATTCAAATGAGCTTCACGGTGAAATGTTTTGCGTTGAAATGTTGGTGCCCTTAAAATTATTCGCGCCAAAGCATTGGATCCAGTTCTATCAAACAATAATTTATTAAACAGTTTAGACGCATTACAGATTAAATTTAATTAATTGATTCTACTCGGTAAATATTATTGCATTTCTCTGAACTGTTGCATCGATTCAGTGTTGTGTAAATAACTTAAAATTAATGAAATTGCGAAATTCAACAGGAAACAACAACAAGTTTAAGGAAAATGTTTGAAGCACGTCTTATCTCAAGTGGAACCCTGAAAAAGGTGCTGGACTCTATTAAGGATTTACTCAATGAAGCCACTTTTGACTGTTCCGATTCTGGAATCCAGGTGAGAAAGTTATCTTTAGATCTAGCCGACTTGTGGCGCAAATCAATATATTTTAGTAAAGAGCTATGACTAATCATATGTTTTTCCTTGATTTAAAGCTCCAAGCTATGGACAATTCGCATGTTTCCCTGGTTTCACTTAATTTACGCTCAGATGGTTTCGATAAATATCGCTGCGATCGCAATCTGTCGATGGGTATGAATCTTGCAAACATGGCTAAAATTCTTAAATGCGCCAACAACAATGATACCGTCACAATCAAAGCTCAGGACAATGCTGATTCTGTCACATTCATGTTCGAATCTCAAAACCAAGAAAAGGTGAGCTGCTGTAGTTGGGCATTGAGTTATTTATCAATTGACACGATTTTTTTGTATATTTATAGGTTTCTGATTATGAGATGAAGCTGATGAACCTGGATCAAGAACATTTGGGAATTCCCGAGACTGATTACGCTTGCATTGTTCGCATGCCATCAACAGAATTTGCTCGCATTTGCCGCGATTTGTCACAATTCGGAGAGTCGGTTGTCATTACCTGTACCAAAGAAGGAGTTCGCTTTTCAGCTTCGGGCGATGCTGGCTCAGCCAACATTAAACTAGCCCAAACGTCGTCGGTCGACAAGGAGGAAGAAGCTGTCTCCATTGAAATGCAGGAGCCAGTCACTTTGACATTTGCATGTCAGTATTTAAATTCATTCACAAAAGCTACTCCTTTGTCAAGCCAAGTATGTCTGAGCATGTCTGCTGACGTTCCATTGGTAGTTGAATACGCGATTCCAGATTTGGGACACATTCGCTACTATTTGGCACCGAAGATTGAGGAAGACGAAAATTAATATGCAAAATATGCACAAAAAAGGCCTTTTTCTACGTTTTAATCATTAATTAAAAAAAAAAATCCATTAACAGACCCACGGTTGGTTGTTCCAATTTTTGTCTCTTAATCGCCTCGGCAAAACAGCTTTGATAAGAATAAAAAAAAGAAAAGTTTGTACGATCAAATAATGCAAATTTATAATTTTCCTGTGTATACAAATGAGTAACTTTACAACAGTCATCCGATTATTCAAAATTTCTATTTAATTATGCTATTTTTTTTCTTCGGGTGCTCGGTAAATTTAAAATAGCTTTTCTACGAAAAGGGGAAGCCGCAATTATCATGCAGCTGATTTTACTCTCACGATAGAAAAATGTAATGACTCTTCAAAGATTTATGAAATTCAACAACGAGATGGATCCAGGGTTCACAATAAAGGAGAATTTATGGGGTTCAAGAAAGGTAAGGTGGTGAATTCATAAGGCAAATTTTTGTGTTGCGATCCCTTGATACTGATTATGACTTTGAAGTCAAGATTAACTGCCTCAATTTTTCAAAAAAAAAAAAAAAAAAAGCATTTCCATAATTTCGTTTTAATCTCCGCGTTTGAACCAAAGCAATGCAATTCATACTTAATTATTTTTATTCCATCTTGAGAATTTCCGCACTTGTGGTTTTCACTAATTATTTGTTCAAATACTCGGGGCGATAATGTTATTTGACGTCTTTTTATGTTAAGTAGTCTACAATTCGACACTCGAGCATGAACGCCCAACGGTAACAAGATGAATGATTGTAGATGCGCACATGAAAAAGTCACCGTTAAAATACCTGCAGCGTCTAATTAAAATGTCAAATTGCAGACAACACACGATGATAAAAATTCCCACGGAAAAAAATTATCCAACCCTCATGTAGTGTCATAAATAAATCAAATTTCTACCTATTAAATAACGTACCAAATCGATTGAAAGCTGAAGCCAAAAAAAAGGCAAATTTATTTATTTAGCTTAATTGACGGTGCTTTTAATGTCGAAAAAAAAAAAGAAAGAAAATTGCAAAATTCAATTTTCCATTTTTTGCTTGATGATTACGAACAAATGGCGCGTTGCCTGCATTACAGTATGTCAATAATAATTGTCAGCGAAGAACAATTGTGTATCGATTTCGTTTGGTAATTTCCTCTTTCTATTAAATAGAGAATCAACATATCAATGTTGCACAACATATATCACATAACAATGGCATTACGCTGACTGTAAATCAAATAGAAAATGGGAAGAGTGTTCGGAGGGAAGATGGATTGACCGAGTGATATGTAGAATCACTGATTTTTCATCAAATACATTGCATAAAATCTAATACGAATGAATCGTCCATTAATCTAATCGATTTGATTCGGAGGATTTTTGATGAAATTGCGGTTGTTACAAGAAACATTGTCGATTTGTGTTCGATGTCAATGATCTCGATTTGTTGATTTTTGATGCACTCTGAGTGGTGAAAATGAATTATGATTTCACTCAATGATTTATTGAATTTCTCTTAGTTCCATGCTCTGATTCCGATTTAAAGGAACAAAAAAAAAACGATGTAAAAAATTCCACTGGACGTGGGAAATCATCACATGGGTTTTTATTATTGTTCCCTCCATTTGAAAAATTATTTTTCAATCGATTCGAATTCATTTTTTTCCATATCCACCCCCAAACACATAGCAGCAATCCAGAGAGCCTGTTATTTGTGTAAATAATTCACGAAAACACTGAAACGTATGTTTCACAATATATTCTAGTGTCATTAGTCTGGTGGAGTGCAACAGCAAATGCATGATTTTTGTGTGCTTAGATATATGCATCATGTTCCACAGACTATTGATCGATATTATAGAAATGTCAAATGGCTGGAATAATTTTAAATTTTTTTTGGGGGGGGGGGGATGTTGGTCGATACCGAAAGTTTTTGAAGCGGCACTTTTGCGTGTTTGTTGATATTGTAAATTTTCATCCGATTTGCACACTTCATCCAGCTGCTCTGTTTCATGTGTTTGATATGTGAAAAATGTGTGCAAGTGTGTTTGCATTTGTGCAACATTCAATTCATCCCCCGCAATACTATACAAGCATTCGATCCAGATGATTGATTTAAAAACAAATTTTCAGAATGTTTGTTTTGTAAGCAGATCAAAAAAAAATTTTTTTTTTTAAATTGATAAATCTGTTTTTGATGGACTTTAATTCGTTCTATGGAAATCATCGACTATGTAGATATCACAATATTAAAAGCTGAATTCACAAGTCATTTAAATGCTTGAGATGGAAAGCTTTGTGGCGTGAGTGATTTGAATTATCAGAACCCAATAATTAATCGACTTTCATTTCACATATTCACCTCATTCATTTTGCATTCGACCAACACTTGTCTTTTTCCAGTTTCTCAACCAATGTAGATGAATGTTCCGTGCATGTTTGACGAACCGTTATCAAATATGCAAACACTAGAGAAAGTGAGAAAATTTTTGTTGGGGCAGCAAAAACCTGCATGGGTTGATCGAGCTTTGGCGGCTACTTGAGCTTTTGACTCAAACATATTTCGGTTCAATTCAACAAAGCATGTCATATCGAAGGCTCGAATCGTGAACTCCGGATGTACATATAACACATTTCTGCCCTTAACCAATCCTCGTTAAACTCAATGAAATGTGCTACTACGCTACAACACAAAATTGGTTAATCTCATGGGAAAAGCGATTGCTCTTTTTTATATTTTCATTTTGTGTCATTTCTCAAAGCTCGAAAGGAAGGAGAGATTTTTTATTTTTCTTGAGACAATTCCTTTTTCTTCTCGTACATAGAAATCGAGTCGGTTTCAAAATTAAGGTTGAACATGACTTTTTTTTTATTGTTTCAGGGTAGACCTCCGTTCTCGTCTTATGTTTGCGCTTCTCGACTTGATTCGTTTTTTATTAGCTAGCAAAAAAAAAGTTCTTTTCGCACTCAATGTGTGTGTGGTCTTTCTTAGTAAGCACAAAAAAAAAAGAAATACCCAACAAGCAATGTGGGAAATGATAAAAAAAAATATATTGCACAATAAAATAAAAAAAAGAAAAGAAAAATCATGTAGAACATCTCTTGTTTTAAGATTGTGTCAAAGGAAAAAAATGTAGATATTATTTGCAGCGGGGCGTTGATTGTGTCTGAATACGTAATTGAATTTAAACCTTATTTGTCATATACATCGTGTTGCGAATTCATTTAAATGTTGCACGGTTGTTTTAGCGTTCATTTTTGTTTTGCTTTTTTTATAGCAACTGAGACACTCGAACGCTATATGGCACACGTTTGTGAATTGATCATGAAAGTGTTATTAAATATGTATAGCTGTGTTACTTACGAGCAAATGATTGCACAAGCGAAAAAAAAAACAACCAAAGGAAAAAACTTTAAAAGGCTCGTTTCGTTTCCTTTTGCAATGGCATAAAACACAACGACATGAAACCGAGTAAAGTGCACATTTGGCGCAAAAGAATCATTCCCTATGCCATTTCCTGTTCAAGTTTCGTTTGACTGGTCTTTATAAGAGGTGAAGAAGGAAAGTTAGCTTGAAAATTCTAAAAAAAAAGTCATAAATAATACTAACTGAAAATATTTTTTGTTAGCTCTTTTTGCAAACAAAAAATCAAATTTCATAACGCGCTCGCGGGAAATATTAGACACCACTTGGAACATCACAGCGGTGTCCGAATACATAAATATATCTATAATTGTGATGGTCATACGAATCCGTTCTACATTTAAACAAAGAAAGGGCTTTAAACTAGTAATACTAATAATTAAATCTTTTTCTTCCAGTCGAATGGAAGCCTTTTGAATATTGCGAATTTATGGATTATGGTGAAAAAAAAAGAAGCTTCCTTTCTATGGCTTCAAGCCACAATATTAATGAGTATTGTAATCTACACATAAACAACAATTTGAGGTCAGAGAACTTAAAGGGGAGAAAATCTTTAAAAATCATTATTCTTCCTTTTGAGTTTTAACTGAACTATATATTAAAGCAAAAGCGCATGGAAGTTTGTGGTTTTGCATGCTCGGCGACGATTTTGGCAAGTGAGTTGCGGTACCTCCTACACACTGCTTGAAGTCTAGTCTACTTGTTTGCCAATTTATTCATTCGTCTTTTACAAACTTAGACCCATTTTCAATATTCTTTCCATTATTTAAAGCGAAATGTTTATAAATTTTATGTGTCTGCAAACATCATCAATTTAAACTTTTTCAAAAACTTTGCCTAAATATTTATTTACAATATAGATTTTATTTTTGGCCTATCATAAGATTCCTCTCAACCGTGAATGTACTAAAAAAAATATTCTTCAATTAACAACATTGGAATACATGGGAAATGAAACATCAAAAATGGGGAGAAAAAAATATTGGAATGATTAATATCAGTTTGTTTATATTTGGTATATGCTCGGCACGCGGGTTTTTTCTCTTGTTTTCCAAATCCAGTTCAGTTTTCATCAATAAAGAGCACATTTGCAAACTTTTAAGATTGATGATAATGCTTTTATGGGTGATGTTGGTGATCAATTAATTAGCGGTACATGGAAAAACTTTTCTCATGAGTAAGTATGACTACATATTAAGCTTTCTGCAATTCTCAATTTGATATGTTTGAATTTGAAGGAAAATGTTAAAATATATTTGTGTCATTTTTGAGGGGCAAACATGTGGAAAATACAAATAAATTTATTTACTAAGGACGGGCAAGTGAGTGTAGCAACGAGACGAGACAAAATTTGAATTTGAAAGCTTTTGTCGCTTGGTGAAGAAAATGTAAATTAACTTTCAACTATTGAAATATTGTGAGCATAAATTTGCATTAAATTCAGTCGATTTACATTAACAAGCAAATTTTGTGTCCAATGCCATGAAACCGGCAACGACCAAAAGGTTGAATATTTAAACTCGCCTTAATTAGTTTTCAAAGATGCTCAATTATAAATTCATTTGATTTGAGTCCGAATGGGTTTAACCGCAAATGACAATCAAAATACGAATAAATGTCACGCAATTTAATTAACTTGGAAATTTGTACAGAAAGTTTCCATCTGCATTAATTCACTGATGCACTACTAATACAATACCACCATGCACTGACCAAATTAAATTAATTCAGATCAAATTGTCAGGCGGAAATTTTTAATCTGGGGATGGTAAAAATTCATATATGAACGGATTCATATTTTTTTTGACGTCAACATTTTATGCAAAAAAAATTATATCGCGAAACCTCAATCAATAAATCGAAAGGTGACGTAACAATTAGTTTCAAACCAAACAGATTGAAGAAAGAAGAAACAAGCTCAATCGATGTGGTGACTATAAAACATAATTTTGCGCCCGAAAATTGTTCTTTCCGTTATTTTTGACGCGTTGCATCTAGTAAAGTATAATAGTGGACGTTCAATGTAACAATAATATCTGTGGTTTCTGCCTTTGTCAGCAATTGCATAAAAATTATAATCAAAAAATAATGGAAATTTCACTAAATTATAGCAATATATTTTTCATTCCTCACCACTATACCAATATTCAGTGTGATTTTATTGTTAATTGAATTATTGCATCATCATGGCGCGCTTCAAGCACTACACATATTTTTCAGCATATTTGAAATTCCTTCCCCTTATACATATTATTAATTTAATCGAAATTGATATTGATTCACGTCCACTCAATTATGCAACAAGTCCAATTGAATTTCAATTAAGCTCACCGTTCCAATCGATTTGCTTACGACTCAACCCTCCGATTAAAAAAAAATACAATAAAATTTCTCACCCTATCTAAAAGGGAAAATTTTTAAAATTCTGGCAAAGTTTCAAAGTTCAAATCATATTTAACGCTTGTGATTTTCATTCGCAAATTGGATTATTTCACTCAAATTGAAACATTGTCACAAACCCCCTGGCAGAAAAAGATCCAGATTATAAATTTTTTTTTAGTGTTTTTAGAGCGCCTTAAAATGAGCATATTTCGACGGGTTTATGCGTTTCTTATTGCCAAACATTTTTCCATCAATACATTTTTCCTTTTTCTTTGTTTTATGGCAATTTGACACACTTTTCTTCAATTCTCAATGTTAGGGAGAAGAGGATTGTAATACTAAGGAAAGGGGAGAGTAAAATCGTTGTCGCAGTTCTCAGAAATGTTTGTTTATCGGCGATTTCGTGCAGCCAAAAAAATTAGCATCAAACATAATATTTAAAATCATTAGGTAGTTGAGCGATGAAACAACGAAATAAACATTTTTCTTTATTGATCCATAAGCAAATTATTGTCGATTTTTTTTTTTGCTAATTTCCTCCAACTCATGTTCTTCGAATTATGTTTCTTTTGGTTTGATTTGATGGTAAAATTAGTTCTATCGTCGTTACTGTACAATTTTTATGAATCGAAAGAAAATTTGAACATGATATGGCAAATGGAAATTAGGAATAGTGCAGATGTGTAGGTATTCGTCGACTTGCTTAAATTAAGATTACAAATATTTTTTTTGTCGATGTAATTATGTCTGCTACAACTTTTTTTCAGCATGAAACATTCCAATAATTTAGCAAACAAACATTCGTCGACTTGTGTCTCGGAGACGTGGCGAGGTGAGCGAGCGATTTCCTAATGTTGGTTTTGCGTGAAATCTACGATTATGATAAATTTCAAATGCCGCTTTTCCCTCTCGACACATACAACTAAATTACACATTTTTTTCGGGATCTACACGAGGCAAACATGTACAATCACTTATTGATTATAATTATAATCAGGTTCTCGCTAATGGTTGAGGAAATGAATATTAATTGAGAGTAAGAACACGAGTTTTTTCTACCTCTTTTGTTTGTTGGTCGTGTTTACTTTTGGTGTTTTCCTTTCTTTTAATTTTTTTTTTTTTGTAGAAATGCAGAACAATTTTTGTGTTGTGTTCTTTTACAAATTAAATCCTGCTCACTGTGAAATATTGGCAGTACAATTTTCATAAAATTTTCAATCATAAATTTACAATGTTTATGTTAAATTCTTTGCAGTGTAGATTGAGTGAATTTATTTACTAAACGTGCTTATGATTTCGTATTCATTTCGAATTTTGTTTCAAAAAAAAAAAAAAAAAAAAAAGAAAAGTTATTTTCAAATTCAAACAGCACTTTTATGTTTTACATCATTTTTCATGCATTTTTTTCTGCCACTTGCTATTTATCCGGGCCGAATGTTTTTTTAATTACCAAAAGAGCTTTCTCGTCTATCCTAGATAGTTTATTTGATGCTCGCTTCATATTCACGGAATTCAATTAATTATGATGATGATTTTGATTCATTATTTTTTGCCTATTTTATGAAAAATATAAACATGATCAGTAAACGAAAATTTCTGTTTGAGAAGTTTCACATTTATCATGATGAAGTTAATTAATTTAAGTGTTTGTCAAATTATAATTTTTTCCTTTCATCTTTTGACAGTCAGCGATAACTTATTACTCGCAAAAAGGTCCAATTGCTTTTGATAAATTTCCCGTCTGTTCCCTTTTATTTTTTTCTCGGGCATTCAAGTTAAATAAAATCCTTATCCAATTTCAAGTCGTCCTTTGCTGCGCTCCGTCGATGCAGTCAATATAAAATTTTAAAGTCTTTCAGCTCATGCTTCGAATAAAAGTTTATATAATATTACAATTGGAAAAAATGGAACGCATTTTATTTGCATAAACAATTTCTCAAACCCTTAATGCCTAAATATTTTACGTGACCAAATCGAAGGATACATTTGATGAATATTTATTTCTTCATCATTAAAATTTCAGAGCGAATAATTCACTTTCACTTGTGATTATCAATATGTTGAATCGCTTAAAAAGGCTAAAATCATTCCAAGATTCATTTTATTAAATTCATTGATCGCTCGTGTGAAATTTTAAAATTCATTCCGTGTTCCGATAAATATTATGAAACAATTTAGTTGTGCAAGTTATGTGAATGATCCTACGCCGTTTAGCGGACTCGACGAGGGGAATTTCCTTTCCACTCATCCTCACCTTTCGTAATATTTAAATCGTTTACGTGATCTTTTTGCTGCCCTAACTGATAAAAGTGTTTCATAATAATGTGCTCAAGGGAAAAGGATTATGGCACAAATCATCCCTAGCGCCACGAATTTTAATCATACGAAAACTTTTCCATGTTAAAAATGAAATTCTTTTCCATGAGGTTGGAAAAACATCATCGTTCCATCAGCTTGCGGTAGAAAATCCCTCTAATGCAACAAAATAGATAAAACTAATTAAAGAATTAAAAAAAAGCGCTCGCATAAAGTGCTAATAGGCTCGAATATTTCTTACACAACGATTTACAACTTCCGACTTTTGAAGTTTAGTTTTTTTTTTTTTTTTTTAAAAAAGCGAGCAACTAAAAAGGAAACAATTTATTTATAACAATATGTAAATGGGAAAAGTGTTTAAGTGGCAGCTAATGTTCGCCAGTGGAGATTCTTTGGATTTTTTTCCGTTCTGCTGGTGGAAGCAAGAAGCCTCTACCTTGTATATAGAAATTATTTCCGCTATAATTTTTACAATATAGATGCGAAAAGTATGCAAATTTTTTTATTTATGTATGTTCATATATTCCTTTATTTTTTAATAAATAATTCTTTAATTTTCACACACTTTTCTGCACTGAATGTCGCTTTTTGTAGAAATAATCTTCAATAAGGAGAAATGGAGCTTCAAATGTTAGATACAATAAACTTCCAAGAAATATTGAAGGGAAAATATCTCCCCAAAAAGCATGCATTTGTGGCCAAATTTCACCAAAAATTAACTGTTTCTCATTTGCTTTCAATGTGCCTTGATAAATAGCATGAACGAGGTAAATGCTGAGTCCCATTCTTCCGATCGGTTGCCATTCGTTTAACGATAAAAACCATCGAATGCATC
The DNA here is from genome assembly GCA_018397935.1 of Propsilocerus akamusi. Classification (NCBI taxonomy): domain Eukaryota; kingdom Metazoa; phylum Arthropoda; class Insecta; order Diptera; family Chironomidae; genus Propsilocerus; species Propsilocerus akamusi. The sequence continues at coordinate 12,571,924 of CM031468.1, read as the reverse complement.
CTCCAGTTTTAACAACATGACAACAGTAAATTATGATCGCTATTGCAATTGCCCAGGCTAGGCGATAAAATGCAATTGTAAATGCATTAAATAAAAGTGATGTTTGATTATCAACCCGAACATTGAGTGGTAGTCCTGTCATATAAACTGTCATTAGCAGACTAAAAACCGTGATCCACAAAGCAGCATTAGTTACTTTGCTCATTTCAACTTTCTTATTACCATTTTTATACAAAATATATCCTAAAATCATTCCAACAAACCATGGTGCCATTCTTGCATGAGTTGGATAGTAAACCCATTTATGGAATAATTCGCGTCTATCTCCAACATGTCTGGTTAAATGAATTGTTGTTGATAATGACATTGTTAGAATATATACAGAAACCATCAATGCCAAAACACCGAAAGTCCAAACATATTTGTTTCCATACTTCCATGCTGGGTAGATTAGAAATGGCGAAATAACGAATAATTGAAAGTCAACTGACAAATACCAAGAATGTCCAATGCACAATTTGTCGACGTTAACATAGTTCTGTATGTGAAGTAATGAGCTCCACCAGAATTGTTCACAATTGCCGCTGTTATATTCTCCTGGTCCTGTGTATGCAAATTTTGCTATCGAAACTGTGTAAAGTATAAGTGCAGCAAACAAAGGAGTATAGCGAAGGTAACGATGCAAAATCATTCGTGGAATATTTAATTGCTTTCGATCTAAAGCAATAAGAGTTGACCTCGTTACTAGCAAAGCTGCCATAACGAAAAATGTTTCAACAGCCAATGGCGAAGATGTATATACGACACTATAAATTTTCTTGTACAACTCTGCAACCTCGTTTGGATTTGCTACAGAAGAAGCTAATTGATAATACCGATGATCAAAAATTATGTACAGCACAGACAAAGCTCGGAGACCGTGAAGACAATCAATAGAACTTGGTGAAGTGCTTCTAGTCATGTCGAATAAAATCTTTCCATTTGTGTAAACAGAAAAGGCGGTATAAAGCTTGTCTGGGTCTTCAGATTTCTGGCGTACAATTATGTCATAAGAAGTGCTTGCAATCAGAAGGAGAACAAATACCGAGAAAATGACTCTAAAAAAAAGAGAAAAAAAGAAATAGTATTGATAAAAAAAAACCATGAATTAAAAACCATGAATTGTATTCAACTAACATTGCAATGATATCAATCATTTCTAAAGCAATGGAATCGTTTGTAAGGCAGCCTGCCTTTTGAGCAATTAAATCTGCTCGAATGAGAAATGTATTAACGAACTCAAGAACTTTCTTTGCATTGCATGTTGCTGGTAAGCATACTGAGTGGATGATGCTATTTAACTTTCCCTGCCTTGCAATTTCCCCACTAAAAATAATAATTGAGCATGAAAACAATGCGTATGATGAAGTTAGCTGTAATTTTCTTACATTCCTCGCCAATCAAAATAAGTTTGACCATCAGCTGTTATTGTAGAATTTGAAAGTGGACTGAATGTGATTTTGCAATGCTGGCCTTGAATTTCATTGTGACGAAATCTTACACATTCAGTGAATGACCATAATTAATCGTATTTCCAGCCAAATATCCAGAGTGCATCTTGGACCAAGTGTCAAATACTAAAACGTGGAAATTCTTTAAATTCTTTTTTAAAACACTTATAATTTTTTTGTTACATCTTAAAGCCCACATTTCACGTTTTGTAAATGCATCGCTGAATAACTGCAACTGTATGTCACAATTTTTGTCATTGAAATATTCTCCACTAGACCTTCTTGTGTGGACCAGGGAAAATGTATTCACTTCCACCAAAATTAATATTGTAAATGAAATAAAAATTTTAAGTGACATCTCGGCGAATTAAACTATTGAACTAATCTATACGGTAGCTTTTATTGAATCAATTTAGACCACTACAAAAAGCCTATCTTAAATTTGATACCGATGAATTATCAGTGATAGACGAGTGTGTGTCAAGTGTTGGTCTACCCAAATATACGTAGTGACTTTTATTTTATGTTCAGCTTTTCTGTTCCGAGCGCCATTTTCTATAGAAATAATTTTCTATAAGCAAGAAGGGACATTCAAAACAAAGATAAAGTAAAGTTCCTAGAATCGCTGATGCAAAAAGATCCCCCCAATATTCATGTAGCTGTGAAATAAAATGTAGTCAGACAAAGAATTCAGCTATGTTTCAGTGAACCTACCATTGGCCAAAGTTCTGCAAAGATCAATTGTTTTCGATTCGCTATCAATGCACCCTGGTAAATAACATGTACGAGGTAGATACTGAGACCCATTCGACCAATTGGTTGCCATTCAGGCAATGACAGAAACCATCGAATGAATCCCCCAGTTTTGATAACTTGACAACAATAAATTATGATCGCTATGGCAGTTCCCCATATAAGGCGATAAAAACCGAGTGTAACTGCGTTAAAACTGAGAGAAGTATCATTGTCTTGTCTTGCACTAAGCGGCAGCGAAACCATCATAACTGCTGTCAATAAACTTAGAGCACCAATCCACAGAGAGGCGTTCGCAAGTTTACTTATTTCCACTTTCTTATTTCCATTTTTATATAAAATATATCCAAGAATCATTCCAACAAACCATGGTCCCATTCTTGCATGAGTTGGATAGTAAATCCATTTGTGGAACAGATCCCATTTTTCACCACTCTGCGGTCTCACATGAACCTCCATTGTTAAAGATATAATCATCACATAAACCGAACTTAAAAGCGCTAATAGTCCGAAAATCCAAACATATTTCTTTCCATACTTCCATGCTGGGTAGATCAAAAAAGGTGAAATTACAAAAAGTTGAAAATCAGCTGACAAATACCAAGAATGTCCAATGCACAATTTGTCGACGTTAACATAATTCTGTATGTGAAGTAATGAGCTCCACCAGAATTGTTCACAATTGTCGCTGTTATATCCTCCTGGTCCTGTATATGCAAATTTCGCTAGCGAAACTGTATAAAGAATAAGTGCAGCAAACAAAGGAGTATAGCGAAGGTAGCGATGTAAAATCATTCGTGGAATATTTAATTGCTTCCGATCTAAAGCAATAAGAGTTGACCTCGTTACTAGCAAAGCTCCAATTACAAAAAATGTATCGACAGCTAAATGATCACTTGTAAATATCACGCTGTAGAATCGATTAAAATATTCTGCTACTTCATTTGGATTTGCCACTGCAAAATCTAGCTGAAAAAATGCTCGATGTCCAAACACGATATAAAAAACTGACAGGGCTCTGAGACCATGAAGACAGTCAATAGAATTCGGTGATGTACTCTTGGTCATATCGAACAAAGCCCTTCCATTTGTGTAAACAGAAAAGATGATAAAAAGTTGATCTGGTTCTTTAGATTTCTGGCGAATAATTATGTCGTAAATGGTACTTGCAATCAGAAGTAGAACGAATGCCGAGAATATTATTCTGAAATTAAAAGATGTATTATGATTCAGATTAAAGTTTAATTTTATTTAACTTACATCGCTAAAATGTCAACGGCACTCAATGGAATAGGATTGTTCGTTCTGCAACTGGCTGTTCGCGCTTCCAAGTCTGCTTTATACAAAAAGTTATTAACAAATGTAACGATGTTTTGCTCGCTACAAACAGCAGGCAAACAAACTGCATGTCGAAGTACTAAATTTTCGCTTCTGACAACTTGTCCACTATAAACCATAAAAAATGTTATCAAAAAATCTTCGAGTATTTATTCACAATCAATCTTACATTTCTCGCCAATCAAAATTTGTTTGACCGTCATTTGTTATCGTGGAATTTGATGTTGAAGTAAATGTTACCATGCAATGCTGTCCTTGAATATTATTAAATCCTTCGTTGTGACGAAATCTTACACATTCAGTGAAGTGACCATAATTTATGGTGTTGCCAGCTAAATATCCAGAATGCATTTTGGACCACGTGTCAAATACTGAAATGTTGAAGCCTTTAAAATTATTTCTTAAAATATATGTCTATAAATTATGATATCTATTACATCTTAAAGCCCACATTTCACGTTTTGCAAATGCGTCGCTAAATATTCCCAGCTGAGCTTCACAGGAAGCATCATCAAAATCTTTTGATTCCAATGAATTCACTTCTATAAAATAACAAAACATGAGAATAATGAAATTCTTTAGCAACATTTTGATAGCTTGGCTTTTGAAATCGAACTGAATTGAGTTGTTGTTAGATTATTTATCGTTAAAAAATAAAACTCTTATCTTAGTTTTGATAATGATTGCGACTATCAAATTTTTTTTTACTGAATTGAAAATCGATACAATTAAGAAGAATAACTAAAAAATGTTTCCGTTAGCTAAGATTAAATATGCATTTAATTTTAGAAATTTAGTGCATTCTATTTAAAATCAGATTCATTATGACTCATGTTGTTGTTTAATTTTGTGTAATATTTTCTAAATAGATTTACTTAGATATTTCATTTTAAGCCTGTAAATTCATTTACATCTGAGTAGTAACCATAAAAATAAATATTTTAGCAGCGCCCCTTCTCCTTTGAAACTTAAACACACTTTAAAGCACACGCTTCCTTCACTAGCAATCGCTACTTTGCATTTTCAATTATAGATTACAGAATTTTACCACACATGGAGAAATATAATTCCCATTATATCATAACACAAAATAAAACAACATTATACATCGTGAGTGAAAGAATGAATGAACGAGTTGAGTGAGGATGGAGTGAAATGTTTCAAAGATAAAATTCATCATTCATACATATATACGCAATATATGCAAAGCTTTTAGGTTTGAAACAATGAGCTTACACAATAATAACAACAATGTAAACCAAGAAGTGTATTGTTGAAGCAATTGTAACAATTAAGGATGCTTCCACCATGAGTTTTTTTTTTCTTCTTTAATTGACTGCACGAGAAGAGCGAAGGTATGATATTTTAATTTGGCGTGAGTGCTTGCTCACGGTATAGAACGCGGTATAGAATGAAAGGTATCTCCAATAGACTATAGTCGGCAACTCGCTAGATACACCTTTTCATAAATTTAATAAACAAAGCGTGATTTTCTGAAAGACTTAATTGTTTGTAAAAATAAACTCATTTCATGAATTACATCTCGCTCGTATGCATACAAATTTTGTGATTTTCTATCCTTTCATTTTGTTACCTACCTACATGTCTTTAGTCTAGTGAGCTTCCATATTCAAGGTTTCATTTATTTCGCTGATTTTTTTTTCTTTATTTGAATTATTTTCGGAACAAATTTATTAAAATTGTTAATTTCTTGAAGTTGTCACACAAAAACTTTTTCTATGTCACCGCCAAACTGCGCATACTCAAAAAATACTCGAGCGAAGCACGTGCTGTGTTAAATGCACGTGCTATGAAGTTCGGTTCGTTTGCCGAAGCTGATGAGATTTAAAACGATTCAAATCGGAATCGATGGTTCGAAATGTCGAGTTATTGAATTGTTCCATCGATATCGCTAATTACGTTTTGTTTTTCCATTATCAGTGAATTTGTAGTTGCAGCGAACGAATTTGTGCACGCTATTCTCAACTTTCCACGGTTTTTGTTCTATCCAGCTACTAACCAACATCAAAGAAAAATACTTCCTGTATTATGGCATGAAAAAGAAAAAAATCCTGATGCAAAATGTTCATACTCAATTATTTTCGACTTGTAGTGGGCTTTTAATTATACAAATTAGCTTCTGCCACAGCGCAACGACTATAAACTGCATGTTAACATGGTTTTGTTTCTCTCTCTCTCTCTTTCATGCTCTGTTCTTCGCTGGTATGTCATAGTTTAATTAGAGGCGGAAAAATAAAAAGTTTGTAAGTGCATCAAGGTACATTTTTTATGATCTCTTTGAGGGTTAGTTGAGTTGTTGATGTTTTGTAATCGTTAATTATTATTCGGTTTTGTTTATTTTTGTTTGTTCTTTGCTTTCCTGTGATTAGAAAAACATGTTTTTTCTTAGTCGTTATTTAAGTTCATAAAATTTTTCTGAATTCACGATTGTAATTAGTGATTAATATTATTTTTTAATGAGGAAAGTGCTTTGAATAAGCTCGCGAGTTGCAATATATTTCTCAACAAAGTTCATTACAAGTTCATTTGAATTATATTACTCTATAGAAATGCTCGACATTAATTCAATCAGAAATGTGCGATAAATTTAATTTTAGTGCCAAAGTTTTTGATTTTGTGCTGCATACATTTATTCCTTTACGAGCACTGTCAAATCGTATTTGTAAAGTGAGTTGCAACAAAATAAAAAAAGCAGTGAAGTTAAAGTGAAATCAGTGATAATAAAAGTCAATTTATGACCAAATTAGCTTTCTGTAATTCTTATTGTTTTGATTGTTGCATCCATTGCCATGTGTACAATGAAGTCATTTATAAATGGGTTTTTATGATTTCCTCAAGCAATCTGATTATTTTCATGTGAACCATAAAATTTTCAAAATCATCAAGGAAAAGTCAAAGAAATTTATAAATTAATATATTCATTCAAAAAAAAGCTTAACCTGAATTTGATACGCTTATGAAAGGCTACACATTTTAAACACAATAAAGCTTGATTGGAAAATATTGATATTTTTATAACACTTTTTTGCTTTTTTGCGCATCGATTCCATTTAAATATTTTTTTTTATCAATATTTGCACAGGTTTTTTCAATCACTCTTTCACGCTGCTTCGGTTGCTTCTGTTTGTGCACTTGTTTAATCCGTTCGTTAATTAAAAATTTATCAGCAATAAACTGAAAAAAAAAAAAAAGTAATAATAATTTTCCAAATTTTTTATAATTTTTTGCGTATTTTTCGGGAACGGCTTGAATGAAAAGGATTGTGAAAAGTTTCGCGCGCTCACAAGTCGATTTTTTAGCCTTTGACAATAAATTCTAACAAGAACTCGAATTCACAATTTTCACATGTTCACATACCCACACCCACAAATTATATTAATATTAAACGATGTGACACCAATTTAACACGCTGTTCAATATTCCCAGAGCGTATAAAAGCGCGTGATTCGATATATTATTATGATAATGCCGCCCCGCGTGCCACCAGATAAAGTGGATTGTTTGTCTTTTGCTCACCATACAAATTTGATTATAATCTGGAATTATTTATTTTGATGCCGGTCGAGTGTGATGTGAATGAAATAGCTCCTTCTATAATCGAATTTTTTGAAAATTTCCTTTATGGAGTTTTCCCAGGATGAAAGGGGAAATCTATGCGTGGCATGACACCATTTGAGCAGTCTGTGGCAATTTATCAATTAATTATTGACAAAAAAGTATTCTATCTGTTATCATAACTATATAGCCAAGGGTCGTTTATTACAAATAATATGCTAATTGTTACTGTCACGCACACCTTTGATTTACTTTCATTGAATTTCATTCATCGCGTAACAATCGGCAAATGATATTGTCGAATGGTGGTAAAATAAATCTTTCATTTATTTCATTGTCATTAAAGAAAGTATCATTGGAAAATAGAACGTTAGAAGTCGATGATTATAATGATTACTGGTTTATTTTGCAGCAGATATCAAATTCGATCAATAACTAATTTATGACTGTCATTAATTAGAGAACAACGAAACGACGTGTAAGTTTTTTCGGAGGGTGAGGGAACATTTGCGCAACTTTCCAAACATCTATTTTAACTCTAAATTATGAATTCTTCTCTACATCTTTTCCTCATAAAAGGTCCCCATGGAAAAGCCACTTTGTTGATATTTATACAAGTAAAATGATGAATAAATTGTTCTATTTACATAAAATCATAATAATTTGTTGTTGTTGCTTGGGTGTCATAATCTCGATATGAGGGAAAGAACCAAAGCACAATGTAAGTTATATGTGAAAAAGGGGTTTGCGGGGGAAACGTAAAGTTTATTTAAAAAAAATTCATTTATGTGAATGAATAAATTCAGTTAGTAGGAGATAAAGTTGCACATTGTTGTTGAGGGGGAGCAAAAGCAATTTGCGTGCTTGCTTCCTGAGAAAATTTTGGAAGAGAAAATATTTAAGCTTAATTAAGTTGACACTCATCAGAGCGATACATCTAATCTGAGTTAATGCTTTGGATGGAAAAGTTTTTCAACGAAAATCTCTATAAATTTTCCAATTTTCCACATCGTCAATAGATTTATTTTTAATGTTTTTCTTTTTTTTTTCTGAGGGAAATAACAAACAAATTTACAAATAAACTTTCATGCATCCATCAACATAAATTGGTCTTGTATCGGAGAAAGCCGGTTTATAGTAAATTCCACAGTTTTGAAAGTTTTTTGCTTTCAAATTTTAATGAGGTATCAGCGAATTGATTGAAATCAGACATCGAAAAAACATTCTCAGGCACACAACTAAAATAATATTTGTTTTACTATTCACGAAAAAATAAAAGTTTTCCATCAAAGTTTCCCTTTGTATTGTAGTTTCGATCGAGAAAACTGACGACTACCAACCAATAGAGTGTAAAAGTAAAGGAAAAAATTGCAAAAGTTGTAAAAAACAACAGCAAAAATGGGGAATGGATGTAACCTTTAAAGTGATTTTGTTTGTTTCTCCCGTCAAATATTTTTAATGTTTTATGTAATTTGTATGCGATTTTGTATCGCTCATTTCAACATTTGAGAAGATTTTTCAAATGCGTGATGTTCCATTAACTATCAAATTGTAACTGAAGTGAAAGTTGTTTTGAAAAAAAGTTCTGAATCTAAAAATTCGCATCGTGGCGCAAGCGCGCAACTTGTGAAACATAGAAAAATGAAATACTTTTTGTACTGTTAATATTTTTGTATTGAATTCAGTATTAAACAAACCATGCCGATTTGATTTCCCTTCAAACGCTCAATACACAATTTTTGCCTGACTCAGTAGAGTTGAGTGACTGGCAGCGATAGTTCTTGTTTGGATGTTATAGTGGCAAGAAGCAAAAATTAGAACTTGCTCGCGGCAATTTTCATTATTTCCTTACTTTTAGCATTGTTCGCAAATCGCAAGGAAATTTAATTCAAACAATTAAAATGCAGAAAACGTTTTTGAAAACATTTTGATAGAAATAAAAGAAAATATTAAATTTCAAGAAATGTCAAGAAAGTGAAAATATTTTGTTATTAAAAGAGTGAAAAAAGAAAGAAAGAAAGACAACCTAAAGAAAGGTTCGTCTCTTGTCGCTTATCAATTCTTCCAAGTTCCAATTCAGATACAGAAGAGAATCAACGGAAATATAAACAATAAGAAAATAAATTTTTCGTTATCAAAATTTAAAATAAATATTTTTTTTTGCAAAATTTTTCAAGTCACATTTGAATGATTGAATAAAAATTCCTTTAAAGTAATTTCACTGAAATATGCATTATAAAATGTCTATCAATACGTGAAAAGTCATCGGGAGTGCTACTGGAGAGCATTTACGACACGGATCCTAAATTGGAAGTAATCAAATATGGATAAAAAAGGATCTTTCTAAGTGTTTTTGTATATATTTTTTTTTATTGCTCGACCAAAAACAGAACAGCTCAAGGAATGAACTCGTCGATGAATCGAGTTCATAAAATATAAATTTTTGTGTTTTACACATTACGTGCAATTTTTCTGGAGCGAGAAAAAAAAAATTAAGGACATACTTGTACTTGGAGTTTCTTTCTTCATATTGAAAGCATAATAAATTCTAATGTTATTTTTTCTGTCATCTCATGAGCTCAAGATGGAGCAAAATGATCATTGGATTATAATATTTTTAAATTTGATCTAGAGCCAATTTCAAGGTGCATGTTAGTCATCATTTTAACTTCCTGTGGGAGAAAAGAAATCTAAAATATTTATAGCATTTGAGGTTATGTTCTTTAAAATCATAAAAATCATATATTTCGTGCTATTTTATCGTCCAGTCGTTGGCAAGAGAAAATTGTACGAATTAATAAAATACACCAGTGAAAGATTACAATAAAATTCTCCTCGAAATATGTTCGATGAATTGTAGAAATATTCGAAGTGCAATTCGCGGTAGAATTTATGGTTCAATACCTTGAAAGTGCAAAATAAAAATAGCAAATTCAAAGTGCATTACTGGAAGTGAAAGGCAAAGTGGGTGGGAAAGGAAAAACAAATTTCATCGTTCTCCCAAAACATCACATCACTTGGAAAAGTTGTTTTAATTTTTCAAAGTGCTTTCGCGCTTATTGTTTTGAAGCGGTTTCCTATCAGTGCTTTTTCGTTTGTTGAAGCCTCGCGATTGTTAAAAACTACAAACTGTTCCCTCAGTTTGTTTGCGTGTTAAGTGCTTTTTGGTTCTTTTTGAATGGAATTTCAATAATAACACACATAGGAAAATAACAAAATAAAAAACCTTTTTTAAACCATATTACAGCAAGAGCAATTATTGAAGTGCAATACCGTCGCCCCAGCGCCAAAGAAAATGAAACTTTCTGCATGTGAATTCTAACATTGGTTTCTTTTACATCGGCAAAGTGTGATTGAAGAAAATAAAATGTTTTTTAAGATAGTAATTGTAATTTTGACTTCCAACTTGTATCTACATATCGCATTGAGTGCCATTTCATCGGAAACTACAGGTGAGATAAAGCTCTTTCTATATCGCCCTAAATGATGCAATCGTCCTAGCTAGACGAGAGTGATTAGTAATGTAACATGTGTACGTGGCGTGCAACCTCACATATTCACTACTATTATTACTAAATAAGTATTACATGCCACCATCATCATTTCGGGAAACATAAATTTAAATTCATTCGAAAAAAAAAAAACCCTTAAAAAGCTGGTTCTCGAATGTAAATTTTTCAACACTTGAATAATTTAAAATTGAAATTAGTTCTCACGGGGTTCCCCTGGCTAGGCTAGTCGCCGCAGAAGAAATGGTAAGGGGATGAAAAATACTATACTCTGTGAACAAACTGGCGAATTAAAAGTACACCAATCATTCACCGAATTTGAGTGCTGATGCACGTTGCGAACATATAAAAAAATTCTCGAGAGCGGCACAACAAATATGTCTGAATTGCATGTTTGTTTTATAATGTTTTGGTTTAATTACATTTCTATATAAGCTTCGATTCTACATATATGCGTATTCATTCAGAAAACGCATACAAAATACCTAGTTTCGAGTGCAATTTCGATTGAAACAATTGTAAAATTGCTCTTTACTATTAACAGGAAAAAAAATGAGTTTCGGAATGTATTGATGTGAATACTTTAGCTATTCACATATTTTTCGAATGTCTATTTGGGTTTCATTCGCAAATATAATCAATTTTAGTTGAATATTCAACAGACTCGCAATTGAAACTAGTAGAACAGCTTTTGTTGGGATGTTGTGGGAACAGGGGAAAACTAAAAAACGTGCAACGCATCAAGTTGTGTTTGGCAAAGTGCATTTGAGAATTTCAATTTTAGTTTTTTTTTGTTTTTTTTTTTTTTTTTTTCAAAAAAAAAATTATTTCAATGATGAAATGGAAGTTCATAATGGAATTTTTTACTAAAAACAACAACAAATCGCCTCGAGCAAAAAAAAATTAGCTAATTATGTAATTAAATTCAATTCCATCATAATTTAGTTTCGGCTTCACATCGAGTTACAAATGCCATAATTGTTGTCATTATTTTTCATTATTAACTCTGGATGTGTGTGCTGTGTGTATCAAAAGCCAGAGCTTTTTTATTATTATGTGGAGTCGAGGGGTGAAACACTAAACAGACACAACAGACGCTCAACCAAGGGCGGGATTTTATAGCATTTAAATTAAATGTAATTAAAATTTGTTTTTAATTATGGAAATCATGCAGCCAAAAATTTTTCGTCTAACTTTTCCTGGAATGTTAATGTGTTGTGGTGTATTTAGAAGGGTGTAGTGTTGCTTTTGATTTAGATAAAAATAAGTGGCAGAGGCAAATTTTATTTGACTCATTTATTCTATAAAATGAATGTTGATATAATTCTCAATTTTTTCTAAGTAGCACAAAATAATTATATCAATATATACTTATACTTTTTTTTTTAAATATAAGATCTTAAGAAAATTTTTAAGCTAATTTCTTAATTATACTTATCTATTTACAAATTTTCTAGCTGATCCCAAATTTTCAGCACCGATCAGTAATGTGACGGCGGCCGTTGGTAGAGAAGCAATATTAACGTGCCAAGTTGTAGATTTAGGAACTTATAAGGTAATAAATTTAACCCCGAATATGCATGAAATGTCCTTCGAACTCACATTTGAATTTCATACCTAAAAATTCATTATTAATCCCAGCCAAGAATTTTCTGTTCAAGCAAAAAACGGTGAAAATTTCCAGTGAACTCGTAAAAATGTCACCAAATTTCATGCTAGCAAAACAACTAAAACGTACGCGATTCGAGTATGAGGGGGCCTGAAAACAATATAATTTGTATTTATGCAATCGTGTACATGAGACTTTAATTTCATTCAAATGAGCTTTCTATGCAAAACTTAGTGAAAAGAAGTGAGCTTTAGATGCTAAAACATGAGCTTTGGTTTCTATTGCAGCCTTTCCTCCAATTTTCATTCTGATTAATTGTTTGCTAAGAATGGCGAAATGTTTACTAAACAGCTCATTCTTTGCCATAATTCACGGCTCATAACTAACCACCTTCAACATACCCCTAGTATAAAAATCACCCCCAAAAATTTGTTGTCAGAACTTATAATTAGCCGCAACTCAATAAAACTTGTTTCAATTTAAGGTTGCGTGGCTAAGAGTTGATACACAGACGATTCTAACGATCCAAAATAATGTTATCACAAAGAACCATCGCATAGGAATAAGTTATAGTGAAAAGAAGACATGGCAGCTTCGAATAAAAGACGTTCGAGAAAGTGATAGAGGATGGTAAGAATAATTAAATGTATTCTAATGATCGTTTGCACTTATATCATATTATAGTTTAATCGATTAAATTTCCGAATCTCTTTACCCTTTCCATTCATTTCACAGGTACATGTGCCAGGTGAGACATTTCACAGGACACTGTATTTGGTGGTTGAGTGAGCAATATTTTAATACCGCTCTTCTCTGCTCATTCGCCTACAGATCAACGTTGACCCAATGAAATCACAAACGGGATATTTGGATGTCGTAGGTAAACATAATTTCTAATTACCATTTTCAGATTTAAATTGCCCCCAAGTAACTTTCGTTGAATGAAATTGACACACACGAAAAATAAAATCTCACAACTTCCGAACAATTGTTTGTCGTGTAGTTGGTCACATTTTTAGATTTCATTTCAATTTTCCCTGTCGTTGCTTGTTTATTTGCTGATTTATTACAATTTAGGGCCGAATACCGCAAAACTTTATAACTACGTCTAAGGAAAGAGGTGCAAGCATAGGGTCGGTTTACATGAGAGAAAGAAAGAAAATAATTGCTTGGCCCAATTGAATTCCAGCAACTTCCTTGTTTGGGCACTTTAGTAATGGCCACAAATGCTGGTTTTTATATGCCTTAGAACGCGAATATATTTAAACGAGTCAACGCGATGAATTTTCTTTACTTTAATATTTTGAGTGTATTATTAGAATTTTTCTTTTTGTTTTCTTTCATTCAAATTTTTGTAACAACTTTGAGTCACGATATATAAATAAATTGCCCACCTTCAGACCTGTGGTAGACCGAAAGCATGGAACAATATTTGGAAATCAGCTGTGGGAATGGAGCGCATTTTTTTTTTGTTTAATTATTTATATTGAAAAATTCGACTAGAAATATTTGCATTTTATTTTAACACCAAGTGAAATATGGCGCAATGAAAATAAAACAATAATAATTCCACTATTTTTGACCATTGGTATGAGAAATAACTTTTCAATATTTTTTGACTTCTTAATGTTTGATCAGTGGTAGCATTAATTGACTGAAGATTAATCTTTTATTAAAAAAAAAATAATAATCTTTTTCGGTATGTTTCAACAGTACCACCAGACATTCTCGATTATCCGACCAGCACCGATATGGTAGTTCGTGAAGGTAGTAATGTCTCGCTTAGATGTGCAGCGACTGGTTCACCCCCGCCGATAATCACGTGGAGGCGCGAACGTGGCGAAAAAATCATGTTAGCTGGTGGCAATGAAGGTGAGTGAGGGTTTCGTGGAGCAGTAAAAAAAACCTCATTCGCTCTCTTTACATTTTATGGCGTGAAATAAAAAAAAAAATTTGTGAGCGAATTTTTGATCAAATAAATTTTCTTTCTCTGACTGAATATAAAATATAAACTAGAGCAAAATCATAAATATGGAAAGTCCCAAAAGCAAAAAAAAATCAAAGTTTTTTTTTTTAAAGTTGATTATGTTAATGATATTTGGAGTGAGATTAAAAAAATGTTTATTGAATTACGAATGGTAAGGTGAACTTGCTTCTATGATGTATCGGGTAATGTTAAGCACTTTTTTTGGAATTAGGATCCATTTGGTAAATTGGATTTATGTCTCATTCAGCATATGCAGCTATAAAATTGGCATTTTCAATTAAAAACATTTGAAAGCACTCTGTATAGTTTCGAAGAAAACTTTGTATTCGCAGCATTTCATGCATCATGCATATAAATTCTAAAACTATTGAAATTTTTGTTTGTTTCGATGCCAAATTGACTACAAGGCTCAAATTTATGATATTGCAATTATTTTCTTGAACTCGTTCCAAATTAATATTTAAATCCACATTGGCTGCCAATTATAGTTTCGCTATTTATCGTATCTCTCAATAGTTTTTATTTGATTCGCAAAATTTAACGTCGAAAAAAAAATAAAATTGAAATGTAAAAGATCGAAAGCCATAAATTTCCATTCGCCGAAAATTGTTTTCAATTGAGACGTTTTGTCGTGCCCTTTTTTGTGTGTATGTTGTGCGATAGAGTTAATCGTAAATGTTTTATGATACGAAAGTGTTTTGAAATTTGAAGAACAACAAATATCTAGTAGACATTTTTCCAGTTGCCGCGTACAGAAAACATGAAATTGTATCAAATTCTCATAAAACTGCAAACGATCGAAGACTCATCGTAAAAAAATTCTCCTTTTTTGCTCCTTTTATTTTGTGTCTTCACAATTGGTTTCGTTTCATGTCTTTTATTGTTACAGCCATACGCTAGTTTTCCCATGATAGTAAAGCATTAAACTGTTTACCAAGTGGAAAAAAACCTTTTGCCGTCGACCGGAACAAGGTTCATTTTACTAAAGATTTCGCATTTCATTTCGTCATCAAAAATTTCCTCCGACTCACGTCACTTTGGGGAACAATTTTTTACTTTTTATGCCGTATTTTTATTGAAAATGTAAACAGTTTTTAGTGTAATTCGCGGGGTTGGAGACATGAGAATGTTTGCATATTATATAGGCAAGCAATAATTTCACTCAATCACTCCCGAAAGTAAAAAAAAAAAACAATTGTGGGCGCAGGCAACATTCTCTCCACACCGCCATCGACAAGCATGAAAAAGGAAATTTCCTTTTGAAATTACGGTGATTGGCACAAAAAGACACAAAAATTAACAAACTATTACAACAAGAATATAGCCAAGATATGAAGCCGCGTTTTCCCAAAAAAAAAAAAATATTAAGTGAAAACGAATTCGTTCACAATGGAAAATGAAGCAATAAATGTACAATTGTGGAAAAGAGGAATGAGGCATGAGACACGAAGAGAGTGATATAGAATAACGGCGCGCTGCTATTAGATACTCTATTCATTGTTTATTAATATTCACTTTACCATGACGCAATTTTATATATCCTGTTACAAAATCAAATATGATTAAGAATCAATTTGTCACGCAGCACAAAATGCCGAAACAGCAACTGCGATTAAATTGAGACAACTTCCAGTTAAACCAAAATTTTGTAAACGATTTCACATTATGTTGCTATCGTTATCATCATTAATTAATCTTGAATTATTACAACTATTATAACAATTGCTATCAATTTTTCTATTCCAGTGCTTACTGTTGAAGGTCCCACACTAAATATTCCAAGAGTTAATCGACTGCACATGGGAAGTGAGTGATTTGATTAATCAAAATGCATTGGATTTAAAACGAACGTGGTGATGCTAATGATATTGATTTTTATAGCTTATTTATGTATTGCATCAAATGGTGTGCCACCAAGTGTTAGGTATTTATAAATAATGAAAACGTTTTTCTATCTACTTAATTGACTAAATTTTAATGTTATTGAAATATTTTTCTGTTCTATTTTTTTTGTTTATCAAGTAAGCGAATAACGTTGATAGTGCATTGTAAGTTTAATGCCCAATCTAATTCAAATTCCACAAATAATTGAAATATCATAATTGAATTTGTAATGAAATTTAATCTTTTAATTACTTATTTCCTTTTATTAGTTCCGCCGATGATTTCAGTCGGTAAGTTCATTCATCGGCATTAGTTGTCAATCATTTCCGTTGAATTGAAAGATTTTGTCAATGATCTTGTAATTACAGCCAACCAATTAGTGGGTGCGTACGAGGGCCAACAAATAAAGCTGGAGTGTCATTCCGAAGCGTATCCAAAGTCAATAAACTATTGGACGAAGGAGAAGGGGGACATTGTACCGCAAGGTTGAGTATTGTTCAAAATTCTCAAATTACTAAATAAACTGCACACTTCCGCTTTTGACACCGACTCGCAATTCAATTATCGCTCGGCACCCTCCATCTAAATGCATATATAGCAAAAAGGAAATTTCTAGGGAAAATCGTTTTTAATAATTTACTCAATGAACAATTCAATAAAACATTTTTTTTTTTAATATTTTCCATTATTAAATTAAATCGAACGATGAATTTGTCGGTGGAAAACTCAGTTGTAAGGAAAATTATAATGACATAGGCTTCATTGGAAACCGCACTGTTGTTATCTATACGTTTTGTGGTTTTAGTTTTTCACTTTCAACACTTTATTGGACAATTTACTGATTGGGTGGAAAAGGGGTAATACAATACTTTTTTTTCGGTCTTCAGCACTTCAAGCGAGAATTGTCGGTCGCTTCTATATTTAAAACGATTGAGCCATGAAAAATAGGTAACGGGGGAAGCGGCGATGAAAATTTCTGAAATCCTAAAGGACAATGATCGCTCACAATGTGAAAAGTTTATTCAATTTTCAATTTCGGTTCGATTAAACGAGAAAATTTTCATTGTCAAAATTAACATAATATTGTGTGCATGTATGCATGTAGATATATGAGTGAGAGTGTTTATCTCCATTGTGCCAAAGCAAACATTCAATGACAAAACAAATAAAGAGCACATTGACGTCCCCTTTGAGATCCATTTTATTGTTTTGGGTTTTATTTTATCTTCGAAATGAAATTTTCATGACTATTTCCACCAACAAACAATCCAGTGGTAATATTCACCTAATTCTTTTTTTTCTTTCGACAAACATGCTATATAACCAACGGATCCCATCAATTGTTAACCTCCAAGAAATGTTCTTTAAAAGAATAATTTTAAGA
Source organism: Propsilocerus akamusi (assembly GCA_018397935.1). Lineage (NCBI taxonomy): Eukaryota > Metazoa > Arthropoda > Insecta > Diptera > Chironomidae > Propsilocerus > Propsilocerus akamusi. Next base: position 12,554,394 of record CM031468.1, on the reverse strand, counting down.
TTTTAAGATTTCTTACGCTTAACATTTAAAAAAAAAAATATTTTATTTCAGGAGGAAAATTTGAACCAGTTTTAACAGATAACGCGTACAAAGTAATTATGAAATTGAATATCAAGTCGGTCAGCAGAGCTGATTTTGGCAGCTATCGATGTGTTGCTAAAAATTCACTCGGCGATACAGATGGTACAATAAAACTCTATCAAATACCACGCGAGGGAATAAATGCACTCGACTTCATCGAAGGCAAACGACGAGGTATATCGAATTCAATTGAAAATTTTAATAAATCATCTCTGATGTCGCTTTGTTGTTAAATGCATTAAATTTCAATATTTTATTATGAAAGGCAAACACAAAAAAGGAAATAATTATATCGAGTCAAATGACATTGCTAATGTCGATGCTGAAAACTCGAGTAAACGAAAAGGTTTGACTTTAATTCAGATTTTTCTTGTTTGTAGTTCATCTCGACTCTTCTTTATTTAATTTTAGAACTAATGATTGGTGATCCAAATAGCGATGGATATGATTATTCATCATCATCCACCAGAATCGCGCTGACATATCTTCTTATGCCCATATCATATTTTGCTTTATCTTCCTCTTTAAAAACGCTCAACTGATAAAAATAAACCAATTTCGTTAGAGTGTAATGAATCTGATATCTAATGGAGGCATTATATATTTTACAAGCTGTAAAGTTTATGAAAATGTTGAATGTATTTTTGGTTCATGTAAAATGAAAGATTGTTATAAGTTCATCAATCAATATATGAAAAATGTTTAAAATATTGACCCTTCTGTTTACAAAAATGACAAGCTCGAGATGAATCCAAAATGTTTCCTATTAGCTTTAGCATGAATGTAATTAATTATATAATTAATACTCGTATATATATATATATATACACATAAAAAGTATTACATCTATCATAAGCCTGACGATTAGTGTTGTTGCATTTGGACTAAAAAAATATGTTAATATAAAATCACAAAACAGGGATAACCAGATCTAAATCATGTTGTTTTGATTTTTTTCATAAACGAAATTATAAATTGAATTCGAAGACTGCTTTGATGTTAAACAAAAAAATAAATTGTATATAAAATATAACACTATTTTATTGCTGTAAATTTTACTTCGATTCGATTTAGTGTTGTTTGAAATACGCATTTTGCAATTGTTATTTAAAAATTGCAATTTAGAATTGGTAAATTATATTTAGTTATTTCTCAAAATTTATTCTTTTTAGTAATGGGGTCGTAACGTGCTTCATGAAATTAATTTTGAGCTTGTTGTAGATTAAATTTCACACGTACATCTAGTTTTAATCTGATTTTATTTTGGGCTTGATGCTTTCAAAGAGATACTTTTTGTAAAAAAAATGTGCATAATCCAATGGAATAAAGTGCAAATCCAGCAAAATCTTTAATTTTTTGATTGGCATGATAATATATGACACGAAAATCTCTATCTATTAACTATTTCAATTATTTCTATACTTTGATCTTGCCACACAATATTTTTTTCAGCTCTATGTTCCGATATCTTAAGTGCGGCAGTAGAATTCATTCCATTTTGGTAAAATTTTCCAAAACCGAAGTGTCGATTCACCTCCTCTATCCAGAAGTTAAACACCTATGAGACAATTATTGTCTAGAGAACATAACCTAAAAGTGGAAAAAACCAAAGAAAATTCTTACTGGTTACAACTCTTGGTTTATTTAAGCATAGTTTAACGGAGTTTTTGTTTTCAAACATGTATCACGACTTTCCCGAATTGGAAAAAAATATAAATTTTGCTTTTTAGAACAAGAATATTCCAGTATTAAGAGAGAAACAGTTTAACATTGTGGTTGCGAATAAATGCTTTTTTGATGATCCTTTATTATAATTTTTAAATTATATCAAAAAAATTTATATGAAATAAATTAATTTATTAAACTTCCTTCATTGTTTAGTTAGCAATCCTACGAAAAAATTTCTCAAATGTTTAGCTCTTTATAATTAAAAAATGTATTTTGATATTTAGTAGCATGATTTCACTTCTCAATGACTCTTTTAAGCCAATTGTAATTGATATACAACATGTTGTTCTTTAATTATTCAATTCAATAACTTCTGAATTTTTGACAGTCGATATCATCGATTTAGATATTTTAGTTAACGACAATATTATAAGTCATGAAAGGTTATTTACTCTTTGATTGCTATTCATCCATTTTAAAACCTGTTACCTTTTACTTTGTTTTGTACTTAATGAGCCATTATTCCTACAGCAATTAAAATTAACTATCTATGATAGCGATTTTTTATATATTGACAGTTTTTCATTTGTTTTTCCATTTTATATTTACAGTTTTTATATATTTTTTTCATTGAGCCAACATTTTTATTTTAATATAAGTAACTTTTAAAATATGCTAATTGGAATGACTGAAAGATTGTCTTTAATTACAAATAGCAATAAATATGTTAAAAAATAATTGGCTGAGTTTTATAAAGTTTTATGTGTAAAATCACTTGCAGATAATATCACGAAAATCATCTTTAATTTTATTTCTGCTCTGCTCGGTTAGATATACAAATAATCGTCAATGTCAAAAGAAAATAAATCAGAAAGCCAAAAAAATCAAGGATGGAAAAATTAAACTTCAACACACCGGGGCAACGGTAACAGCAACATCAGCAGAAGCTCACTAAAACAAATAAAAATAACAATATAAAAGGGAATAAATTAATGCTAATGTTCTTGACGACAGCAGACTTGTTGATGAAGATATCTCATGTTCATTCATTTTCTGAACTTCAGTGCTTGATATACTTTCACCACTTTGAAGGCGATGATCTGAAAATAAAAACAGAGCAAAAATATTTTTTAGGAAAAAAACTTTTTGATGGCTCAAGAACATTTTATTTCGAGAGTTTATCGTTAAAAATGTGAAATTTCTATTTGTAATTCAAATGGGATGGGGTTGAATGAGACAGAGAGGGAGGCAAGGGACAGCAAGGTTACAGTTGTAAAATAATTCATTTTATTCTTTGATTGCTCATTCCTATAACAATAAAAACTTTCTGCTATTATAAATTATTTTCCTCGAAAAAAAAAGTTTTCACAGTGCACTCTTTAGAAACGTGCAATTTCAAAACACAATTTCTGCGTGTTTTATGTGATTTTATGTTTTCATCGATACTATATAAAACAGTATTGATACAAAATCAATAGTATAAACTCATAAAGGTTCAAAACGAAACTCTTATTTTTATGATCCAGTGCTTTTGTGTCTAATTATTGCGTGTTTCTTTATTTGTTGAAGTTTTTTTAGAAGGAAATATATGTTGGCCGGTATGTTGTTGATGAAAGTAAATAATATTCTGTATACACGATCATCATATGTGAGATGTGTGTGTGTGTGTGTGTGTATATCTGGCTACAAAATAATAAAAGCTAAATGAACCAGAAGTTCGAATGATAATAAACAAACTATCAAAATGTTAATATTATACGACTGAAACTAAGAATGTCTTCGAGTAAATAAACTAATTGTGCAATTATTTGCTGTAATTTTCTGTCTAAGCGTTATGTTGGCAATGGTGCTAGTAAAATTTGGTCGCTCTTAAGCTGCCCAATTCCAATTTTGCGTGCTCAAATTAAATGAATAAAAAGTCGAATATATGCGTCAATTGTGATCATATGTGTGGCGTCAAAAGAGCATACTAATTTCGAATTTCCGAGAAAATGAGGGAATGAAGAAATTTTCTTCGTTGTTATTATTTGAGGTTAAATTTGCTTCTTAAATTTCATTGAGCTAAATGACAACGATATCAGGGAATAACATGGTTCATGATACCAAGTGAAATTTAATTAAATTGTGCAATGAGCGAGAATTGATTTCAGAGAGCCGCCAATTCGGAATATTCTTTTTTAGATAATTCTTGATTAAATATATGGAGATTTATTCACAAATGATGTCTAATAGATATTTTAAGGAATCACAATATCTTATAAATTCTATCACTTGTTACTAAATCCCATCAGACATCAAAAATCAAAGATATTGTCAGCCGCATTAGGTTACTTTCAAATGAGGGGAATAAGGAGATGATAGATGAAAACCTGAGGATGATGAGTGTTTTGCGAAGAAATAAAAAGTGATCAAATAAATAATACCCCTGTCTCTGCCGGCTTCAGAATTCCAAATGCCCGTCGTTGCTCCGACATTCTTTAGCATTATTGAATAATCATCGATTGATTTGTAATTTGACATTTTATCTGTGTGACAAACATTTTTTTGGGTTGACAATAATTGTGCGAGGATGGGATGGACGAGTCAATGTGTTAAAGAGAGAGAGAGAGGGAGAGAGAAGAATAAGAAGAAGAAGAAAAAAAAATAATAAAAATGAAACGTTATTCAAGTGTATTTACAGTCAGATCCCAAAAGCGACATCAGAATTAATGCTGGAATGACTCTCGACATCGAAAACAAACCATTAAAATTATTCAGGGAGCTGTAAATAAATTTTCCCGTACAACATATTTATTTTTATTTTATTTTGCAGACGAATGCACCGAAGTCGGGTCAATGGGAAATTATTATAAAGAGTCATCAACATCATTATCGATCTCTATGTTGTCATCAATAAGATATTACATAAATAAATTTTCATGCAGACGACAATCACTAATTTAAAATATGCATGCAAAGAAAAATAGTTTCTTTGTTATCAAGGCTACAGAAGATTTCCAATGTTGCGATAAAATAACTTAAAATGTGAAGAGAAATGTTGATTAACAATAAGGCAAACCACAATTGAGTGGACTTCATAAATAAGCCATCTAGAAGAATGTTGTATGAACAAATGAATTGGATAGAGAGAAAAAAGTGAAATATACATGAAAGCATACACAAAATCATAAAACTAATTGAAACATTTGTGAAGTATACACTAGAAAAGTTATATCTCTACCATAGTTTGCTTCACGTATCTATGCATATACTCACATACATACATATATATATATAAATATATATTTAATAATAATAAATGCTTACCAATCATATTTTCGTTTCTGTGAACAGATGTTGTTGTTGCAATCATTGTTGTTGTCGTCGTTGGCGGAAGTGTAGTTTGCAATGTTGCTTGCGGTATCTCTGTTTTCAAACGTGTGTACAAATTTTTTTTGTAGTGTTTATATTTTTTTTTTTCAATGTTTTGCATAAAATAAAGAAAATATATCCATCACATTTTATATTTCAATTAATTCGCTTCTCTCTCTACTGAATGAATTTGTGAATGATGCAAAATTGTGTGACTAAATTTGTCTGAATGTTAAATTTGTTTCATTTTATGTTGCTTGTTGCTTGGAAAAAAAAATATTAGCAGCCACAAAATAGGCGAAATGAGAAACTAGAAATGATAATATTTATATACCAAAGAAATGAGAAAAAAAAGAACAAAATTTAGACAGCAAATGTCATTTGTGTGTTTAGGACTATGGAAAAAAATGAAGGATGAAACTGAGAAAATTATTTAATGACTGAGAGCTTTGAAAATTATGTTATAAAACTGGAAATTTTGGATATATTTTATTTTTTGTTCGCTGGATAAATTGGACGATGTTAAACTATGAAACACATGTACAATAACGGATCAGCAACGCTTGAGAAGCAAAACGGAATGTCCAGGGAAGTTGGCTTCAGTGATTTGATCCCAATGCAAATTGGCTTATATCGACAACGTTTCGTCAGACTGTTTCCTGTATTGAATCGGCAACAGTCACCCAAATTCCAGTATTGTATTCAGGAATGTTTATTTTCCTACCTTTTACAAGTAAACCGTCAATAGCAATACTTTAAATAAATTGTGAAACATATTGACGTCTATAAAGTGCCGTTGTACAATTGAAAATCGAGTGTTTATATACCAATTCACCGTAGCGATATACTTTCGAAGGATGCCGTCTATATTGGGTGCTCCACATTGAACACATATGATGATGTATAACAAAATTCGAACATAACATAAATGGTGGAAATTTAGATTTTCAGCAAAGCGATAAAATCAAGTCATGTATAAAAATATAATGATGTTGAATGAAACACATTTCGCTTTCCTTTTTTTTTCTCTAGGTAAACTCAGCAGAAATTGTTGTAGAGAAAGAAAAAAATTTACATATAAATATAATTTTATTATAAATTTCTTGCCGTTTTCCACATATTTCCTCTTTCGTCGGTCGGAAGGTTTTTAAGAAAGCAAATATTGAAAAATAATTTTGAAAATCTCGTTTATGCTTAAATCAAACCCAAAGTACAATAGCACACAATAAAAAAAAATATATATATTGTTATTTTTTTTCTGTGTAGAGTGCGGGGATCTTCTGATGTGGTAACAAACATACATTTTATATGATTTTACGATTTGATTTGCTAATTAGCTCTTAAAAATGTTCTACAGATTATAAAGCGTCTATAAAATTTTTCGTATATAAAACAGTTCAACAATCTACTTTAACGTGTGCAATGTGTGGTTTAGAAGAAAAAGAGAGAAATGTAAATAGATGAACACTGGTAGCTGGCAGGCAGACAGAAAAGCGGAATGTTATATTTGCAAAAGCATTACCTTAATGATCAAATAATAGGTTTAAATGTCAAAAAAAGCACTTTGTGTAGGTAATGTTTTCCTGCAATATGGAATATATGCAAGAACGGCTAAATTTTCCAAATATGTTTTCCATACCCTGAAAAGCATTTTCTTCTCAACTTTTATTCTGACTTACCATATAACTTTATGTTTCCATCCGTATCTCCTAAGGAATTTTTGCTCACACAGCGATAGGAACCAAAATCATGTTGACTCACTGGGTTAATTGTGAGTTTCATAACCACTTTATAAGCATTCTCCACGATGATTGGTTCAAATCGTTTGCCTGCCATTGATTGTAATTGGGTGAATGAGAAGAAAAAGGTTTCTTTATGGCATTTATATTTAGACTTCAATGAGCAAAAACAAAATTGAAGATAACGCGAGTAATCGTGTCTGAATGACTTTGTGAATATTTTTTAAATGTTTCCACGAGTTTTGAATTTGGCAGTTTCGAATTTAAATATAATTCCACGAATATCACTTATTTGTTTAACATCTCAATATAGCATTTTTGCTCATAGATAATTATTTTAATTAGCATCATGATCAAAAAAAAAAGTTGAAATTGAAAATTGAGATTTTCTCTGAAAAGGGAATTTAATTGATTATTGGAAGTTTGATGATTCAAAATACTGCTTAATGAAGAATTATTGTCATGACCACAGAACTCAATTAAATTGTATTAATTCAGTTACCTTGCGTAATGATGGTTTCATTTTTCATCCAGTAGTTAATCGACTTTGGATAAGCTTCCGATTGGCATTCTAGTGTTATTTTTTGTCCAATTGCACCGCCAACAAGCTGGTTCTGAATCCATACCATCGGAGGGACTGCAAAATATATAGAAGGAAAGCATTTTAGATATCATCGGGTGAAGAGCTATTAGCAAAAGTTTTCTCTCTTTTATTGTTGTTGTTAGAGCTTTGGTGAAATATGCAGACGATGCAACGAAGTAGAAATTGAATTTAATCTTGTCATTCGACAGGTTCAAATAGAATTAATTTGAGGGTTTGCTACTTTTCTCTTGTTCTCTATTTTTCAATTTACGATCCAATAACGACAACACAATTTTCGGAAAATGTTTAAATATTCAGATAAATTTTCAGCATATAAAATAATGTTGTAAACCGAAAGCTATTCATCATGACATTGAAATGTCGCTGGGTGTTGAATAAAACAGCGAACAAATAAAACGATTTCATTTAGCATATCAAATGAATGTAACATTCGTTCAAACTAACAGCTGAATAAGCGATTTATTCAACATGTAATTGACTCAACTATAAAAATCATGAAAAATTGCCACAAACAATTTTCTCTAAATTCGCATTCGTTTGAAAAATCCCAAACCAACATAAAAAAATTGATGAATGTTTTTCAGATGTTGACATTTTTTTGTGCAACGGATTTTCCAGGTGAGGTTGAAAGAAAAATTCAATTTCTGTGTTGATTTCTACTTGCAGAATGAAGATGGTGCAGAGTTCCCTTGAAAAATTGCATTCTAGGTAAGGAATAACACTAAATAAATCGTTTTAACGCTTAACTCGGTATTACCCTCACGACAATTGCAATACAGTTTTCATTTATTGAAACAACACGGAATCACTTAGAAGAGCAAGTTTTTGTTAGCTAGCAATTCGGATTTTTTTTATAAATTCTTTCTTTCTATGATTTTATTATCAATTTTTAATCTAAATGGAAAAATGCTTTTCTCATGTTCTATTTTATGCCATTTTCCTCTTAACAACTTTTATTGTGAAAGAGAGAAAGTGAAGCTTTTTTTAAGGATCGCTTTTAAGGAATGTCTGGCGTATTTAAAAAGCCAAAAAACCTGAATTATGTTTATCTTTATTCGATTATCGTTTTTTATTGCCAGAAATAGACTCATTCTACTCGACATACAAGTTTGCTATTTGAAAAACCGGTGCTGTGCATAAAATTACCATTTTTTTTAAAGAGCCTTAGGAAGGGAAAAAATGTAGGAGGCGAGAAAACATGTAGGTATATGGCACTAACAATTTCCAGTGCACATAGATCACAACACCTCTGGGGTAAAATGAAAACATTTCGCGTGAAATTGAATGTTTTTTTTTTCGCATCTATAAGTTGAGTACATTCATTACTTTTGCTTAATAAATGTACGGAAAGTGTTTACCAGTAATTTTAAATCCAAAAATCGCTCTACTCACAATGTACTATAACCATTATTCGTTTGCTGCGAGACGGTGGCCAGCCATTCTGCGTAAAAGAAAAGTAATGAAATTTTATATTGAAATATTAAGTCATTCATTAATTCAAATTCAGAGATTCAAAACCGTAAATACTTTAATGGAACTGCAGCACAAAAAAGTTTAGAACCGCTGATTTTAAAGCACTTCGACGTTATCAAATATTTAAATCTCATGTTAATTAAACTCACACTTGCAATGCAAAGGTATGGGCCCATTTGCAAACGATTAACGCGAGGTATATTCAGTATTGATCCATTAAAGCTGCTTACTTGTGTTGGTGATTTCGTTTCAGGTTGTTGAGGGTGGCGTCGGTTTTTTTAAAAAAATCATGTTAAAAAATATACATTAAAAGCAAATTAAGTCGAATGTCAGATTAAAACATCTTAATTGAACATTGCGCAATGATGAATTTACTTCCGTTTCTTTTCGAAACTGAAACTAAAATAATTTCTCATTGCAAACAAGCCTTGTATAATGACATAAATCTAACAGATTCAGAGCAAAGAAATAGAATATCATTAATTATTTACCTTCCTTTTGGCCAGTTATGGCAATTGGTTCACCACTTTCCCGCCTCCATGTGATATTTGGCGTTGGTGAACCTTTGGCAGCGCACTTTAACGTGACATTGCTACCTTCACTGACTACCATATCGGTGCTTGTTGGATAATCGAGAATATCTGGGGGAACTGTGTGTGTATATATTTGTATAAATATGTATGTATTGCATCATAGACGAATAAATGAAAATGATGGAAGTGGATTAGAACATTGATACTGAATTCAATACTCAATTGATTAAAGTGTGTTCGTCGCCAGCAACGACGAAGACAGGAAGGAGAGAAAGACTTACCGACAACGTTCAAATATCCAACTTGGTTTTTCATCGGATCTGTGTTGATTTGACACATGTACCTATAAGTTGAAAGAGCGAAACATTTTGGCCAATTTTAATTCTGAGCTTGTGTGACTTTAAATTAAAATCAATTTCATACCAGCCTTTGTCGGACTCTTTCACGTCCCGTATTCTCAGCACCCATGCACGATTTTCAACATGTGATACTGTCATTCGATGATTTTTTGTTATTATATGCGTTTGAATGGAGAGTATAGTTTGTGTGTCAACTTTGAGCCATGCTATCTGAATGACGTGAAAGAAATCGTTTAAAATTTATTAATGTTAGTTCTGTTTGATTGCAAATATTTAATTTTTGTTGAGAATGAAATTTTGTTAAATTGAAATATTTTTGGGAAAGTAATAATTATTTGTAAGCTAAAATGAATTTCCTAAGAGATGAGATATGGTAACTTTTTGAAATTCTTATGGCCATATTAATCAGCAACACATGAGGAAACTAAAGTAGTCGCCACCAACTGTTCCGTAATAGAAAAAGTCACATTTGGCCAACAGAAGAAAATGTTATGTTCATATGGCGTAATGTTTTACGCAATAAAAGCAACATATTTAACTCACTTTATAGGTTTGTAAATTATCCACTACACAACTAAAAACAGCTTCTCGTCCCACTGCTATCGTCTGGTTCTGTATGGGTTCACCAAATTTTGGAATGTCTGTTTGCAACAGTAGCAGCCAGTCAGAAGGAGAGCCAAAAATATGTGTATTGAGTTAAATAAATTATAGAAAAACATTAAAATCAATTTAATTTTTCCGAAACAATTTCAGTATTTTTTTTTTTTTTTCGGAAACTGTTTGTTGAGCAATATTGAAATTTAAAGAACCACAATAACAACAACAGCAACTGAATCGTTCGCGGTCTGAAAATTATATACTAGAAAAAGTATTGTACATTGCTTCATGTGTATATTCAACAAAAAAAAACCAGCAGCGTGCATTTTCCACATAAACAATGTTTACTATTCACTTGTATTGCAGTGACGTAGATATGAAGTGGATTTCATTAAAAGCATACTACGCTACTGAATGTATAATGCATAATCTGTTTTTGAGTTCACGAGCTGCAGCACTACTATCATTTTAATTTTTTATCACTTTTGCACTCGCTTTCGCAATAATGTTTTCACAGTATTTAAGGAGAGACACGAAAAATATTTTGCTCTTTTTAGACACAATTTAAGTTTGCACAACTTTTCAACCCGCCATTTGATGAAAGTTACGATTCTAAAAATCTTTTACGCCAGAGATGCTTGCGAAAACATACTGAATTGTTCGCCTCCAAAATTGCATAATGAATTTGGAAAGTTTGCATGCAATGAATAATAAACCAATGTCAACTATTTATTTATTTATTTTTCTGTGGTGAATTCACTGTGGTAGTGAACTTGAAGAGTCTTTAGTCAGTTATCACATAACTTTCACCAGTTTCAAAAATAACACAATGCGAATGCAGCATAACAGGATAATTTAAGATTTTACTAAAACTTCCTTACCTCGATCCTGAATGTATGAATTCGTTTCATTCGGATGCTCTGCTGTTGTTCCATATTTTTGTTCACCCGAAAAAGATTTGTTGCATGTAAAAATTGCATAAGATATGAAAATAATAAGCACGAAATAATCCCATTCATTTCAAAGAATTTTTTTTTTTTGGTGTTTGTATTGAGGAAGGAATATTTTCAGCGTCAACAAAAAGCATATTTCATCTTGTAATTTACGAAATCATGATGTTTAAAGTTTTGCAAATCGAGCAGTTCACAGGCCAAAAAGTTTGTTTGTTGATTTCGTACAACACAAAAAAAAATCCTTAACTTTATGCATTTAATTTATTTTCCAACATAAAAGTTCCCCAGTTTGGAGCTTGATCTTGAGAAGTAGAAAAATTTAGTTTGTTTACATTTTGCTCGATTCATTTAATTTCGTTCAAAGGCCAGTTTTGGCATTTGACTTTTCAATCAATAAATAATTTTTTATGCTTTGAATTAAAGTTAGTTTAAAGTCACAACAGTCTATTCTCGAAGTCAAGCCACCAAATTATGATCGGAATGCTTAGTGAATGAATAGCCAGCCCATTTATCGTCATTGTTTAACTTGGTCAATTGACATGGGAACAAATTCAAATTTTGACGCAATCCGCAGTGGACTCAAAACATTTTATTTAAATCATTATTCCTTTTCTTCGAAACGGAAGTCTCATTCAGCATTCAGAATTTGGCTCAAAAATGATTCATTTATTGATGAGTTTCATGACAATTTTCAATTTATTTTTGGAGCGGAGGAGGTTGCATTGACTAGAACATTTCTACTCTAATTTTATCAGAAATAATCAAAAATTAATCTGATTTTAAAGGAAATTAAGGCGATTTCCTGTCCCGTCAAATCAACTCAATGGCGGTAAATTTCATTCATCAATAATGATTGCGATGGAAATTTATAAATTTTTGTGCATCGTTAGCAAAAAAGAAATGGAAAAAATTGCATCGAGAACTGATGAATATTTTGAATATCGGCACAAACTGATTTTTCATAAATCATATTAAATCGGGCTCAAACATTCACAAGCTTTTTAATCGCAAGCATTTCATCAAATTTAAATTTGATGGAATATTTATCGAAAATCTAATTTACCTTCATTTGATTGAATACTGTTTATTAAAATACCATTTGATATTATTAAAATAAAGGTAAAAATCATGGCATGTGTTATTGAAATGATCCGCAAAATTCTCCTTTTTCGTCCTTGGTTCTTTTATGGTTATTCGTCTGTATAAGGATGTACCCGAAACAATCAAATGGCTGTCGATATATTATGATTATTATATATTATTTATTATTGTTGTATTTTCTTCTTTCTTTCTTTCTTTCACACACACAAAAACGAGCGAATCCTATAAAGATGATTGCACAATATTTGAAAAAAGGAAAGCACTAAATAACACTCGACATCAGATATAACAATAATAATTTTTGGGTAAAAGTATTGAAATGTGATTTTTCCAATTCACCATCAAACTGCCATATCAAAATATCATATCGATATCAGTAATCACACTGAACGAATATCGGTTTATATTCCGTCATTGCTTTTATCATCCTTTTTTTATTCTGTTATATTCCAAAGACCGAACGCTTCACTCTTGACAGAGACTCGCTGTCGAAGTTGCTCTGGCTATATCTTTATTACTTAGTGTCACGAATCACTTATCCATAAAAACGGGGCAAAGGAATTTGACTTCGTGTCATGATTTTGATTTGACTAAATAATTTTCTGGGTTTTTGTTTTTATTTATTTCCGTCTACAATAACAACATCAGCCAGCATTATGTTGCACTGGACTATTCTCGGCGGTTTCTTGCTCCTCTTCAGTTTTTTTTTTGGGCGCGAACAAATATATGTTTCGTTCTTTTATTAATGCGAATCCTTTTCAATTTCGGTAATTGAGTGCGTGGCGGCGGTAGCAATTCTTGCCTTGTCGCAGGAGGAAATGGTTGAGTACGCCAGTGGTTGTATATTAAACACTTTTTATCAACACTTTTAGATGCCTTGTCTGTTTATTTATTTTATTTGTTTCGCACTTAATTCATTTCTTTCATTCGATATTTCCGGTTTCCTGTCTTACAGTTCATGGAATTTTTTCGCGGTGGTGCGATTTTGTTGCTTGAACAATTTAAATAACAAACGAATTTTTAATTAATTTTATTTTTCCACTTTTAATATTTCACAATTGACGAAATTCTATTTTGAGCAACTAAAGTTCAACAAACACTTGAATAATTATGAAATTGAAATTCAAAATATCCTGTGCTTTACTTTGTGCATTCGACCGCTTCAAAGGGTTCTGCTAGACTGAATGAAATCATCAAATTGAAATCTCCTTTATGATACAAATCTTTCAACACTTCCCCTTACAACCAGCAAATGTGCTGGATAGCATGCGCAGCATATTCGTTTACTTGTTGTCTACAAGAATTTCAGTGTCAGTGATTGAAAAAAGCAACCAAACAAAAAGGATAAACAATGCTCGTTATGTTGTTAAGAAAAGTGTTATTTTATTATACTCCGAATCCTATTCATAGCTTGAAGGGAGGAGAATCAAACACAAGAACCGATGAGGTGCGTTTTATATTTGTGATTTATTATTTGTGCTCCATAGATTCAATTATTTATTCAAGGTACATTGAGCAACGATGTAAGTGGGTGAAAAAAGAACTAAGTAGCAGTTGGGATTTAAAATGATTATTTAGTGTGACGTTTCATCATAATTGCGATTCATGCGATTATGACGAGATGCTTTAATTGGATTTTGGGAAAGCGAATTTAAATTCCTTCACAGGGAAATTAGATTAATCAGAATTTTTCTCTCATAGGAGGAAAACAAACGAAAGCACTCAAGTCTAATGTCTCAAATAAAAAATTTAATTAACGAGTATGCATCCAATCCAGTGTAATATTCCTTGCTATTCACCATGAGAAATTTAATTTTGGCTCAAGAACTTGGCTCGGGCAATTTGGGAGAGGTATTTATGATATGATCGTATATTTTAATTTTTATATGGCTAATTCTTTTCGCTTTTAATTTGGCATTATTAGCTTCCTGCCCTTAGAATTCTTTAAGATGTATTTTCTTACGCGGCGTTTAAAAGGTGCAAAGATAATTTATGTCGAAAGACGTGTACGAGGGGCGATGTTCCACTATGACGGAGGCAATTTACATGCCATTGAAATTAAAAATATAGAACGGCAGATTTCTTCTTTACGCTTTATAATAAAAGAAGAGTCAAGGGAGAACAGACACAGGCATAGGAAGAGAAAAAAAAACATATACAGTATCTAGAAAAGCTCTCTTTCACACAATTTCATCCAATATCAACTTTAAGTGGATTTTCCTATTAAATCAAAACAAATATATTCAAAACCGAATATTACATTCAGTCAGCAAATATTTGATCAAGCTATTTGGAAAAATATTTCCGGGCTAGTCCGAGAGAGTCAACTTACATATTTATGAACTTCAGAAGGATTTAAATGTAGGGAAATTTTTTTTTTTTCGTTCTGACATTTCTGCAATAAAATCAGACCTCATCTATTTATTTTTGAGCTTATACACCTAAACTATTCTCTGATTCCATGGGTTAAAATTTTATTGAAAAAAAAAAAAAAAAAAAAACAGTTTCTATTTGAATATGATTCAAAAAAAATACTCGTATGACTCAATTTATCTATTTATAAAAGTTTAAGTAAATTAATAGAAATTAAATAAAAATACTTGATATCTCTGCACGGTGAAGATGGAAAATTTAAAATGTAATACATATTGGATTGCATGCGAAAGAATGTTAAATCTCACATGACTCGTTAAAGAATAAACTCGAAAGCTCAAAGCTCTAAACATTTCCTTTAATGAATATATTTGTTTAGTTTTTATTGTGTGGAATATTTTTATCATTTTACTTTCTTCTATTATTGCTCATAACAAAAATTGTATATATCCTTATTACAAATTTCGTCCAATTACGTCCTGACACGAAACCTGTAAGCGCCACTCTCATGCACACTTACTCAATTTTGGCCACTGGCAAACAAATGAAAGCTTTCAGGAGCCCTATGTTAATTCAATCGTTGTTGTTTGTATGCTGTTTGCATTGTACGTTATGTAACTAAACTTAGTTTTGATATTCAATTTTATTTTGAGCAAAAAATATAAGGAAAACTTCCAGCGCTCTAATATGGCAAAATGTAATGGCAATCTTATGCAGATGGTTCTTTAATTCGAATAAATACTCATTTCCTCCCACTTTCTCAACTAAACACAATCATACTTATTCGCCCACACACACACGCACACACAAAAGTACATCTCGATGAGTTTCAATGCTCTTTCAGTCGGGCACGAAGCGGCTTTGGCTATTCGACTTTTAGTAATTTATTCTAATTGCTCATTTATGCTTCATGAAAAGTAAAATATGTAAATGAAATGTATGAGGTTGCATATTACTTCAAGAACAGCTTGAAATTCTAATCGATATTGTTGAATTTTCATTCTCAAGAAGTTTTCGCTTTCTTATCATGTTTCTTCTGCTCGAATTTTCTGCATACTGTTAAATTCTAAACAACCTTAAATGCACACTATTTGTAGTATCTATTTATATTGAGAAATTTGGATCCGCTGATTTCCACCACCATCAAATCGTGAAAGATGAGCAAAAGGAGCAAAAGTTTGCCGCCAAACTGTCTGTTTACCACGCCTTTCGAAAAGCCTTTGCTGCTTTCCATATAAACACAACAATGATACATCTTTCATTCTCGACATGAAATAAAGCAACTTAATTTATAATTTTCCAGCATAACTGAATCGGCCTCCTTTTACGAATAAATATATTTATGCAGAACATGTCATTGTATGGCATTTAGAAATCTCTTAATGCAATTGACATTATTCTTGTTTGCGTTACCATGCACTCAATGATCGTTGTGGCCGGAAGAAGAAAACAATTTCGATGAAAACATTTGGCGATATTGACTATATATTGAGATCATTCTTGGCAGAAACTCTCGAAATTCAATTTAATAAAAATTTGATTCATTGACTATAATTTGAAATTGCAGCTTTCACATATCACTGGCTGAGTCAGTGCTATAGGTAGAAAGCATGTGGATTACGATGTTGGTGACTGGTATCCCATTGTTGTGCTCAAAAGGCGATCAAATATAATTTATGGACCAATTAAAAATTCAAAATATTGCAAAAATGTATCAAAAAAATTTTTCACTAAAAAGTTTTTTTTTTTTTTCTTTTTGGTGTCCATAGAATTTGTCTGATTTAACTAATGCACCAACTGTTATTTGTTGCTGCACCTGTGTATCAAAAAACCCACAATTGAAATTGTGTGATGCAATGTTTCCATTTATATTCTGAAATACTGTTCAATAGCTTTCAATGATATTCAGCTCGTAACAAATTGCATAAGATGATATAGATAAATACATGTAGTACGTCGCTACGTCGATATAAATAATGTTTCATCTGGGTGTGTTAGCTCATTGACGCCAAATCAAATTTCATCGTCGTCCATATGATGAGAATATTAGATTCGAGATACATTCTTTAGATGTATAATTTATGTATGTTTTACTTTCTAAACATCATGATTGATTTGAATTCTAATCAGATTTGAAGGCATTCCTTCAACTTGAGTTGGCTGCTTGGTATCGAAATGTTGTGTCTCATCGTCCCACCCACAACTCGTTCAGAATCATTTATCACAATCTCAGGGATCTCGGTTGATGAAGGAGTAATCTTGTAAATATAGATTAATATTCACTGTGTTGAATCATAAATCCGAGCTGAATATTTATCTATTAGTTACATTTACAATTGCTTTTATCGTCATTTTACAGAGTATCACAATCGAACTCATTCTACTCAAATATCAACTCTGTACATAATATATATAAATCTAGCTCTAACATTTCAATAAACCCGTAACGAATTTGCAAGCATTCAATTAGAAAGTTAAATGTTGATGTCAACATGTTCATTTCGAAGAATAACTTTATACTTGAAACGGATGCGAGCATCAATGTGTAGCTTGGAAAATGAATCTTTTGGAGCGTATATTAAACATGGAACAAGCTTGATGTGAGATTGAATAATGTCGCATATGATATTAAATTGAGACTTCTGAGAAGGTCGGAAAGAAAATAATTTTCTTACTTGACAAAAAAGAAGAAGAAGCAAAATCGAATGAAATCATAATTTTTTATTGCATATTGTCAGTGTGATTTCCGGACCCCTCAGTTTACAATCCGTAGGCTATATATGTTTGAATCGATAAGTCCGCAATTCTATCAATATTTTATTTCCTTAAATTACTTTTATCACTTTTACATTAATGTATAGCCCGGTGCTGGTGCTGTATAATATTGATTCCTCGTATAAATATTTCGTATACATTTACACTGGATTCGCTATAAAAAATTACGTTAGCCCGAAAGCAGTCGACTTTTCCCTCACTCGTTCCTAAACGTGTTGGAATAAATATTTGATAAGCTAAAAATCATCCATAACCGCTCCCGCACCCCACATGCTCTCAGATCCTTAAATTTTTTTTGATCCAGTAATAATAATAAAAGGATATTTGAAATAAATAATTTATATACTCACAAAGTGGTAACAGAAATAGATAGAAGTTGGAGAAGACCAAATCGGTGGACCAATAAAATTATATTAAATGACTGATACTTTTTAATAAAAAGTTTCGAAAGTCATTCCGTTTTTTGTATTGCCAAAGGATGTCGATGGACGCTTTTCCTTGGAAAATTTGTTAAAAACGAATGCTTCATTTTAATTATTGACTCATTCCAGATTTGTGTAATTTCCCCAAGAATTTAAAATTTATAAAAGGATTTAATTTAATTAACTTCAAAAAAAAGATTTTTTTTTTTTGGTTTTTTGGTTTTTAGGGAAATGTTGAGCCGAAATATTTTTTGGACCGTGACGGGGTTCAAGCAGCCAAACTGAGTGTTGACAAAAATTTCGAGGCATGATATCCGGCATCCGGTTTTACACATTGCTGATTTATAAGAATAAAGCAATGAAGTTTTTTTTTTTCAGTATCAAAATGCTGCCAAATGTGTCCCAGCCAGCCAGCAATACAAAAGTAATTTGTACAATCTTGGAGATATTTTGAGTTATACAAATTCGATATTAAAATTCTCTAACAAAGATTTTCCTTTTTCTTTCTTTTTTTTTTGCTAAGCTCAGCTTGATATCGACTGGAGCATGCATGAGAATTTTTATTGCCATATTGCTTTGTAAAATGAATATTGCGGAGGAGAAAATAAAAAGTCTCAAGAGTCGTTTTTGGCTTCAAAATTTCTGCATAGCAATGATTTATGCTCTAAAGTTTTTATTATTATTATTGAGATGTTAAAATTACACTTTGAAGTGGCGTAATTTTCTTCCACCGAATATTTAAATTCGCTTCATGAAGAAAGTTTTAAAGCAAAGAACCAGAAATTATGTTACTGAGGATACATCTTCGAAAATCAAATTTAAACCAAATTATGTTTGTGTTTTTTTTTATCCTGTCTACCCAGTCTCGGCCTCAGTGTTCCATAGTAAAGTAGTAGTAGCAACATATAGCGGCAAGAGGCAAAATGAAACTCTAGCAAGTGTAAAATTCTGGCCAAATTAAGTTGATGTAATAAAATAACAAATGAAAATATCTTGCGGGGTCGTTTCTGAATGAAGCTCAAATGAGGTAAATAACAAAAAAAATGCCAGAAGCGCCTCCAACTGAAATATAATTTACACCTTGCTAGACATTTTCCGGGCATTCATGATATCTGTAAAACACGGAGATAAGACACTGCACAACATTCAATGTGCAAACAAATGAGACTGAAAAACAACAGTAAAGATAAATTTAGAAACAAAAAATTCACTTTTACCTACTTAAATAGTTCTTAGTTTTTGCATGTAATGAAAATTCAAGCTAGCTCTTTTGTGAAAATCTCAACTATAAAAATCCCTGAGATTTACCAACTCCATCAACAGTAATTCACCCCTTCATTAGAATATTTCAACGGTTAAAATTGCAAAGTTTTCCATCTTTTTGTTCTTTCATGAAAAATTATTTGTTAGATTAATTTGATGAAAATCTTTTTGTGGCATTCGTGACTTTCTAACCAAATGCTCAACAAGAAAAAAAAAAAACTCCCTCACCACTCAACGTCACATCGCAGCTCAATGTTTCATCGATTTAACATTTAGCACATTTTGTGGAAAAGTTTTAAGAAGGCAGAATTTTAATTGAGTGGCAGAAAGAAAATTTTTTCTTCAAAATTATCATGTTAGAAATATGTTGAATACACGTTAACATTCATATCGAAGACCTGTCTTGTAGTTTTTTTTATCGCACTGTAAGAAATTAACAGAAAGAACTCGACGATTAACTTAAAAAAAAAAAAACATAATGAAAAATTTTTATCAGTTCATGAGTATCCATTTTAATTTTACTTTAATATGCTTTAACTTGTACTTAACTTTTTTCTTCACTCAATCAAGTCAAAGTAAAAGTTTTGCAGAGCTCGTTGAAAAAGCGAAGCATTAAAAAAAACGGGTGCAAAAAGTTTTCGCATTCAATATATGCAATCTGTTTTTGTTTTACTCGCTGTAGTTATGCACAATATTTTTTATGTTACAACGAACATATTTGATAAAATCTAAATGAAAACAATTGCAACGTTTTCAACGCGCAAAGTGCTTCGCTAAAAAAAAAGTTATCAGCTCAGATTTCAGTGGCTAACAATCTTTCTTCCCTCTTATAAGACTAAATTCGTATTTATGCAATCACAAATCTGACGGCGCTTGAAAGATGCGTATAAAAATAAATATTTTCATTTAATAGTTATTCATTTATTTTTATTGTTTATTCAGTTTATAAAATATTGGAACATTGACTGCGCAATTTTTATGTATATTGCAAGTGATATCAGAAGGAACATATAAAACTAATTTATTCAAGTCTCGCACAGTCGTCTGATGGTCCATCCAATATTCAAGATCGATTGACCCATTGAGCAAATTGTCTCTTCGTTCCTCATTGTTGGCGCAATGTTTGTGTACAAATTTCATCGAAATTTCTGCGTTGTGTATAAATTGACCGAAAACATTTCATCATTCTCCGATATGCGTGTGTGTGTGTGCGAATGAATGATAAAATATTTATGAGCCCAACTCAATTCCTACCGCTCCCTCCATTCCTCAACTCAAGATAGAGAGCTTTTCACTATAAAATCGAATCTCAGATACATTCTTAATGAATGCATTTATATACGAAAATCTTGATGAATAATTTATTGAACCAGAAAGTCCATTATGTTTTATTATCATTGATGTGTTCATCTCAATATCTATCGATTTGCTACGATTGCTTCCTTTCAATTGCGCTGCCAAAAAAAATGTTCTGATCCTTCTCTGTCTTCAAGAGTATTACGGTTTGGTAAATATTTGTGCGATTTCCAAGATATTTAGGATTATTTTAAAATTCAACCATTCAATTTGTTTGATTAAATTTATTAACTTTGTGGGGTGAAATTCTTTTAGGATTTCGTCCCACAATTTGTTGATTCATAAATGATATGACTTAATAATGTTTTTCTCTGTCTATCGATTTTCGATTTGTGCGAAATTAGAAATCAAATTTTGTTAGTAACATATGGATGGGCAGTTGTTTTTTAATGTTATTGCGACATAAATTTTAATATAATAATATTCATACAATCAAAGAAAAACTGTTTTTTATTAGATTGAGCATATTTAGATACATATATACGGGAATATTTATCCTTTCATGTGGCTTTCGTCTGACCAACAAAGTCCTTTTTACGCCAACATTAAAACTACAAAATTCTCCCCATATTCATTAACTACTAGCTCGACGAAACTAACTAGCTTATGATTGGGATATTGTAAAGTATGGAAATAGGCAAGCATTGAGGTTGTGAAGTAAATTTAATATAATTTATCCGGCGGCAGCTTTTGTGCTGTTTTCCTCATTAAATAGCTCATTTTTGAATGAATATTAACAAGCAAAATAATGTAAACACATTTTATTAGTTTTGCCGTTGTTGTATGAATGCATGTAGAGCGAGATTTCTGGTGACTTAACATACTCAATTTTGTAATTAACTCGTTATATGGTGGTGATGGTTAATGCGCGCATTCGTGCACGCACAAAAATGCATTTTGTTGGTGAGATAAATAATTTGCAAATTAATGCCCGCTGTTGATTCAACTACATGAGCTTTCCGAATAGGCAATAATTAATGCGATTTTTCTCAAACCCTATACGGAGCTTTTCCTGTTTTTATCGCCAATTCCGAGCACATTCAACAAACTGACATGCGACGAGATTAAATTCCTTGAAGGTTTATATAATTTCGGGCTTGAAAAACTTTTTTAATAATCTAGAGAAAACTTTTTTTTTATTTTCTTGTTTTGACTTTGCACTTTTCAGAGAAATCTTTGACATTTAATTACTCGAAGGTGGATATGTGATGGCGACACCTTTTCTAATAGAACTTCCGAGTAAACATTACTGAGATTTTTCTATTAAATATATCTTCCTGAAGAATGGAATCACATTATTTATACCGTGAAACCACCAACACAAAGAAGTAAAACTGCCTTAACGTGGCTTAGTACCGCATTTGTATAGTAACTCAACAATAGATAACACAAAACCCCGTTTTTATTAAAAGCAATAAATCATATTTTTATTTCATTGATGGTAAATATAATTGTGTATGTGTGCTGCTCCCATTGTCGCTATAATTTTCCGTGCAGCAAACAATTACCAGCTCGACCCACATACATATGGAGAATCACTTTTCCCATTGTGATCGACCGATCGAGATGAAAGGAATTTTGGGGAAGATAAAGAGTGATGAAGAAAATTGTAATCAAAATGATAATGAAAAATCATTTGCTAACATTATTGTGTGCTGACTGCCATTGTGCAACTGTTTGTATGTTTACCGGTTTATTCTGCAAAGCTTTTCCTTACATGATTTATAATTCCATCATTGTTCCACATTGAGCTCATCATCATCATTTTATCCACAGCTTCCACATACAAAATGATTAAGTGCACAATTGGTATTAGACTCATTAGTTACCATCAATTTGCTCTCAGCATACTTCACATGTGGCAAAAAAAACCATTTTACTTGAATCAATAAAAAAAAAATTATATTAGCAAACATTTTCTCCCTCAAACCTTGATGTTTGCTCAATGACGACGATAAAAAATTCCGATGTTTGCACTTTGAATTCGATTTCGATCGACAATAAATTAATCGCGGAAAATTCAAATTTTTTTTTGTAGGGGGATAACAATTTGGAAATCTGTTTCAAGCATTTAAGAAAATTTAAATTTGATCCCTTGTTGCACGTCCTTGCTTCCAGGTGCAGTAAATCAAATAAAAATTCTACAAATGTATGACAGGCGTACCAATTTAAAATCAATCAGTTGCATGTGGGAAGAAAAAAATAAACAAATCGATTGAATCGCTTCACAGATGACAGTTATCGGAGGATTTCGCCGAAAACAGAGATCAAATAAAGCTCTGCCAGTCAATTTACGACTCAATTTCGACAAACCTTTTCGAAGCAAATTCCTTCTTCAACCCCAAGAACCCTCAAAAAGATTTATAAATTCCATAAATCTCTGTTTTTTTATGTTTTTCTTTTTTAAAAACAACAAACATGATGAGCGTTCTCAAGAAAAAGCGATTAATGTTTATATGATTCCACTTATCAAAGAGAAAACAGTGATATGGGTTCATTGGAGAATCTTGTAAAATGATAAGGGTTCGTTCCTCATTCGTTTCTCGCCATTCCCATTTCTCTTTCTCGCGCGTGTCGTGAAAAAGTTGATATGAAAACAATATTTTTAAAGAATCATAAAATTGTTGCGTAGATCTGGGGGGTGGGGCGAGGAAAGAAATCTCAACGAAGTTCAGAAGGATTTTAGTAGTATAATTTTATTCTTTTATGAAAGCCGCTCGCGCTCGCTACAAGCCTGTTCATGAATAACAAATTTTGTGAAAAGGGATCATTTTTTATGTCCATTCAAGTCTCAATTTGTGATTTGGAAATTTTTTTGGCACGAACTTTTTTTTAGGTAACTTCTGCTTAAAAATAGTTTTTAAAATTTCAAAATTGCTATTTAATGAGCTCATTGAGCTGAAAGAATCTCTTTGCCTTTCCCATTCCCGACTGATATTCCCGACACTAATAATCTACGTCGTACACCAGACATAATTCTGCATGATGGTGATGATGCAAGACACTTTCTGATGTTTAAAAAGCCATTAAATATTAATCAATTAACCAAGGAAGAGCTTTCTGGACATGCAGATTTTGTTAGCGGGTAGTGTCAGAATATCTGGTTGAAAGTTTGAGACATTTTTTTTTTCATGCATCATCTGCAGTGATTTATTGCTCAGACTAATCTAAACACACATGAACAATTAATCATAAGCATGCAAATTTCAAGAGATTTTAAGATGATTTTTTTATATTAATTATGTTTTTGATTTAAATCTTTTGACCATCGACGGAAAGTTCGATCGGCAAAAACAACATTGCATGCATGAAGGCAGCTCAGTTTCACAAAAAAGGCATTCGAAAACATTAATTTGGATTCCAAATTGCTCCATAATGAATAATTTTTATTATTTATTTTAATTTCGATGTTATCCATTTATTGACCATCAATTTATTTACTCGGTTGGTCAAGCGGAGAGTTATGCTGTATAACGAATATAACCGTAGAATTGAATTGCTTGGTGAAATAAATGTTTAATCTTTTAATTTAATTAAATGCCACCGACTGATGAACGTCGAGCAAAAAATATGTACTAAAAAATAGGAACTGGCTAAACCCAAATACGAACATACTGATCCCAGCTCGCCGATGCCAATGCCATACCGTTCGGTGCCATACTGATTGATGTGACGCGATTCTCATGACCACCCAGCACACCATTATGATGTACTTTCATCGTGTCCCAAATGTGAATGTTGTTGTCATCCGAACCACAGAGTATAAATCTTCCGCTCAAGGATAGCGCTGGTTGTCGTAAAGTGAAAGAACGAAATAAATGCAATAAAAGAACATTAAATAGAAGCACGTTACAAATGTTGTATAGTGGTGGCACGTGGCGCTGTTATCTATATTATATATATGATTGGCATCGTTATATTGATATTTACCGCAAGAAGTGAAGCCAGATGTGTGATTGGGTGGCTCATAATGTCCAATTTGTTGATCTGAACGGATGTCAAACAATCGAGCAGTTTTATCTTCGGAACCCGTTGCGAATGCGAAACCATTTGGATGGAATGACACACTGTGTGCGTAAAGGACATAATTAAAAATTACGTGAACACTTCAATATTTCCCATGTGACGGCCGGTAGCTAATTGAATTAGCTGAATGTGTTCTTTACCTACCTATTGACATCGGCCGAATGTCCAAAGAATGTCTGTTTCTCACTCGATTCACGCACGTCCCACAATTTACAAGTTCGATCAACAGAGCCCGTTACATATTGCTGTCCATCGGGCGATAATGAAATTGACACCACATCGCCGCCATGAGCATTAAATTCTTGTGTCTTCTTTCCTACCTCCAAATCCCAAATGCAGATTTTCATATCACCCGAACCAGTCAGAATATGTCCATCGTCCAAAAAGCGACAAGAACTCAAAAAACCTTCATAGCCTGCCAATTCACGGACCATTTTTGCATTGCCCGAGGTATCGCGATTATTAACATCGTATACTGTGCACATGTTATCCATTCCACCGCAGGCTACATAATTCCCTGATGATGCAAATGCGACACTCATCACCCACGACGAACGCAACGGAATCACTTGCACCTTGTTGCCTGTCCACGTGTCCCAAATAATCAATTTTCCATCCAATGAGCCTGATACACAATGTCTGAATATATCAAAAAAGACAATGAATTAGTTATGAAACACTTGATTTGCTGTTATCAATATAAAGATAGAATTGACTTACCTTGAGTCACCTGCAAAATGAACCGAATTAACTTTATTTATATGTCCCTTCAGTGACTTTTTCGTTGACATTCGACATTTGGGTGGATCACTCATATCAGCACATTTCTCAGCAAGCTGGCAGTCTACCTGTTTTTCCTGCTCGACTTTAAGATTCCCAATTAGCTCATTCAATTCCTTCTTTAAAGCGATCATTTCTGCATCATCTTTAACCATTTTGATGGTTATTTTCTCTGTTATGCAATAACCAAACGATAAGCCACCACGTTTTGGTCCTTAGGATGCCAGTTCCACTGAGCTTTTTCCTTCTTATAATTTTCCTACAATTTTCAAGTTGATTTTTTAAATCAGCTTTCTTTCTCCGTCCTGACGACACAACTTCAATATGCAAAATGACTTTACGAATCGAATCGAAAGTATCTTCACGAATAGCGAGGAAAACTTTCTTTTTTTTGTCGTTCTGTGATAGTTACATAATTTAATTAAGTGATTGGCTCGACGGATACATATATATAATATATATTTAAGGTCATGAGACACTACTTTCGGTTGTAAGGATTCGACGAATCGATTTATTTTGGTTCTAATAAATGACTTAAATTTTATGTTCATGTCCATTCACTTGGTTTGCTTGTAATTCCCCAGATGCAATCGAGCGACCAACCGAATGTCGAATAAAGAACTGTTTTATGTCTGATTAAAAATGATTCGACAGTTTATTGGGTTTAAAAAATTGTTCACATATCTGATATTGGGGCGAAATATTTTCTTATAAAGAAAAAGTTTCTTGGAACATGAATGTACCAAAAGTAAATGGATATCGAGCACGTGGTCAATCACCAGTCGATGGAAGAAAATTCCTTTATTTATGAATATTGAATTTTGCTGCGCTTTGCTATTGATTCACATCCTTTTTTTTACAAGAAACCATAATAATGAAGCAACGAGTTGTGATTCTAGAGGAGACAAAATGTCTTAAAATAATTAAATTATTTTGTTTTTTTTTTTTTTTTCTTTTGTTGAAATGCGACAATTATTGCTATGTGTTCCACCAAAAATTGCGCAGTTTCAAAGCAAAAGCAGCAAAGAGAGAGATTATGTGTAATCGCTTTTATTATCATCAGATTTCTTGACGATTATTTTTATTGATGCCAAAGACGTTTTATGAACTTTCTTCAGTATCTTTTTTTTGGCGCTGGAAGGAGGATGAAGGCGGAGGACAATCAGAAAATAGAGCCGAGCGATTAATGGCATTGCATGAATGCTAATTGTCGTTAAAAAGCCACAAAATCCCCAACAACGACAATTCTGATCCCTACTTCTAATGAGCATGCTCTACATTTCAATCTCGTGCTGTGCTATAACAACTTGTGTGACATGCTAAATTAACATTAAATAACACAGTCACTCCAGAGAGCCTTGATAAGTATCATTTGAAGTGCGCAAACACCTTTTGCCATCACTGATATCTGCTCTGATCAATTATTTAAATATAATAGCGCCATAATGGTGTTTCAAGTGTTTGCAGTAGCACATGAGATGGCAAATTTAAAAACACAAATTGAATAATAAAACAATTTAGTTATTTTCGGTAATGCATGTGATGAAAAAATTGTATTTATGGGCATGTTAGTGTTTGCCATCTCATGAAATTTCAATTCAACGAGGTTGCCGGTATAAAAGTCGTTGATTGAATTAAAAAACTTTCTTTTCTATCGAGTCTTGTGAAGCATAAACTCAGGATGCAACCACAATAAGTGATAAATTTAAACTTTAAATATAGCAAACAGATAACCTACTAATGGTCGGAGCTCAGAATAATATATTGCTATAAATTGCTGCTGTTAATATGGCAATTTGAATTCATAGACTCGCTTCCGATGTCATTCCAGTCACTAAACCATTTTATTACCCTCCAAAAATAAAAAGAAGAGAAATTGTGATCTCTCCTTAAAAATAGAATTTAATGATATATTTTTTTTATCTTCATTGCACGCCAAATTCTCTTTTGCAGACAAAGAACAACGTTGAGATTTCCATCCACTTTTCGCTACTTTACATCTCATTTACTTATTCTGAGGGGATGAACAAAAGGAAAGTTATATTTCTGCGTGAATAATTAAAGCGTTATCAACAAGTTTGACTTTATAATTTTCAATGTTAATGCACTGTAATGGCACTTCAGATTTAAAGCTGACTATCATTTCAGGTAATTGAGAAAATTTTCCATCTGCAGTGTTGATAGTGATGCCAATCAGTCGGTCAAGTGAAGTGTATAAATGCCAAGCATTTGGCATTGAATTCATTAAAAATTTACACCAAACATTATGCATCGTCAAATTGAATAACCTGCAATTTATTCTGTCGCATGTGACATCAAACCGCTTCTCTTCTGACACTGAATTGTCGTTCGTTGTCGACTTTTGCCAGTTTGAATGAATCAAATAGCAGATAACACAAAATTGTTGTTGTTGTTTTTTTATCAGTCGAGCGTGTGGTGATAGTTTTCGTATTTGTATCTTGAAGAAATATCCTTTAATCCCGTTTTGAACTTTCACTATTTAGCTTTCAAATAAAAAGCTTTGCAAAAATTTGATCTCATTATATAAAAAAAAAGTCACAGCTTATGACAATGAAAGCTCTGACCAAGAATGCTTGGTGCACAAAAAGTTCTTCGACTGCAATTTTATTAGTCGCAATAATTTCAGGCTTACAACTGTGTGTCAGTAGACTGAAGCTGCTGCTGTTGGGGTTATGTGCCACAAGAATCTGTGATAACGAGATTAAAAGAACCGCACGCCATATATTCTCTTTCTCGGCTAGTGAGAAACTCTTGAAAATTTGCATTTTGTTTTTCGAAGCTTTCGAGTTGCTGCTTTTTGTTGTTTAGTTGGTGTTTATATGAATCTATAAAAAGCCAACATGTATCACTTTGAACGCTAGAGAAGTCAGTAAAAATAACTTTGTGTGTATCACTTGGCATATCATGAGGCGCTCTGTTAACTTTATTTCAAATTGACGATGGGACTTGAGCTTCTAACGATGAACGAAGAATTCTAAAACCGTAAACGATAATTAACATCATCAAATTAATGAATACAGAGCACACACAAGAAACAAAAAAAAACGTAATCAATGTTTTAATTCTTTTAATGCAACCTTGTTATAAATTCTCGGCATGTTGTGTAATTAATTTATTGCTAATCAGCATAATCTCTCGCTCCGCACTGGATGTTTTTATTTCTATATTTCTGTCATGCGAAAATTTATATTTACAATTTTTGGTTTTTTTTTTTGTTCCACGAGAGAACTGCGAATCTCTCACCATTAATTTGCGCATGTTATCACTATAGGAAAATGCTTCGGTTTCAGAATGTAAACAACATTTCTATCATAAAAAGAAAAGTTTTTTTTTCCATGTGATTTCAGTGATTCATCAACAACTTCCTCGAGTGTGAGAAGACAGACGCTGGACAGCAAACAAATTAATGTGTAATCATAAAATATTCGACAAATCATCAAATTTAGCAATAAAACATACTTTGACATAACATTGTTTAGCGAGCCAAAATGTCTACATTGGCAGTGGATGATTGTTTGCATTTCGCACGTCAAATCCTTTTTGCCATCACACAATGTGTGGATATTTTCTGCATACCTCTTTTCGATATTCAAAGCATCGCAATCAATTAAATTTTGTCATCAGCCTTTGAACTTTTCTATATATCAAACTCCCGTTAAATGCTGGCTCGATACTAATAAAAAAAAAAAACATTACAAAATTAATTTGAATCCTCTAAATAGAACGTGCGTTGTGCAACAGCCAATAAGTTCGTTCCCTCGAAAAATCTGAGCAAATATTTAAACGGCGCATCGTGTTTTGAATTGCAGAGAGAGAGAGCTAAAAATCTGACTAAACGCGAATGATGATTTAGATTCGCGGTATGCATTCAGCCACATAAAAGCCCATTTAAATGTTGGGTTGTGAAACATAAATTATTCCATTGCTCCCGTTTCTATTCATTTTGTGGGAAAGCTTTATATGATATTCAAGCATATAGCAATCACAACCATTTGATTTTCATCCTTCGCGTCGACCGAAACTAATGCTTTTGAGATTCCAACATGTGAAAAATTAAGTGTTCATAAATTTTGATAAATCGCACATTTACCATTTATAAATCGATTTAGTCGAGTGAATGAAGGCGAAAAGATTTTTGTTACGGGAAATATATCGCGGCGTGATGAAGATTTTGCTTCTCCAGAGAAAACAATTTGTTATCGAAGATAAAAAAAAATTGTTTATATCTCTTATTCAGCCAGTTATCGGAACATCAATCTTATTTATGAAAAGTTTTTGTTTTGACTTTATCTGTTCATCTCGACAAGTCGAGTAATCAAATTATAAGTTTTGATCTCGCAAATTAATAAAGATTTTAATTGAAAGCCCGTTGAAGGGAAAATTGAGTTTTAAAGAGTTCGGAATTGTGGAAAAGTGTCCTTCCTTTAAAAACATTGTTGTGGAATTTCCGGTAGCATTTCATTGAAATTAAGTTGAACCACTTGAAATGAAATGTCAATGGTTTAATCAAATTATTTTGCTATTAACATTTTTACCATATTTCATTGTTGCCTTTAAAAAGGTTCTTCTAAAAAGGTCAGGCACTAATTGCAAATCAGGTTTAAATACAACTAATTTTTCTCACTTCAGGTGTTCACTTGATTGACCAGTCTATCAAAAGAAAAACCTTTGCCACCTCGCTGTTTTCGAATTATACAATAAACTGACTGATTACACATCAAATGTCGAGGAGAAACAATTAATTAATTCATGTTTGCCTTCGACTCCTCCGCCTCAAGAAATAAACCAAATTGCAAGCTCGATTTGCTCGTTGATTGCGTGGCGAACAACAATTAATGAGATTTTCCATTCAAAAGCAGAAACCAGGAGTGAACATTACAATGAATGAAAGCCGAAATTTCTGTGTCGTGTGCCCATCAAGTGAGAATGATTCTGATTTGCTTGCATGAAAAAGTCTTGTTCATTGATATGGAATATTCAACGTTAACTCATTGTGCACAACAGACGATTAATTAAAAACTTGTTAGAGTAAAATCTTCGTTGTCGTGGCCTTCATCATTGCCTTTTCATATCTGATAGTTATTTTTTTTTTAAAAGAACTGCCATTATGCTCGCTAGACGTTTCTTTCTTCATCCACTAGATACACAGAAACACTTTAATACCACCCTGAAGACAGATAAGCCCGTCTGTAGCGTGTCTGTGTAGATAAAGTGTAAAATGGAGTATAATGATGGATTATATAAGGGAAATGCTTTGTGTAATCTTTTCAAGTCACGAACGTTCGCGATTGAGATAAAATTAAAAATTATTATACTTTTTTTTTCTCATTGCACTTCTAAAAAAAAAAACTTTGAAGCACTACTTGAATAAAGCGTGGCTGATCTTGATCATGTTGATGGATGCTTCGTGAGCTGTGGAAAATGTGTTTTTCCAGAGCCTTCTTTAATTTTGTTTCGAGCTATGAACTTTTCATCTAAGATGTTTCATTTCAGGATAAAAGAGATAATCACTAAGCAGTTGTTTGATATTTCTTGGTTACAAATGAAATTACGGTTGACTATGGTTTTTGCAATATTTAATAAAGTTTTTTTTCTTTTTGCAATTTCAAATTCAATGGAAATGTTTACATGCAAGAACTTTCATCTAATGCGAAAAATTCATTTCCGTTGAAAACTTGTTCGAGGTATTGCAAACATCAATTTAACATTCCACGGAAAGGGTAAATAAAAACTAATAATCTTTTTTCTTGAAAGCTCTGCTCTAATACTAAAAGCTCACAGAGCAAAAGTAAAAAAAAAAAAGAAAAAATTCGAGTCAATATCTTGATCAATCAAAACATCATTAATCAAATGCATTAAGCTCGATGAATGTTTTCATTACAAGCGAGCTAACTGTTTCCGTGTTTATTGTTGTTCCATTGTTATCGAATCAAAATCATTGTTTACTTGAATAACTTAATTACATTCAATGTGTAAGAAGAAAAGTTTGTTAATGATTTGACATCATTCTTATGAATTAAATGAGTTGCTGCAAAAAGTGTGTGCTAAAGAACTTTTCTTCTTTTTTTTTTACTGGCATTACGAATTTGGGAACATTTAATCATTGGTCTTTAGGCATTTCCTTTCTACCATAAAAGCTGGAGAAAATTATTAAAATCATTATTTTCGCTTCATCGCCTTCAGCCAAAAAAATCTATAAACTTAATCGATAGTTTTCCCCATCTCCACTCAAGATTATTCAAAACCCATAAATCTTTTTTTCATGTAACCGAGTAAATTTTCCATACACAACACTTTTGAAAACTACAAAACCACAAGGCCCTCCGGTGAAAGAAGAAGAACTACGATAAAATTCGTTTTGCACTCTGTCTAATTCACAAATTTATAATCATTTTAATGTATTAGCTTCAAGATAAAGGCGTTAAGTTTTTTTTTCTGTCTCTTGTTCTCCTGGATATCTTCCACTTTTCGAGTCGCCGGCGATATCAACAAATGAAATTTTAATGAAGTTTTTTCGCTCCTTGCTTTTCGGGAAAAGCGAAAAGATAAGAAAGAATATTTAAGTGGATTCGCAGTTTAGTCTTTCGGGCCTGCATACCCGATTTTTTCTATATAACTGTAGCTTTTGGTAGCTTTAATGAATCGCGTATTTTACATTAAGCTAATTTTGATCCAAGGCGCAATAAATCAAAAGCGGTCTCCAGCAAATAACTTAATAAATTTATATGACTGACGTAAAAAATGTTTTCTTATCGATTAATTAATTGCTTCTGAATTTGATGCGATAAGATAAAGGCGATAAAGCAAGTGTTTTATATACCAAACAAATTGGCTTATCACCATTCCTTATCAGCTAGCTAATATTTTCGAATTGAAATTGTTAATAAAAGGCGCTATGAAATGTTCAGCAAATCAGTCTTTGTTGAATTTTATAATTACCAGTTACAAAAATAATGAAGTGGAATATTTTTGTAGTTTTGACTTTGACAGTCTCTTTGACGTCAGCAGCTCCATCAATGAAAAGTAACGATGAATTAAATTCATTACAAAATATCACTGTGAGTTGCAAATGACGAAGGCGAAAATTTCATGAAATTGATTAATTCTAAAAATATAAGGCACAATTAGTTGCTGCGGAAGGTTATCCAGTTGAAGAATATTTCGTTGATACACCTGATGGTTACATTCTAAAAGTCTTTAGAATTCCTGGTTCTCCCAATAGCCCACCAGCACCAGGAAAAACAGTAGTTTTCATTCAACATGGTCTTTTATGCTCATCTGCTGACTGGGTTGTTCTTGGCAAAGGCAAAGCTATTCCATATTTACTCGCTGATCTCGGATACGATGTATGGTTGGGCAATGCTCGTGGTAATACTCATTCGAGAAAGCATCAATATCTCTCACCAGATGGTCGCGACTTTTGGGACTTTTCATGGCATCAAATCGGTAAAATCTTCTTTTTTAAACCTAAAAATAGCATGCGATAAGTGTTTATCGCATTACAAATTCCAATATAACAAAATGAAACTTTCAAACCCAAATAGGACAAATCGATTTGCCAGCAATGATTGATTTCGTCTTGTTGAATACAAATCAAAGAGACTTGCATTACATTGGACATTCGCAAGGAACCACTTCATTTTTCATCATGGCATCGCTCAGAAAGGAAATGAATGCTAAAATAAGAACAATGCACGCATTGGGTAAGTATAAAACAAACATTATTATTGTTTTGACAGCAAATGGATTTTGCAACTGGCTCTGAAATTTTCATTCAAACAATTTAAAAGCTCCGGTTGCATTCATGTCCAACTTGAAATCGCCTTTTGTACGAGCGCTGGCGCCTTTTGTCGATTCTGTTGAAACTGTAATGAAAATGTTGGGCGTCTATGAGTTCGCTCCAAGCAACGATATGATGGTAGATGGTGGAATGTTAATCTGCAAGGATGAGTCGCCTTTCCAAGAAGTGTGTGCAAATGTTCTGTTTCTTTTATGCGGTTTCAATTCTCAACAGTTGAATAGAACAATTATCCCTGAAATACTCAAAAACACTCCAGCAGGTAAATTTTAGATCTGTCTTAACATTAAAATCATAATATTAAATTCTCTTCAGGCGCATCAATTGATCAAATCGTTCATTACGGACAAGGAGTAAATTCTGGAAAATTTAGGATGTTTGATTATGGCATGACGAAAAATCTTGTAAAGTATGGACAACTCTCACCACCAAGCTACGATTTGGGAGCTGTAACAGCGCCTGTTTTCCTTCATTACTCGGACAACGATTGGCTAGCAGCTGTTAAGGATGTGGATGAGCTTGCAAGCAAACTGGGAAATTTGGTCGGAAAATTCCGTGTATCTGATCCTAAATTTAATCATCTTGATTTTACATATGCAACTGATGCGGATACATTGTTATACAACCGCGTTATCAGCTTCATTCAACGATATTGAAGAATTTATACAAATAAAGTGCAATTTTTTGGAAATTCAGAATATTTTTTTCATTTCTCAATCGGCATATTTTTTTTCAACGCTTCCATGCTGTCACCGAAATAATACAAGTCGCAATTAAATATCCAACGAGCATATTCATGCTCTGCATTGGTCGGAGAATCTGTTGTGACCGGTGATGTGTTAACAAATTTAATTTCGTTATATCAATAGCCCCAGAAACTTTTGTGTTTCAGCAGATTTTCTTCGACCAGATGCAAATACTGACCTAGTTTCACTATTTTTCGAGGGAGAAAAAATCAAACGGAAAAATTCTCTTTGCTGGTTCATCAAAAATTAATACATTAAATTATGCTGGAGAAGCTTTTACACCAACATCACAAATAAAAATGAATAATATTTAAAAACAAATAAACTAGAGGCTTTCATTCTACTAGAGCGCGCTCAACACAAAGCCAGAAGAAAACCACAATTTCGAGGTTTTCTTTTTCTCATATTTCTTTCAATTAAAAAGCAAAACTCGACAGCTTTTAATTCAAACTACTAAATTCTTTCAGCTCATTCCTCTTCGCCGATGCCAGAAAACAAAAAGTTTTTTTTTTTATTTCTGAAAAAAAAAAAAAAAAAAAAAAAACAAAAGTTTTCATAACGGAAAATCCTTTTCTTTTATGAATAAACACACTCATGAATAAAATCGACGAAACAGAACAATAAACTTATAACAGAGGTTAGCAATGTGAAGAGGATTTCTTCTCTGTTATTCATTGTGTTATTGCGCATGCTATCAGGACACGATCTAAATTTGCACGTTTTATAAAAAAAAAATTCTAGTATTGAACTGAAGGTCGATAAGACTACACGCGTTTTGAGTTTCTTGGCAAAAGTCATGCTGACTACGTAAAAAGTATGTTTACTGTGCAAACCAGATGGTAAAAGGAAGTTGTACACAATAAATATGCATCGATGAAGTTCATATTGGGTTCATTAGAAAATATGCATCTGCATTTCAATGCACTTTTTACATCAAAGCAAAAACTGATCTTACTTCAAATAGCAAGCTCAAATGAACATGTCGAACCGAAAGAATTATGAAACTGAAAATAATGATTAAAACAACGAAGAATTCATTGAGAACATTTTAAAACTCTTTTGTAAATATTGCATGATATTTTCCAAACCTTTTCAAAGAAACACAATATGCCATACATATCACATACTAGTGGTAGTTTTCAACATATTGGCGGAATTTAAATCTACTAATTTTGAAATTGTGAGCAAGTACAAAAATATAAAATTCAAAAAACTGTTAAAATTATTTCATGAAAATTTATAAACATGGGAAACATGAGAACCTTTTCTTTACTTTTCATTAAATGTAAGCAGCCAAAACAGTTTTAAATGTGTAAATACGTCAGTTTGTTAATATTTTTTGGAATATTTGTTTACTCATTTTGCCAACAAGACCATCATGAAAGCGTGCAAATTCATAACAATAAAGAAATTGCCGCGTCAGGAAATGTCGAGCATGATATCTCCTTCAATCAACCGTACACCAGTAGCTTCTACAGAAGGACTCCATTCTTCCAGTACAATCAAGTTCGTCAACCGTTTGGAAATCCACACCAACGAGCGAATTTCTTCAGTCCATTTCGGTGACAGCATTCGGAGCCTCAGTGTATGATGATACAAAATCAAAATTAAAAGATTTATAGGTCAATTATTTCGGAATAAAGCGATTATAAGCGACATGTGTACATTTAATTCCACCATTTTTACGCATCTTTTCAATAAAACTCTGTTATCAATGACGAATTATCAGCGTTATATATTCAGCAAAATTTAATTTTTCTAAGTCAGTTTTGTTTTTAAATTCGTTGAGAACACATCGATCTTCAAATATATAATAGAAAATGTTCAAGTTATTAGTATGTGCAGTTATCTTGGGAATTGCATTCGCATTACCTCAAATCTCTATTCAAGATTCTACTAGTGAAAGTAGTGTCGATTTAGAAGGCAGATTTGGTGGCGGCTTCGGTCATGGTAGGCAACACGGTGGTCATCATCAGCAGCCATACGGACATAATCAATATGGTGGTCAAGGTTATGGGAATCAAGGTTATGGGAATCAAGGTGTGATTTAAATTTATGTTCATTTTGGTTTAAACCTTTTGAAACTGCAGTCGCCATAACTGAGTCACTTGAGCGATGCTTGAGACTTTCATTTGAGCACTGTTTAACAAATATTTAATTTATATCTAAATTAGGTTATGGACAACAAGGCCATTATGGATATGGACAACAAGGCCATCATGGACATGGAAATCAGGGTTATGGAGGTCAAGGATATGGAGGCCAGGGACATGGTTATCCAGGATATGGTCATCAGGGACATCAAGGTGGCTTCAACGGCTAAGCTCTACAACATCATTAAATCAATTATTATATTTAATTCTGGAAAAAAATCATTGTAAACAAATAAAAAATTGCGCTTTGAATTTCTAAAATTTGTTGTGAAATAAAAACTGAAAATGTTTCGTTGCTAAACAAAACAAACGTTCAACTTTTGACCGCGTGTTATTATTTTTTTTAAACTACTTAGAGAGCTTTCAGAATAAATATTTGAAACGAATTTCATAAAAACGAAAATTTAAGCTTCATGTTTTCATAAGATGGCGCTAAAGGTAGCATATGGCGATTTTGCGGAAATTTCGAGTTTCTTTCTGAAATCTGATTTTCACCAAATTTTTATTTTGTTCCTGGTATTATACAAAATGAATCATTAAGAAAATTTAATTTATAAAACTTTTCAATAGAACAATTTTATCAGAAAACACAATTCAACAAGTTTCAAACATGAACATGAAATAAGTCAGATGGAAAACAAAAATTAGCTAAGGAAATGTGTGCCGAAGAAAGTAGAATTTTCCAGTTAACAAGTTTTTGAAAAAAGAAACATCAAAAGTAGATTATAGGGTTATCCTCGAGGGTCAAACAGAAGCTAGATTCAAACAATCCCTTCTCATCACAATTGAATAATTATTGAAAGTGATGTGGCTGTTAGTCATATAATGTGAACAGAAGTCAATTGCTTTCCACGCGCCACAAACTAAACAACAAAAGTTTTATGGATAGAAAACTGTCAGAATCCATCAACTCTCTCAGTTCGATTCCCTTTAGTGAGTTTCCTTCTTCAACATGTCAACCATGTCCAAATTTTAAATTTATTCAGAATAAAAATGCTTTGCATGTTTGCAAAAAAAAACCCTTTTTCCATTGCGCGCCATAATAGATTAATATGCAAAGTAAGGTGCATAAATAACAGCTGTAAAATGCAATAACAGCAACACTACAAACATCCGAAAGCGATTTATAGGCGACAGCAATTTCCCCAACTCGGCCATAGATTTAAATTGCGAAGGATTTTCAGTCATGTCCATTGCGATGGATACGAATGAAAATTGTCCAGAATGAAAAATAGTTCGCACTCAAAGCCATTGCTAGATATATTTCTCTCTTGTGCTCATCCTGTATCATACTGCATACTGCTAGCAAAATGAATTGCTTGCAACCATGAAATGAAGGATGCGCAAATGTTTTTTATTATTTATTTTTTCTTGCCTTGTTTAGAAATTTATTGCTCTACTTGCTTGAAGTTTGCCTTAGTTGGCACAATTATCTATCTATCCCATCCTCATCATCACCATCACATCCATCAAATTGCAACATCATTTAGGAAAATTTATTATAAAAACAAATACTCGAAAATGTTGGATAACGTGACAAACAAGTGACAATGTAACAGGTTTGAAAGATTCCTGTCAACCAGGAGAAAGATGAAGGAAATGTGTTTTCTGCCACTCGACAAAGAAATATGTCAACAATGAAATGAGAAATTTCCGTTGTTGCGGTTTTATTTCGTATCACGACAATTCTCATTGTTTAGCATTACACTAAGTTGTCTTTTCCACCATTCCGACAGCGAGCCAGCTAGCGAAGGAAGAAAAATATTTAAAGCTGGAACCATAAATAAATTTATGTATATGGAAGTTAATGGCTTTTATGTGCTATCATATTAGAATAGTCTGTCCCTATCTCTTTTACTCGCTTACTCGCTGTCGGTTATAAACCATTTTTGCCCCCACCAAAAAAATGAAACGAGATGATAATACCATGGAAACAATAATTTATTAACCGAAATAAATTTTTTTTTATACATTTTAACGATCTGGTTTCCACATAAAAATGATAAATGTCCCAATAATACCATTTTTATGTAACATAAAAGCGAAAGAAATTGTTTGTTGTTGCTCTCCAAGAACATTAAGAAGGGAATATCGTGCTGGCACAACAATAGTAGCGGCAGCCGAGTGTGTTATAATAAGAAATTTTGCAGTATGTCGCAGATCAAGATGGACATGGTGCTAACTGGCCAAAAAAGGGTCGACTTGAGAGTGATAAAACATTTATTGCGACATAATTAAACAAAATACTGAAACTAAATCATTCTGAGGAGAGGGGGCTATACGAGGAGTGACGGACACATCAGATGATAGTTATGTAGAGAGATTATTTCACATATTTTGTTCATCCCAAAAAAAAAAAATGAAGCGAAATTTATTTCCATGCCACAAAAAAGCTTAACTCCGAAAAATAGCAGAAAATAAATAAAACAGAAAAAAAAAAACTTGATTCAGCTGTTGCTGACATGATGCACAGTTTTAATTTATGATTTTGAACAGATTCAAACACAAAGGAAAAGACAGCCAGCCGAAATGACATGGAAAATAATGTGCACACAATTTATATAAAAATAGTGTTTACATAGAATATCTAGATTTAAGAAAATGGACCATTCATTTTGGAGAATAAATTTCCTTTCGATATCAGTAAAAAGGTAGGCGTTGCGGAAATCGACATCCTTAAAGCATGCTAGTGAATAAATCTATTTGCACTTATGTTGAATAACTTTTTGCATAAAATAATTTAGATTTCAAAATGATTTTTTTTATCACTTCTTGCGATTGTTTCAAATGTAGAGATGTCAAAACCTGTGACGTTGCTGTTCTACATCGGACTATATGTCAAGTGCCACAAGTTCTTTATGTATATGCCATGAAAGCAAATTGTTTTACTAAATAAAATGCCATAAATTAAAGTTATACCCGCATCAACCAAAAAGATATCATCGCCGTGAAACTCTTTTTATCGTTGTCGCGCATAAATACAAAAAGTTAAATTTTCATCGCACAACTACCCGACAGAGCGACAGAGCCCGTTCATGCGAAACTCAATTAATATCCGAGGCCAATTTTTTTGAGAGCCTCATTTCGCAAAAAAATAAATAAATAAATAAATTTCATTTTCGGCGACCGACTAAAGAGCTCAGTCGTGGCTGGTTAGCGTGAGTTATAATGACGCGTGGTATGTTGCCATCTATCATGAGACCAAGAATTACATACTTTGCGGTTTGCCGAGGAAAATAAATTACACTCACGGCTCATTCTACTTCATGGCCATAATTTTTCAACATTTTTCCTTCAACTTTTGTGGGCGTAAGGGAAGTGAATGAGTTATGGCTCAGTTTTGTTTGGGAGCTGACAATGACGGTAAAGTAAGAGAGTGGTGGAAGAAAAGGATATTTACCATCCATAAATAAACAAAATTCACTAATGAATTGGTGACTTTAGAAAATGAAAAATTTAAATATTTCAGGAAAATAATTTCATCTCCAAGGTTGCCCATGCCGATGAAAATTGAGCATTAGATTTATGGCAAAACATGTGAAAGGAAAGAAACATTTTCTTCCAATTAATGATGCAATGAAATGTTTCATAATTTTATTTAATTTTAAAAAAAAAAAAAATGTTTTATTAGTTTGACCTTTTTTTACTTAATTTCATGAGAATTTATTTTTTGAAAGATTATTATCAAACATTCTGAGAAGTAAATTTCTCTACGCCCCAAAATACGCCGATTCAAATTCGGTCATGTTCAATGTCAATAAATCATTACATGAAATGGCGATTAAAAATGTGGAGAAAAATCAGAGATAACCGCACCAAAAACGAAAAAAGTTTATAATGAAGCCGGACATTAAACCATGACCCACAATACCAAGCTTTTTGCCATCATCTTACACCCCAAAGAGAGCAGCACGGCTGCTGCTCATTTAAATCCGTTTTGTTTCATTCAGAAAGTATTTAAAGTATGCTGAATATTTAACCACAATCAGAATACAGAAAATGCGGTTCTAATTCCCATACTCACTCGATAATAAAAGGGTTCAGTATATAAAATAAAATTGTTCATTTGTTATGAATGGTTGGCGAATGTTTGAATCTAAACACTCGCTTGGTGAATATAGCGGAAAGAGGTCAATAGGAAAAAGGATAATCGGAATGTTTCCCCATAATTTGAAAACTCAATCTCGGATTTAAATGATTTAAAATTGTGCGTGTTGGCAATTTGAAAACCTGAAAATTCGAGATCAGAAGGTCAAAATAATGTTCTTGTTGTTGCCAAGAGGCATTTTATTGAATTGTATGGGTGCAGATATTGTGAGAATTTCCATTTGCTGGAAATCCACAATTCTAATTAAAAGTTCTCAAATAGAAACAAACGTTTGACAAACATGAACTGGACATGAAAAGTGGTAAAAGCCAAAAAAGGTTAAATCGATTTTTCTCTTTCCTCTTTCTCTCTTTTGTTGCTGTTGTTTCAGAACGGTTTGTGACTGTAATTGAAAGGTGAACTGTCAAAGTATATCGATCGACAACAGCACAATTTGTTACTGCAGAGGTGAAATTTGCAAACAAATGACCTAGCGCAATATTTATTTAACGCAATCACGAGACCGCGATGATGAAGGCGGGGGTGTGAATAGACAAAACGCAAATTTGTTGTTAATGCCATCACACATTTAGAAACAGAAAAACACACACAAAATTCAATTCTGAAAAAAAAAACAGGGGAAAAAAATTGTTCAATCAAATTTTGACGTGCCTGAAAAAAATCAAAAAGCGCTGAATGAGCAATCAACACAACCACCGTTGTCGACCCGTCAGTTTGGAGCAAGCGAGAGCGAGAAAAGTGCCTGTCACAAAAATTACATTAATAATGAACAAACATTTGATTTAAAGGCAGTTAAACATATTCCACATGTCATGAAATATTAGTCATTATAGCTTGAAAATATGTCAAAAGTTTCATTTTTTTTATTGTGATCGGTCGTGTCAAACTGTCGCTCGTTGCAAATGATTAATGACTGTTTCGGTTCTCTGACACGTCGTTAATATTCTTCTAACATCATTCTCACTCACACAGTTCTCTGTTGTGTGGATTTATTTCCATTATTTTGATAAACACTGCATGTCATTTTCTCCTTTTTCCTTATGACAACGACGCCGAAAATAAAAACATCCATCAAGTTTATAAAATTTTATATATTTTCATTTTGTTTTGTCCATATTTGGCTTCCACAACTTTCAATCAATTATTTGTTTCTTTTTTTTTCTCGGATCATGATTAAAATAATATTCATTGAAGGATTCCTGTCGGTACGCATCAAGATGGACAGATTAGGCAGTACCAAAGAGAATCAATCCCCTCATGGAAGAAAGATTGATGGTTTCGGGTAACATTAATTAACATTGGCAGTGATTTTTGAGTTCCCTTTTTAATTATACTCTTTCAGCAAACTCAGATTTACCGAATGTTATTGATTACATTCTGAATAATGTGTTGATGCTCCATGTCTTACATTCTCATGCACATACGTAAATACACAACTTAACAAACATCATCAATTTATTATTTTTACTGAATCCAAAGGATTTTCAGCTCCTTCTTTTGAACGTTTATAGCTTGGATTATGGCAGAAAACAAAAACAACCAAAATAAATGTTATAAAATAAATAACTAATTCATCATAAAATTAAATGACTTTGATTGATGGTTTTCAAAGTATTATTTGGCAATTTTTTTATACCTCACTCACTCTCGCTCACATGATAAATGACGATAATTATTCAAAGTTGTGATTTTTACATGATGTGCTGATTATACGTTGAATATATATCAAAACATTCCAGATTGATGGTGCATTATATATTCAGCTGAAAGATTGCGGCTGGCGATAAATCGAATGAAATGTGATAAATTGGCGGACAAACGCTATAGAAAAGGAACGACAGACGGGAATGTTTGACTGGAAATCGTCGTCATTCATTAATTATTCAGTGTGCTGTTATCAGATCAATGTATTGAGGACTTATATAATTTTTTTATATAATTTGATCTTTGAAAATTATAAATTATATAAATCATTCGCTCTTGGAGCGCTTTTCCGTTAATGGTTTCCAATTTATTACGATTTTTGAATGAAACATAAATATCTCGACTCATTAATCACAAACAATTTATTATAATAAATCTTTCGCTCTCGTTTTGCTTTTGTGTAGGTTTTTGACTGTTAATAAATTTATTATATAAATAAATATTATTGTCGGTTTGTCCGCAAACACACAGTTAAACAAAGATAGAGGAACAAATGTTACAGAGGCGCACAAAATTTTGCGTCTGATGATTAATTGCCGACAATTTCTTTTGTTTA
This sequence comes from Propsilocerus akamusi, assembly GCA_018397935.1. NCBI lineage: Eukaryota > Metazoa > Arthropoda > Insecta > Diptera > Chironomidae > Propsilocerus > Propsilocerus akamusi. The sequence continues at coordinate 12,511,854 of CM031468.1, read as the reverse complement.
TAAAAATTAGGTTTCAAGAACCAAGTGACTTAAATGTTTTCTGTTATAATATCTATTTAAATGAAAAATTGTTTGGTGTGAATAAATTAAAGAAAGACAAATTTTCGAAGGAAAAGTTGCAATTTGTGATAAAAACTCAAATAAATATCAAATGAAGTGAAAGGTCAGAACGTCATTCAGCTAAAAATAATACGTATATATATATACTTTTTAAATATTTTAGAATTGTCTTTAAATGGCTTATTTCAATTTAACAAGCGCGAGTTTATTTTTTAAAAGCGGCTCTTTTGAACAAGATGATTTTATGGGAATATAAAGAAAAAGAAAAAGATCTCCATTTGAGCCTTGACAGCAGAAAGCTACTGTGCTGATGAAGACAGGCTCGAATATACTTTGTAGAAAGGCGAAATGCGAATGAAGGAAGATTGAAATGTGTTAAAGATGGCTCATCTTGATGGACTCAAGTGTTGCTTTTGAAACTTGAAGATTCGAGTGGGAACATTAAGTGTTGATTTCTTATTATTTCACCGCTCCTCGTGTGAATATTCCACTTGAAATTTTAATTGATGGACGCATCAATTGAATAGATGGAACAACAAAGTTAATAAATGATAAAAAAAAGTGATGTTTTAATAAGTGATTAGCATTCAAAAGTTAACAATTTCCATCGAACTTTAATACAATGGAACTACATTAGCCGTCAATCGTCGAGACGATGAATTGGAGAGACATTGAAAGATTTCAATATATGATAAAAAATAAAGATTTATGATTTATATATACTTCGTTCAGCATTCAAATCTCCTCATTACTCAAATCTCGAATTGTAATGCTATAAAATTCCAACATTGCTTTATGCTGTTGTAACGATAAATATGACAAGAATGCAGATTGTGAGAATGTATGGAAAATTTTATATTTTAAAGATTAAGGAAAACATACTGCAGAAGTTGAGGAACTTTCCCTTTCTATTTGTATTTTCTTCCTTAGACGGGCTCCAAAACTAGTTCAGAATAAATCGAGAGAAATTATAATTGAACACGATTATTCTGTTTAAGTGCATGACGCGGCGCACAATAAGTGAAGTGGCCTTTTGATAGTCACCGCCCAACATTCATTCAGAATATTTCAAATTCGACGCATAGACATGATAATAAAATTATTATTCACCTATTTTTGAGTTGATTCTTGTCTCTCTAATTGTCAGTTCAATCACTTCGCTTGACGCCGTCGAGTCCCATTGGAATTTGATTGAAAATTTTGATTGTTGTTCTTTTGGGGGCGTTTCGAAGCAATTCGTTTGTGATTTCCGCTTAAAAAGCACGTTCATCGAAATTATGAAATTTTTAATGACAACCGACAATTGAACTTTATTGAATTTCTTTTTGTTTCTTTTATTTTTGAACACAAGTTCGGTAACTTATTTTTTTTTTTGAAGTTTCGTCGGCTAGCAGAAATGCTCGTTCACTTCCAATGCGTAATGGATTTAAGGATTATATTAAAGATATAGCAACAAGCGCCAAATGCATTAATCTCAAATGCTTCGATACCAAACTATTAATTAACCAGCAGACCATTGAATGATCAAAGGAAAGAACGGAATGATTGATGTGGCAAGTCAATTGCTGTTTATAAATTACGCCATCGCCCAGAACATTTCATTGAAAATCATGACACCGAAATATTTTTTTTTCCGATTTTGCCGAACTCGAGTCTTTTTTTTTTGTTACTCAGCTACAGAATTTTTTTTTTGTGATACTATCAAATGGTCACGTTAGCTAGCTAGTGTCATTACAAACAATGAATATGAATTATTAGACGTTGAAGCGTTTTATCTTTTAATGCTTTTTACCATCAGAATGAATGATTTGCGACTTTTTCACAATTCTAAAAACTACCCTAAGAAACCCCGAAGCCGACAAAATTAATGATTTTTGGCATCAGAAGATTAATTGATCCGCTTTTTTCCTATTTATTTCACTTTGAGTGATGTTGGCTCATTCTTTTTTCATCTCCAATATTACACCATGACTGAAACCATTAGTTTGTTGAGCGAACAATTTTCTTTCATGGAAACAAAGTTTGGAAACTTTTTTTTTTCGTTCTTTTTCCACTTTCCTCCATCACCATCTTGCGTATGATTAATGGTGCGAGCATCAATATTGATTCAATAAATTGTAGACGTCAGTAAGTGTCATGAGTCTGTTTCGATCTACCGAGCCATTATTTTCGTTTCTTCCTTCCCCATATCACCCACGATAAAGAATTGTTGTAGGTTGTTTTGCAAAGTATAATGGGAGATAGAAGGATGTAGCATGAGATGAATGACAGAAATCTTATTACGTCTTGTAAGTGAGCCCCGTGACTTGTTTCCCCATTGAATTTTGAAACGAATGAAAAATTAACAACATCAGAGAATTGAAGGCAATCATCAGATGGTTAATGTGTTTTAATAATAATACCATGAGTGAGTGCTGTAATAGATCCACACACATGCCAAAAAAAAACATGCATTAAATATGATTTTCGATGTATCAATCATGAGCTACCGACACCTTGCAAATGTAATTGACAATCGAATATGTTTGACCAGTGCATCGATGCTTAGTAAGTATCTAGTAGAAAAGTCACAGTTTCTTCATTAACATTTGCAAACACTTATTTTACTTTAACGGATCTCCATCATATGTTGAAGGGGAAAAGAACTCTTCGAACAATATCATCGAGATGACTAGTAGACTTTTGATTGACAACACCTATTCAGTTGAATGACGTGCCTAAAGAAACGAGCTTGAAACAATTTATCATTTCCAGACAGATCGCCCCGAATGTATGGATGGATGGATGATGATGAGTAAGTAAGTGAGCAGGAGGCCAAAAAATTAGTTGTCAAGTCATTCACATGTTGTTAATTTCTTACTCTGGTCTTTGATTTTTATTTTTTTCTGTAAGAAAATCCTCATAGCAGACATAGAGAAGCTTCATCGAGCCAAGATGCACGTTGTATCAAATTATCCATTTCTCCATTTCGATTGATTACACCAATTTTATAGCTGCATATGCCGCCATCAATCAACCACCAAACAACAAAAAATAATAATAAAAAAATAAAAAGAAACGTGATGTGGAACATTATTAAATAAAATGAAACAGTAAAGTCATTTTTTCACTTCAAATCACACGTCGACGATGACGATGTCGGCAACGAGCAGGCACTCAGCAGAGAGGTTAAACATGTGAAAAGAATATATTTAATGGTAAAATACACACATCCATCTTATTATACGACTGAACTCATGATGAAGGCAGAAAAAGGAGAAAAAACATATAAAAAGAGAAAAATAAGTTGAAAGAAAATAAATTGACTCTAATAAATAAGAGATGTCTGTAACTCTAACCTGAATTAATCATCTTGACTCGTCTCTCTTTCTCTCTCTCTATTTCGTTTCTCCTTGCAATAGCACAGAACAACTGTGAAATGTGGTTTTGGATGTGGAACGAATAGATGTGTTAATCGTCTTCTATTTTTCTACTATGCGAAGAAGTTTGTTATGAAATGAAAGACGAATAGCGAGCAACAAAAGGTTTCTGTTTAATCATTTAGCTGTCTTATTTTGACTGGATCATCATTCATTAGCATTTCAAGAGAGTTAAATGAATTTTTTTTTCATCATAGTTATCTCGCTTTGGTACCGATATTTGTAACAAGCATTTCATTACATATTTATATATTCTCCGCATCGCAAGCCACTTCTCGCGTGCAACTATTCTGGCGACCAAGATAAGATTTTATTTTCCTTATGTCAGTAATCTTTTTGAAGTAAAGCAAAACCTCGAGAGCGCTAATTCCAGTGACGCTAATTTTGATGGATCATTTATTCATATCAACAACATTCATGGTGGTATTATGAGAGCCATGAAAACTGAACTGGAGTCTCACTGAAGGCAATAATTCTCCATTTACACAATAGAAATGTTCCTTTTTTCTACAGCACTTTAAAGTGCAATATCAAATTACAAACACACATATTTTTATGAGAAATCGAGGAAAGCGATTTAAAAAGAGCACCGGGGAAAGAACGCAAGTCTCAACGCAAGCTGACAAGAGCGAGAGTGAGTAAGAGCATCAATGGTAAACAAACAAGCGCCAATAGCGGCAGTGAATGATGTCGACGAATGTTTGAAAGTATAATATTTCAACTTTGCATAATTGAAAGCTAATAAAAGTCAAATATCATTTGATGTAAAGTGATTTTTATTTTCGGTGCCGTCTTGTCATATTTCATTTCATCCGAAAGTGTTCACATTAGGTTGCGGGACAGCTCAAGTAATTCACTCAAGCGAATGCGACGACTACCGACTGCAAATTGAAATGTCGAGAAAAAAAACGATGTTGATTGCTTCTGAAATGTTCATTACTCTCATCATACCCAGCAGCATCTGTCATTCTGTAATCTTGTATATAAACCCGGATACATAAATTATATCTAGTGAGAAAAAAAAATGTACAAAATAATTTGCTAAAAAAGTTTTAAAGATTTTTTTGCTCATTACATCTAGTAAAGGAATATCCAAGCACAACACACAAAATTAAAGCACTGATGATGTAATAAATTTTCCAAAGTAATTCACCTAACAACGAAAAAAAAAAAATATTATCTAATTCGGATACCGAAAATGGTTCTTAATGGATGTTAAACACACCAAGTAAGAGAATTTCCATTACCGGGGAGCACTTTATTCAAACACATATAGTCAAAATTATAATCTAAACGACTTTGGTTGGGGCACAGGAAAATTATAAATATTAAAGTATTTTATCTCTCATACTCTCAGCAAATAATAACGACAGTAACAACAATCATCCTCATACATTATCTGGATCATATTTTGTTACATAAATATGTTATAGCTATAACACTGCTTAAAAAGGAGTTAATAGGGAAAATGCCAACATAGATACACCTTCGAGCATTGTTAGCACATTTTCACTCGATTCACGAAAGTGTCAAACGTTGGTGAAAAGGAATCAAATAAAAAGAAAAAATCATCCCCTAAAGGGTTAAATACCAATGAGATTTCAAATCATATTTCTTCATATCTTTGAGTTTCCAATCTTTTGCGTGCCATGATCTTCTCTTGGGTGGTGTGTTCTTTATAACAAACTAAAAATTACTCCATTTTATTGAGAGTCAATTTCTTTTTTGTGTTTGATATTTTATAAGAAACTCGATTACATGATGACAGAGCCATCAAATTTTACGATGTCATTTCCTCAAATCGACACAGCCACAACCGAGCTCTCGTTTTGACATTCAATATTAAAATGAATATAATATTTCTTACATAAATGTTATACATTGTAAATGGCGCTAATAAATGTCTCCATACAATATCTTTCGACCCCAGCCCGGGTATAAATGGGATATAAATGATCTTTTTATGGGGTTTTGCTTTTTACCGGAAAGATGCCAAACGCGAAATCTCCGTGATTAGTGATACTTTTGCTTAAGGTTTCTGGATAAGTTAAGCGATTGATGTTTCAAAGATGCTTCAGAAACTTTTTCCAGTAATTGATTGCAGTGCCATCGAGCTCTGTTGTAAACCAATTGGCAATGCAATAAATTCTCGAAAATTCGTGTTTGGATAAATTGAAAGCAATAAATTTTACTAGACCGGTAAAACGGAAAATATCCGACCATTTCCGAAATTGTGCTTCAGCTAACACAAGGAACGTGATAAATTGCCAGCAATTGGCAATCAAATGGAAAAAGAAGACATGAGACGAGAGGGCAAAAAACCATTGGACAATCAATTGCTGTAAATTTTCTTCTGAAGTGAGCAATAACAAATTTTTAAGTTGCCTTTTCTCATTTCGGTAAAACAATCAAGTAAATAAATAAATAAATAATTTTTATTCAATTAAAATCAATAAATGAATAATAAATTTAAAATAATTATTTCAGAGTTATAAAATTGTAGTAAATTTCGTAGTATCGGAGCTTTGAGAGTCGACAAAGCAATTTAGTTAGAATTCATTCTCGCCCACCCTTAAAATCCTAGAACTAATATTGAAAATCATTTGGCGTCTCAAAACTTCCGTTAGCGAAAATTAATAACAACTTATCCAATAATTCAAGCTGTGCCCGCCGCAAGCCACAAAGGAAACTTCTTATTTTCATACAATCGTCTCCAAGGGAACTCGATAGCGACAGAAAAAAAATTAATAAACTCATTATTTGGACATTTTTAAAGAGCAGTTAAAGAAAACAAAACTTGAATGTTATATCTGAAATGGAAATAAATATGTAATTTATTGAACATTTTAATCATAACAAATTTACAACAGAATCCCCAATCCCACCAACTGTGGAACCCAAAGAATTAAAGAAAACATTTTCATTTAATATTATAAAGCATTAATGATGGCAGTCAAAATGAGAAGTTAAAAATATGTTAGCGGTCACATAATTATAAAATCGCCTTGAAATGATCAGAATTATAAGAATTTCTGTCTCACTCTCAACAAAAGTGAACACACAATTTATGGACAACTTTCAACGAAATAATATTAAAATTAATTTTTTAATCTCGATGGTTTCATCTCTCTGAGTTGAATTATGGGACGATGATAATGTGAACCACATGAGATTATAATTTTTTTTTCTACCATCCAAGTTAACCGATCATCACAATAAATTGAGGCAAACAAAATGCTACAAAGTTCCATCAGAATAAGGTTTCACCAGAGCACCATAATCATAATATTCACAATTTAAAATATATTTTTTGGGTCCACCTCGCGATCTCAATAACATTAATTTTCTAACGTATCTTTTTATGGAAATTTTCGGTTTTTTTTTATGAAAATAAAATTAATTGATTTAAATCTTTATTTTGTATGGGGCAATCCAGTATTGGATGAATCTAAATAAATTGATGGCGCTATCACAACTGAATGGAATTCATTTCACTCTAAAAAAATGAACAGTATCTAAAAGTTTTTTATTTTCAATAAATAAATTCAGCAACCGTTTTACGGTGTAATTTTATATGCCAACTTTCTTTAATTCTCACTATCAAATTTAATTCGCTGACGATCTCAATAAACACGATTTCGCGACAAACTCTCGCTTGGGGTGCGATCTACCGTAAATACTCTACGACACATAACCTGTGAGACTGCAATTAATCACATCAGATGAAAAACAATTTTGTATATTGCGGTGCCATAAAACACTCTTGATATGAAGGGGAGATGGAAAGGCGAGGAGTTCAAAAAGAAAAATGTAAATACATCGCAGCTCAGATATATCTGGCTCGAGTTAAAATGTGATACCGTGGCAATAACTTGTTCTCTTCTCTCTTTTTTGCATTTTGCCTGCCTTGAAACCAACAAAATTAAATTATCGCATACAATAAATTTCATTTCGCATACACAAACATTATTCATCGTCTTCCACCCAGGCAGTTCCACACACATACACACACGACTCACGAAGCTCTCATCGGCGTGTCTTCAGTGTTTTCTAAAAAAATACCTATTTAGGTGGAATATAAAACGATAATTTATGGCATACCATATATCACGCAGACCATATTTTTTATTATTATTGTTATTATATGTTGCTGTCCTCCTCCTAGCACATCTCGCATGCTGCTGGCTGAGCTCTTTCATACTTTTTTTTTGCTCTTTCTTTTGTGCTGCTGCTGTCAGTGATTCGTTTATTTGGATAATGCTTACACTTTATTGTCGTCATTTGACAGTTAAATGGGTTCAACCATGGAAGCCCGCCCGCCATCTCTAGAGTCCCAAGTATACCTTAATGGTTATAAGACAGAGTGGCTTGAAGACAAAGACAGTAGTCAAGTGCAGACAGCTAAGCAGTGTAAATGCAAGAGAATGTTTCAGGGTCAATTGAACACAAAACTCATTATTCTTTTATAATTTCTCAAGCAGCAGCATCGCCCATAAATTTCTACAAGCTTTTCATTTTCTGCAATTTAATTAAAAATTTACTTACATTTCTTAAAGCATCGAGAAAGAAAGAGAGAGAAAAAGAGTGACTCGATGTATGAGATTCGAGACGTGTTAAAAGGGCCGTGTTTCCTGATGCCAGACGAAAAATAAAATTTATAGATTCGGAAAAGCGTTTGAAGGCGAAATATAAATTATTGCCAGTTGCTCCAGTTGTATTAGCAAGGGGGCGAAAAATTGCCTTTGAGCGTCTTTCATGCTCATGTTCCAAAATAAGACATAAAAGTTACTTAGAAAGCAATATCGAAATGTTAGAGAGAAGGAAAGGAAATTTATGTTCCCCGTCTCGAAGTTGTTCATCTCTTTTTCAGGAGGGCCAAATATGTGCGCTCCGCTTTGACCTTAAAAGACATTTGTCATTTAAATACATTTATAACGAACGACATTGATGCAAACCAACAGTCAAGAAATATAGATAAGACAAAGTGTGACAGGAAAAACAAATATTTATATCACATAACAGAAAAGTGGCATCCAAGAGATTGCAAAATAATTATGCTAACTTTGAACAAAAAAAAATCGTACAACCAAACACAAGCAATTTCATTCAGTTTGCATATTAGCGAAAAAAAAAACTATGTAAATTCTTATTATTAATTGAAAATTAAAGTTTCAAAAATTACGTGACAATTTGCAGTCATATTTAGGTAATCAAGAAATATTTTATGGCCCCTAGCGCGAAAAAAGTGATTAAAAGTGAACATAGCGAAAACGCATTGGTCGATCTAATAATAAACATGATAAAATGATCGACAATTTCAATAGATTATTTATTATTTTCAAATTGGTGATTTTTCTTTACTTAGCGCCTATTAGGGGAACTCGGGATCTTTATTTCTTTATTGTGGTGTTAGATAAAATAATCAGTTAAAATTAGCATAAAAGCATCTAATGTTCAAAAAGATATTCATTCAGTAACAAGCTTTACTTCAGTCCAAACAATTCAATCAAAGGAAACATATTTCAGGAATATGAAGTTCGCAGCTATCATTATCATTGCTATATTTGCTTTCAGTGCTAGTAAGTATTTTAAATTAATAAAAATAATAATTACGAAAAACCAGATCATTTTCAGTATTTATAGATACTGAAGCTACAAATATCTACCTCTGCAAGAAAACGGACAAAACAAACTGTCTTCGAGTAAGCAGCGCTAATATATGCTACAATCTTATTGGAGGCCCATTCATTTCCGGATTTGCTGAAACAAAAACATGCACCATCTATAATGGTAAAGCTTGTAAAGATAAATTATTATTTTTTTGCAAAAACCATAAATAAAAAGCATTATTTCAATAATAATTAAATGGTATTTTGCACCATTATCCAAATTAAGAAATATAGGAATCATAAACTCTCAGTTATGCTTTAAAACCTATTTGAACCAACTGTGAGTTCAGATGTGTTAAGAATTAAGCAGTTTTCTATTCTAAACCAGGAGCCCAAAACCGAAATCTCTAATATCTAATTATATTTATTAGCAAAGTGGTGAAAAATTGCCTTCGAGCGTGTTTCATACCTTTGTATGACATAAAACTTACTAATAAAGTAATACCGAAATTTCAAACAGAAAAAAAGAAAAATTTATATTCGCCGGCTCAAAGTCATCCATCTCTTTTCCAGTAGTGCTAAAAATTTCCGCTCTGTTTTGACCTGAAAAGACATTCATCACTTGAATTTATATGTATGCATAGTGAACGATTTTGGAGTAACCTAACAATCAACTAACAGAGATAAATCAAAGGATGATGGTGAAAATAAATATTTATATCACATAACAGCAAAGTGGCATCCACGAGTCTGCACAACAATTATGTTAAATGTCGGGTATTAACTTGTTCAACTTTTAGCTCTCGACTCGAGGAAACAATTCATTTACGTCGAAAGAAAATTGGAGATAGAGAGAGTGAGCAAGAGCTAAGTAGGTCTTTTATTGCAGTCGTATGTCGGCACTGTGGTTTGTTGCTGGTGTTTATAACAAGATAAAAAATCTCGCAAATAATTAGCAAATGTGTTTATTCGTAATATATTGCATCGCTCATTTGCAAAAAAAACGCACAACGGCTACAAGCAATTTAATTCAATTTGCAATTCAGTGCAATGAAGAAAAATATTTTTGTTAACTGAAAGTTGAAGCGAGTTTAAAATAGAATGCTATTCTCAAAAATCTATTTTCGTTACAATTTTACTGAACCCTCCAGAAATGATTGATTGCTTCTTAAAACAAATCGAGTGGTTTAAATCAAAGATTATAAAACTGATTACGTTTTGTGAATGAAGTGCATTTTTATTGCTTTAAATTAGTAGATAATAATTTTATTTTTAGGTGATTGGAAATAATCACGGAAAGGAGATTTTATTTATGATATCTTTCAAAAGTCAAAAAAAAAAGTATACAAGTCAAAAATTAAGTGCATATCTAATCAGTAGCAACTTTACCTCAAACAATTTTTGAAGTGGAAAATATTTCAAAAATAATGGAATTTGCAGTTATAATTGCTTTAATTACATTCAGCGCTTTCGAGTATGCAGTATTTATTATTCTATAATCTTACTGGTAGATATCGCATTTAATATAGATATAAAATATCCATGAAAAACCAAATAATTACATTACACTTTAATGTTTCCTTTAGAAATTTTTTGCAATTTACACTTCTTTATCATTCAAAAAATCAATTAAATTAATTTTAAAAGGTTTCAGTAGAGCAGTATTGACGATATTATTTTACTGTAAGTGCTGTCACATATTAATTTTTTTTTTGAATTTCTATGGTATATCCTTATTTTTTATGGCCAAAAATGTATTCACTAAAAAGCATCCTCACAAATGATACGGCAGATCCTCGGTATTTAAAAATACAGTACCCCTGTGTTTTTGAGATGTCCTTTTTCTTTGATGTTGGCGACTTTTTCTGAAAGTATTGAGTAAATGCACAGATGAGGAAGTCCTGGAGTCCAGGACCTGGACACATACCAGATTTCTTTTTTTTTATAATAACAAGGGAACTCCCAAATCAGTGGATATAACTTTCGATGAATAAATTAAAGCGCATAAGCGACGAATTGGAAAATGTTATTCATCCCAGCTAAGTGCTGTTGAAAAAAATTAAAATTTGATAAATATTTCTTGTGACGTTCGACTGATTACTGGGCCAATAAATAATTTTTGGAGGCTGATAACAAGACAATAAAAAGAATGAAAATTTTGATAATTAGTACATTTGGAATTCATTTGTTCTATTAAATGCGTCTCGCAATTTACTTTCTCGTTTTCGCATTTATTTGCAGTGAGTTAAAAATGTAATCTTACTTTTTAACAAAAAGGTAAGTAATTTTTTATCATCTCTTCCAGAATCAGAAGCATGGTGCATGCCGTGGAACACCGGTGGCATAATAAATATATGCAAAAGAGAGTACCGAGTTAACTGTGTTTTAAAAAGTAGTACTAACACCTGCTTAAACCTAACTGGAGGACCATATTATTCAGGATTCTCCAGTGGTCCTAAGTGTACCATTTATTCAGCATCAGGATGTGCTGGAACTAGAATAACCGTCGATAGCACTGGATATGATATTTTTCCCTTTCAACCGAAATCGTTTAAATGTCCTTGTATGTAATATTTTCTTAAATAAAACCATTTATTTCATGTTAAAACGATATGATCATAAAATGAATAAGATAAACAGTAAATTCGCTGCACCATGCTCATAATTATTTATTAAATTTTGTGCATTCAAATTTTGTTTTTAAACAAAACCGTGGTGGGTTTCAATTTTCGATACAGATTTGATCGACTAATTAAATTATTAATTTTTAGATTTTGCTGCATAAGGATAAGCCTGTGTAAATGTGTTCGCCTACATCTCATTTTCTCCAATAATTTTCAAATGAAATTTAAGGAAATTTATCAAGCAAAAGATAAATTGAACTTATTAAGTGCTCATTCAGTGTTGATCAATCGGGAAAGAAAAATGGAATCGTTAAAAGCAGGAATCATTTAACAAAATTCCCTCGCCGTCTGAAAATGATTGCGGTTATTACGACATCAACAGGCTTTTGTGGGTTTATTTAAATGAATTTTAATGAGTTTTCATTAATTAAGTCGTTCGATAAAAATCATTCATTAATTTTTGCTCAATTTTCTTTCGATCGTTGGTTTCGTGCAATAATTTTAATATTTTAATTAATAATGTATACAATAATATCGATGGATATTAATGAGCCACTGTGCCACTCATTTACAATCATTTTGATGACTCGCTTTCAATGCTCAGCATAACGCTTTGACTGTCTGTCAACGTCAAAAATAAATGAAATATACAAATTTATTCCAATTGAATTGAATGGTAGTCAGCGCGATCCATCTTGTCCTCTTTGTTGTATTAAATGCTACTCCATCACTTCAGTCGAATGCTTCTGCGATGAGCTTCAGTTATCGAAAGAAGAATTGCTTTTGTATTGAATTTAAGAAAAAAAAAAAGAAAAAAAAAATCTTCTGCTGCCGTTTTGATGTGATCGCAAGAGCACAGCTCGAGACTTATTATATTCACTCAAGCACATTATTCAAATGCCATCAGATGTCAAGACGTTTAAAATGGAATGTTGAATTGCATTGCGACAGACATGTAAGAGGAAAATTGTTATCATTTGTTCCGCGTTTTACTGATGCTTTGTCATTTTTCATCTCATCAACAACGCCGAATGCGGCGAAGAAAGAGATGCCATTGTGCAAATTTGAGTACGATGGGTTCCAGATTTCATTATTTGAATTCCGTGATTCATGGTAGCAAATAATAAAAAAAAAATGCTTTGGCATTGGTAAGAAAATTTCAACGATGAAGAAACAGGGATGCTGAATATGGGAAGTAATTAATTATAAGTTGCTGTAATTTTAACCACAAATTGAAATAATTATCTCTTTTACTCGTAATGTATGAAACTACCTAAAGCCCTGCCATTAATTCAGTAGCAATTCCAATTATTTCTTCTTTGCATCATCATCCATTCAATTTCTCACACTACACTCGCGTCCAGTGTTGTGCGAAAAATAATATCAGCAACCACAAATACAAGCGACGATAAACTTCAACGCTAATTGGCATTTTGCTCACTTTTGAAATGAAATGAGTGAGTTTTATTTTCATGCTATAAGATTTGAAATTTCCATGACATTTTGACAACAAGCTGTCACAGTATTTGAACAAATTTCATTATACAAGCAAATTTTTGCGCTTTGTCTGTTCCTTTTTCATTACCGACAGCAGTGAAATGTTTGCAGTCGAGATTCCATTTATACTTTCGCTGAATTTTTTATTAGAAAATATTTTTTGTTTTGCAGATCCGAATGTATCGAAAACATGCAAAAAGTTGAAAATTGCCGACATAAGTGAAATGAAAACGAAAAATTTTCATCAGTGTTTTATTTTCCATGAAGAAGCTAATCTTATCAGTACTTTCTATAAGCAATAAATTGATTAAACAAAGTATAAATACTTAGTATCGACTTCAAAACAACAAAATTAGTTGTCTAGGGCTGAAAAGTTTATTTCCAAATTAATTTTATTATAGAACAAGTTTCTTGTCTCTCCGGTTTTGAGACACCTGACACTGTTAAAATATCACATCTATTTAGACGTCAAGAGCTCACTGATGATGAATATTTAAGTGATGAACATCAATCGAAATAAATATTTTAACGATGTGGAAAATCAATAAATTTTCCATCGGAAAAACTTTTCGCTTCTACTGACACTTTTTCGCGTGCGCTATCACCACAAAAAAAAAAAAAAGAAAAAATATATTTCCCTCACCACTTGAAGCTTGTTAAAATGGAATTTGTTGCTGACACTATCATAGACAGTCGATCATTTTATTGGATTTTCCATTTTTCCTCCCTCGCTCGTGAAAGAGCAGCCATCAGAAATGTTTGGATTGAATGAGAAGGGCCTTGGAAAGCCACATTTTTGTTCCACTTTTCTCAACATTCGAAAATCATCAAAAGCAAAAGAGCGCACAAGTATTTGAATTTTTTTCAGTTTCCTTCCCTGTCGTTCATCAGTGGAGAATAATTTCTTCAAAAACAGTCATTTCTGACATTTTACTGTCAAGTCAACGTTTGAGTAATGAATTATGATAGATCGACAAATGATTGATTGCCTCTCAAAACTCAACTCTCTAACGAACGAAACAGAAAAAAAAAATATAAAAATAAAATATGTTTTCGGGTTCACGATTGATTAGTTGATGATGATGTTTTTCGGTGTATTTGCATTTAGACGCCGATAGATCATTATCACATCACAATGAAATTCATCATAATATGTCTCGTGAAACCTCCCACGCACGCACACACGCACTCGGGCACAAATAAATAGAAATCAATCAATCAATGAAATAAACACTTTTGAAATGGAAAAAAAGTAATGTTTCCTGTTCTCTTATCACCTTCGATCAACTTCATTTTCAGAGATTTGTTTTGCCTTCGCAAGCCATGATTTTGTGATTTGATTAATTAGGCAAACGAATGGAAGAAGACGAAGAAAAAAAGAAAGGATGATTGATTTACAAGCGATCCATTAGAAGTGTCACATTTTGAGTTATGATGACTGAATTGATTTCAATACTTGAAGCTTTTGGTGATGTTGTTTCTTTATAGTTGAAAGATTACCAACACGTGTTTCGTCAGCAGTTTTATTTTCGATTTGATTTATTGGCTTCGCGCTTGAGAGCGCTTTCAAGTGGTCCCATTCGTTGTGGGGTTCGTTCGCGAGAAGCCCAAAATAATTTTTTTTTCTTTTATATCCATGTCGTATTCTGATATTTTTTAAGCATTTAGTTCTTCTTATCGCTGTAATCCCCATTCTCCATGCAATCCATCGAACCGACAAAAACCGCAAAAATCCTCAATCGACCAAATCTAGCGAGCACTCATTAGGGTAGCGGCCGAAGCCCCCAATAATGATGTCGACATAAATTTTGTTATCGACAGGCTGAATGATTAATTAGTAGGCGGATTAAATTTGACATTATACACTTAACTCTTGTTAATCGCACTCCACACAAATTGATTTCATTTCAGCTTTTTTTATTTTAACATCATCAACAATCGACATGCGATGTGTATAAATTTAGGTCAACTTTTATAACGAAACGTGACGGGCACTTTAAATGTTTTTTTCTTGTTTTTCTACGAGACGAAAGACGCATTAAATTGCCGATGAAAACATGTAAGTGAAAAGCATATCCCAAGTGTAAAAAAAGTCTCCAATAATTAACTTCTACGAAAGGATTCCAGAATTCTTGAATTTATTTACTATGAAGAATTACTTTATATCTACTTTATGTAGTTAAAATGGTCGAAAGGCAAAAAAGAATAGTAAAAAGAAATGTTTTGAAATCTTGTTAATAATCGCTTTGATAAATTGCTGACAGGGATCAGTGTCAAACTAATGACTGAGCTATGTCTCACTCTCTTTTCCCCCTTCTCTTCAAAAGCTGAAAGAAATTTTCAAATTTTCGTGGTTTTGTCGCCCGGGTTATAATTTCTCACTCGATTTAAACATCATCGTAGCCTCTCTCCTATTTCAGCCCCGATCATTGCCTTCGTTTGCCGTTCGTTCTCGTTGACATGTCATTTATCATTTTGTTGAAAAATCCCTCACACCATAAAATTATATACACACAGCAATCTTTCATACGTCTCTCTATAATGCCATGCTTTATTTGCAGGCCATGTCGACAGTGTCGGCAGCGATGAAGAGAAGGAAAAATTTATGTCAGCCTGATGTCGGTGGAAATAAACAGTTGTATGGAATATTATACTACAGAGAGAGAGCACACAGGCAGCAAAAAACAACTAAACCGAGCTTGCAAGAAAATGAGCCATCATTCATTCCGACATGCTTTGCTAACAGCCAGCGACAGTCTGATGGATAGACAGATTTATACATTATACAAAAAAAAACACATCATTGAGTGCATGTCTCTTTCTTTCGTTAGACTGATGGTTTTAATGAAAAAAGGTGACAGTATTGACTTTTCCAAACTACTAGTAGTTGGATAGACAGACAGACAACCGAGTGATGGCTGAACAGCAAATGCGAAACTAATCAATCAATATTAAGGTCTTATCATCATTCATATTGAGGAATTTGTTATTTTTTTTTCTGGTCTCGCAACTGTCACCACATATCAGACCACATTAATTAAGTCTCACACTCAATCTCTTGATATTCATATGTCATTTGGCATGTTCGGGGCTTGTTGTGATTTCTTCACACTACATTCGACTCATTTGTCAACTCATAAATATCGACAAAGCAGCTAATGGCTCCTGACAGTGGTTAAAGATTAAACTACATCCACGCAAAACATTCTCCAATTAAGTGAGACAACCAGCTGAAATGTATTTACATACATATATTGCGTTTCTTCA
Source organism: Propsilocerus akamusi (assembly GCA_018397935.1). Lineage (NCBI taxonomy): Eukaryota > Metazoa > Arthropoda > Insecta > Diptera > Chironomidae > Propsilocerus > Propsilocerus akamusi. The sequence continues at coordinate 12,495,378 of CM031468.1, read as the reverse complement.
CGGCTTAAGAATGTTTTAAGAATTTTATTTATTGAAACAAATTTCAGAATTTTTCGGTCTATTAGCAAATTACTCGGCTCCACTTTTATGGAAGCAACACAAATTACCACAATTCAACTTTATACTTCTATCCACACCAGGCAACTATTTAATGAAATATAGCGTCAGGAGATGCTTGGCGTGTGATATTAGTTGCGTACGGGAAAAGCAAGAAGAAACATCAACAAAATGCGGAAAAAATGTTTGGGGATTGTGGAAACATGATGTTCTACTAATTCAATTGCACACATACATAAGACATTACTAAGCGATGATCCCACAAGCGTGGAAAGGAAAATTTATATATTTTGCTTCGTTGTTGCTGTTGGTTGCAATAAATTCTGAACCGTTTCCACATTATGAACCATTTTTTCTCGTTTTTGCGCTGAAAATGGAATGAGACATGCATTATAGCAACTAGCATTTAATACAATGTTAAGTTCTAAATGGGAATGAAAATGTATAGGAGGCGAAAAATGAAAATATAACGTCGAAGGAGGGCTGTGTGTGAGAGATGGTGCGGCAAACATAAATTAAATTGATGGTCCCATTTTCCGAAGCAGCCGACAAACATTGAGAGCTGAGAACTCAGAAATAGCAGAACGAAAAAAAAAAAAAAAAACATTAAAAGGAAATTTATTGAGTTTGTGAAGCAAACGACTTAATACACATTTTATCTCCTAACTCGCTTTCTAGCATTGCTAGCTGATTTTTATTGCTACTATTTTATCACTCGCCCTGACTTTTTCTTGACTCTCTTCTATCCACATGTATACACACACATTCATTCCATTCACCATTAAAAATATTAAATGATAAATGTAGAAATAGCAAGAAAAAAATAAAAATTACAAAACTAAATTTATAGCGCCAGTGTGGAGTCAATAAAGGATTTATGTGAACTATTTATTTATTTATCAGTCAGAACATAGAGTCCTATTAGTGAGTGTGAGAACATTTAACATCTGATGACATTTTAATTTATTTCACTCGAAATCACCGACATGAGTTACTGGAGCTTACAATAAAACTGACATCTCGATGAAGTTTTATGTCAACTTCGTGTATGGAAAAGTAAAATAAAAAAAATGTGAAACATAAAACCAAATGTACAAACTCACAAATGCTGAATGGCAACATGAAGTGTGGGAGTAAAAACTGTCATTTTTCATATAAGTGACGTTATCATGACATATCATCATTAAAGAATGACAACATTGCCGCGGTTCAGTGAAAGACAAAAAAAAATAAAGAAAAGATAGACAGACATGCCGAGTGACAAGTGCCTTTCGTTCATGACATTAATATTTCATTTTACGCCGACATATCATTTCTCAGATGATTTACTTCAACCACCCCATTTGTTCCGCCAGCTATCAATTCACCAACCATAATTATGAAAGCTTGAGTCATATCAGCAATCATTATAGCATAATCATAAAAAAGGCGAAAAGAATGATATATATATATATTTTTTTTTTCGTCTTTTAATAAATCAAAAGCGACTCAGTATTATTGATAAAGTTGATTGATTTGGGCAGATATCAAATATTCGAACATGACGACGAGTGCGATTGGAGACAGCAAAGAAAAGAAATTGTGGAAAAATGAAAACGATAACCATACATAGCAGAAAACATGTGTCAAAACAATTAATTTTGATCCCGTAACTGATATGGGATATGACAGGCAGCGAAGCTCTATAGAAACAGACACGTGAATGTATTTCTTTCTTCCTCGCATTCAAGTTGTCGAGGGTTATTAATGAAAATCAAGAAACAAACGCCTCTACATACGACATAACAGTCAGGCCCAGAGAGCAAGTCTTGTCGGAGTCAATGTAACTGACACAAATTGGACTTGTAGAATATACACAACATCTCTATATAACGCCTCCCCACAATAACATTGTGTGCTTTTAGATATTATTCAGCATTTCTGTTGTCTGTAAACAACGAGAGAGAAATTTTTGCAACTTTATTAACGCAAAAAAAAAGAGTTTATTATTGCTAAACACCCCAAAAAACATATCGCACATGTTTTGCTAAATCCATGAGGCACGGAACAGTATTTTGAATCATTTATCACCCTGGCTAAGTGACTATTTTCGACTGGATATCACAATGGAACTGCAAAAAATTTATAATAAAATTCATTGAAAATTAAAAAAAAAAACATCATAAAATCGATTTTTTACCGTGAAGGTTTCATAATCCAAAAAAAAAGCAATGACATTTACATGCATGTGGAAAAAAAATGCTGACATGAAGTATTAAGCTTCACATCATATAAAATTTAAATATTTTATTTTTTATAATTTATAATTTCTTTCAGAGGTTTAAGATTAATGATATTCCATGTGCTGATGATATTTTTTTTGATATGTATAATAAACGACAAAATTAAATGCCATAAATTTCACTTCTCCCGTCGTCGTTTCTGTGTCTTGCGTAAGAGAAGGAAAAAGACTTAAAATTTACTTGTAAATTTATGGACACCCATTAAGCGATGTTGCACGCAACAAGGAGTCAAGCAAGTAACAAAAGCCAATAAAATTATCTCGAAAAAAAAAAAAAAATTTATGATTCAATTTCTGGTGTTTGTTTCGTTGCCTCTTTATCTAAATGCCTTTTATGTAAATAAGTTTTCCATTTATAATTGTTTATATGGATTTTCTTATTCTTCCTCTATACCATCAACTCCATAATGATGACAACTACATTCGAATTTATTTTATCAGAGTCATAAATCTAAATTAAAATAAATCTTCATAAAAATTCTTTTCATGAAATATTTGAAAGATTTTTTATTATTATTGTTATTATTATAGAAATGTTTCGTTTTTAATATCACTGGAGTAGCATTTGTTTACAGTAAATTCTCGAAAGCCATCATTTTGCATCGCGTTGAGCATTATTCAGACTTCGCGCGCGCGGCTTTCAAGTCTCTGGTGGTTAGCAATGACAAGCAATAATGTAATAAAATATAATGTGAATCTTCAGCCAGCAAACAGAGCGCGGCTACGAAAAGTTGTCACCTCCCACCTGCTGCGTTTCGTGAAATGATGACACATTTTATGATATCATAATAACATCAAGACTCCGTTTCTATAAGCAATAAAAATATTTTAAGAGCACATGTAATTGGGTATATCTTGCTGCAAAAGTCATTTTATTATGCATAAATCGTTTGGCACTTGTGTTCGTGTGCACAGCAAGCGAATGAGCAGCTGGTTGACTTCAAACTACATCATTTATGTCATATTTAACGATCAGCGTTATGATTTCGATTAAATATGCTTAGTTATAACATCTCATTCTGTTTACAAACTCAATTAGCAGCATAAATATTTAATTAATAATCGTCAGATATAATTTATGCACATCAAAACTTCATCAATATCTGCTGACAAATAGTCAATAATTTTTCCCATAGATGGTAACTTGCATTGAGACAACCACCCGTTGGGCTTCCACCGCAAGAGTCTCGTGTAATTGGTGTCGCCACATAACAAAACACATAAACATTAATAACAACATTTTTCCATATTATAAATATCACACACAACTGCGAGCACGGCGAGAGCTGTAAATATTTATACGGGGAAAATGAATAATGGCACACACGGCGGGTGGGAAATATCGAAATATTTTTTTTTTTTTTTTTTCAGATTGTTACTAATTTGAAATAAATTCTTTGTGCACAAACAATTTAAAAGTCGTCGTTGGCGTCACCGTACGCAGCACATTAAATAACATAATTAATGACATTGTCATTGACGTAGATGGTAGTCACTAGTCGGATCTATTATTAATTTATTATAAAATCATAGAGACCAGCTCGACATCACAAATTGCAATTAAGCATTTCATTATACAATGAACAGAAATTGGCAAATCATTATGAATATCATGAAAACAGATTTTCATCGATATCGACGTCAAGCATAAATAATTAATGAGTTATAATTACAAGCGCTGTCATGTCTTGAAAGGCGAGTTCGACGAGCCATCTTTTGTTGATGATTATATCAAAAGACGATGATGATTCCTCTTCCATTCAAGTTCCCTGAATGCCGATGCCTCATTCATCTTTGTCGACAAAAATAATAGAGAGAAGAAAAAAAAATTCTCCTTCCATTTCTGTCCCATTTTGACACCGCTATGAAAAATGATCAAACATTTATCATCAGAAATTGAAACTGACATATTGATGGAGAACACATTTTTCAAGTCCAGGTCCGTCCCGATAATAAATGAGCTATCGTTTGGCATTCCAATTTTGTGCTTGTGCAAATTTAGTGTAATAATAATAAAAGTAGCTTTACGTTTCTTTATAATCTTCATGAGCGTTACCAACCTCCGTGTGATGCTTTTTAGAGCTAGTAACGCCATTGACTTGGAAATGTGAGCAATTTGCATCTCAAATTTTAATGATAAAGCATGTTCGCTGTACCAACAACAGAAACATATAAATATACACATGCGATCATAAAACATTGAGTAAATCTGACACATAATTACTTCATAATACCAGAAACTTGACAGCATAAACAACGAGTCGAGTTGAGCCATGCTGAGGGAAGGAGAAAGAGAACGAAAAGTGATATGAATGGAAAACATTATTTATGTTCAGCAATCACAATAAATAACATAAAATAATTTTCGAAACATGCACATCAGACCAAAAACCGTACATACATATAGACTCACACACGACGATAATGCCAAACCATCATCAGTGGATGCCTTATAGCCCTGTTCACAAATTTTTACAGCCACATCTCTCACTCAGGCCCATAGAAGAAGGCCAAAATACAGGCAAGCAGCGGCATGAGGAAGAAGTGTATGTGGGGTGAAAAGTCATAAATTATGATAGCGAGCACAGAGAACAGAACAGAGTGAGAGTGAGACAAGCAAATGAAATATATTACGTACGGAACGAGAACTTGAGCTTTAGTATCCAACATAAACATAAAATTTATATAGCTTTATATTATATGTATGAAAAGAAATATGTTTATTTTATTTCATTTCATTTTTCTCTCTTCGCTCGTTGCTCGCAGCTCGGGTGGCAATAAATTATTTTTTTCCCTCATTTTATTATTGTTATTATTTTGATTTATCATCGCTGCTTTTGCCGCTGCCTCTGCTGTTCTGTTAGTTACGAAAAAGGAGAGAAGAGTCATGCAAAAACAAATGCTAGCGCTAGGTAGACGGTTATTGTAGAGATATCACTGTAGAATATTTTTACGGTATTCAACATTTGTCTTTTAACTGTCTCGACATTACTTCAGCTCTAACTCAAACTTCTGGTTGTGTTTTTCTTCTCTTTTTTTTTGTTGCAAAGGAAGTGTTAATTATTTGAAATATTTAAAAGTGTAATTAGTCATCAAATTGTTTTTTTTTTATTGCTCAATGTGAAATTCTTTGTTCACTTTATTTTGTAGCTGGTGAAACACGTCGCTGTTCATCACAAACAAAGTAAATTATTGTTGCCATTGCCACAAGTCGTAAAGAAACAAATTTGTCATTTGAAACTTGATATATTTGATGGCACCTTGGTGATGCGAATTTATTTTTTTTATTCAAACAGTTTAATGAGTTTTTCGGGTTGCATCTTGAATTACATGTGTGATGACTTTCCTCTTCCCCTCGTACCTAAAGTATTTCAAAATAAGAAAGAATTCACATTCGTCATCTTAAGCACCATCAGGTATCGCATCATCAGACACTCCGAGTAACAGAAAGTTAATATAGTATGCCAGTTAAAAAGCAAATCGGGCTCAAGTTTCAATCAAACAATCAACACATTTCAACAAATAACACAAACTGACAGATTAACAACTTTTCCTTCCCCTTCGCCGTCATTGTGAAATTTAAATCCTCTTGTTGATGTCGCTATCTGTCTAATTTTTAATATCTCTTCGGGGCTTCTCACAAATCACCGAGCATTGTGATGGGATATGTCGAGTGAGTTCAACCTCCATAAGTTTGATGAGTGTGTGTTTGTGTGTCTGTGTATACGAGGAAAATTAAAAACACATTCTGGGCATGGTCTCTAATTCCAAAGAGCGGATCAAATATCAATCATCATGGTTTAGCGGTGCTGAGCCTCACTCGGTTGTCGAAAAAGAAAAATCCAATAAAAAAAAGTTTTCAATTACACAACAATTTTTTTTTTTTTTGGAATAAAACAGCTCGATTGAGCTCGACACCACCTTAACTCGTTCCCCTGTCAAATAAACTTGTTAAAGCATTAATAATATTCACAACACAAACGGCAGCGCGTTTAATGTTCTCGGCTCTATCGACATCGTTTATTATATTATAGAACGAAGCACTGGAAAAATGCCGCCGCTGTTCGCAACCCTTGTCACGAAAAATGCCAGCTCGATTGTTTGAAATGTGCATGGTAGCATAAATGGCACATTTCAAAAAAAGGGCAACAACTCAACTTGTTTATGCTCACAGAGGGAAACCTCAAAAATCCAGTTAATTTTTTTTTTTTCAATGAAATTAATGTTCATATGATTAGCTCGTCAACTTCTATTAACCATTCAACGTCAACGCGGCACTCTCGCATGTGACTGTATGTTTTTATTCAATAAAACATATTTACAATTATGTTTCCCTCAATAACCTTCCTGACAGTTGGTTGTGAGTTGCGGTGTTTTATTGACATGACAGCCAAGTGGAATATTATTGTTATTGTTTTATATTGGTGACAATGATGTGTGTGGAAAATTTGCACATCCAGTTTCCAGACTCACATCCAGACTCAGAATTCAAAATTTGGCTGTGGAGCAATTAAATATGTTACACGTCATTTGTTAAGCACTTTGAAAACATCTTGCTGATGCTAAAGGTAATTTCTTGGCATCCCGAGTGATATATTTGATTGACAGTCCCTCAGTGTTGTGGTGTCAAACAATACGACAGCGTCGACCTACTTTATGTCAGTCATGGAGGAAACATTTTCAAGATTTCTTGTGTCAGAACTCTTTTTTTTGTGTCTCTGTTGATTTTTTTGAGTCGTCGACTGAATGGGATTATCACAATTCCGTTTTATGATTGATGAAGGACACATCCATCCTTTTTTTGGTATTCATCCTTTAATGAAAAATGAGCCCTGCAAACCACCGATCAATCATCGGGATTTAATTATATCCATCGTTGCGAATGAGTTTATCACTCGTCAAATGATTTTACTGAAACATAATTACGCTTGTGAATGCGCATTCAGACATTCATGTGTTGAGACTCTACGTCAAAAGGCATCTAATTTATAGCTCTTTGCCTCATAAATTGTTTGCCGCAGCGAGCAGCTCTTGATGAGGCCTTAAATGCCCGAGAAAACATCTCACATCGCCACATAAATTTTTGTTTTTCTTTTACGTCTTTAAAAGTATATTTATTTTTCGCCGCGTCCACATTCATCTGTTCACCCATCTCACTCAACCTTTCAACAATCTTTAAGCATGTGAAAGATACAAATATATTTCAGCTAAAGTTTTTGAATCAACAGCCTTTAAATTCTAAGAAAGAAATCACAAAATTCCTTGCCAAGAGGGAAATTTCAAACTAGTAAATTTAAAGCGCGCTCTCCAACAAGATCATGAAATATGTTTTCGACCATAAAAACGACACAATAATTTATAAGACAAAAATGAATAATCTCTACTGCCACTCGACGTTTGTGGTTGTTAAGTCTTATTTAAAAGACGCATATCCGAAATAAAAAAAAAAGATTTGGAAAAGCGGCACAAGCAAGAATAATTTGACAGACAGGTAGACATGGCTTTGGGTATTCTGTGTCTGTATATTAAAACTGACTACTGGCGCAAGCAAAGGCTCCCACAATCGAAAAATCCATCATGTTAAAATGTATACAAAAAATATGCCTCATCAAAGGCCACAATGAATTAAACACAATTCTAATTTCACAACAAAGGAATTGTGTGTTAAGTGAAATTGAAAAATGTATTAAATCCCGTGAAATGGAAATATCATCTTTCATCTTTTCATGTTTTTAGCTGTCGGAATTAGTTTTGCTGCTTGATGAAGGTTCTACGTTTATGTTCTTCGGGGGGTTTGCCCTTTTGACATTTTTACCATGCTCAACGTATGCACGTTGATTTAAATTTAACAATCCATGTGCGCTCGGAATAAATTTCTCAGGTACCGCATACACTAACGCCAATAAGAACTCAACAACGTGAATGAGAAAAAAACGCAAAATGACAAGAAAATGAATGAAAATGATAAATATGTCTCGAGCTTCAATTGGAACTGACAGTTGTAATTTGATTTTTGCATTCAGCAAAACGATTTTTCTTCTCCCAATCTCTCTCATGGACATTTTTTTTCATTCTTACAAGAGGAGGCAACATCAGAGAGACGACTTGAACAAGCATGCAACGTCATTAGCTGTCTTAAAGTGAAATACACTGTCTGTTTGGATGGAATGAATGATTGAAGGGATTATGAAGCTCTCTGCTCTGACTTAAATAAGATTTAATTCATTTTTTTTTTGCGGTTTGCTTTTCAATTATGGAACGGTGAAGGGAAAATTATGATATTTATCTTGTAGCTTTTGACAGCAGCATTTCAGAGGGAAATGTCATGCAATGTGAAATGTTGTGGTTTGCAATTCTTATTGCACAAAATAAAATCAGCGAAACGGAAACAACTTCGGCAGGTTCGTATAAAAAGCATTCTCTGAAAAAAAAAAAAAAAAAAAAAAAACAATTCACTTTCAACACCTTTAATGAATAAATTCCAGGCACTGACGTATATATGTACTATAAAGTTCTTCAAGATTATTTATTGCTTGAAATAAATCATAACATGCTTCTTTTCCAAATTAAACTTTTTTTTTCTTCATCTCCTTCATCAAAATGATTTATGTCTTTACAGCAAAAAAAAAAACGAAAGAAAGAAGGAAAAATGTATAAGAAAACAAATGAAAAATTAAATTGGAGATGAAAGAAAAAGAATAAAAAAAAACATCTTTAAACCTTAATTTTCTGATTTGAATGATTTTTTTTTTTAATTTCTTTACACATTTATTTTTTGTTTTCAGTTTTTCTTCGTTTTTTGTATTTGTCTTCACTATATTTTATAATTTTTTTTATTTATAAGTAGAAATAAAATTATTCAGCACAAAAATTTCTTATTCCAATGTAGTTGTTAATTTTTTTTCCGTTTGAAGATACGCATTCATCCATTGGATGTTGTTGCTATTATTTGCACCTTTAACAACTCTCGACTCGACATGGTAGTGTATTAATAAATGTTATCTTTTTCTTCTATCTTTTTGTTTTCCATCGATTGAGGTACTTAGGAGTACAATGTCACACAATTACTTTTTTCTCACATTTTTAATCATTAATCATTTGTTCTTAGTCATTACATGAGTATCACAGAAGTATGTAAATTAGCATGCGCGAATATAAATCTGTTTATTGTTATGGATGAACGGCGGCAGCTCCCAGTCTTTGTTGTGGAGGCATCCATGAATATGGTGGATAATAAGCAGACAATGCGGGATTAAATGTGCCATACGGTGATGCGGGTAGTGAACCAGGTTTTGCATACGGATGATAACGTGATGCTGATAATGGACTTAGGGGAGAGGTAGCAGGATAACCGGAAGCTGAACGATGTAATCCGGGTGGAAAAAATAGTGGTGGCATCAATGAAGCCGATTGTTGAGCTGCCAAGATTGAAGCAGCTGTTGCGGGATCTGACAAATTTGGAGAGTGCGTTTTCATGTGTTGAATCAGTTCATCGGTAGTTGAGAACCGTCGTCCGCAATATGAATCACCAAGTATCCAATTACATGCAAATGGCTTCTGCATTTGAGCAAATGGATGATTTGGAGGTAACGATGACATTGCCATTGCTAATCCATATTTTTGGTGTTCACACTGTGTGCATCCCGGTGGACATGGTACTCCCATCAACATCTGTTGATTGTGTGCTGAATATTGACAACCATTGCAGTATGGATCTTTGCAAACAGGAACGAGAGCTTCCCCACCTGTTGGTGTCTTGATTCGAGCATAACTCAAATATGGATTACTTGAACTTTGTGGATATCCAGCAGCGGCAGCCAACATTGATGCATGGTGCTGTGATAAAGCACTAGAAAAACTTGATCGAAATGCAGGATTCGTTGGATCAATTCCCGCCGGATAAAATGGATTGAAACCGGGCTTATAGAAATTACTCAAATCCTTTTGCTGTGCTTGCAAATGTTCCAAAGCTGTGCGCGGTATTGGTGATGAATCTTTCGGCGATAACAATTCAGGCGATTTATTCAATTCACTATGATTTTTGTCACTCTCATTAGAGTCGCTATGACCATTAAGATTTTTATTTTCAATATTATTGTTATTATTACTGTTAACACTTGCTGGTGATTCTCTGTTACTATTTCTCGACGACACTCGTGAATCTTTTTTCGAGCCTGATTTGTTACTTTCGTCACTCAAATTCTCATCAACACTACTCGCCTTCGACAATGGCCGATGGACATCTTCACCATTTTTCCTACTCAACACATTCACTTCGTATGGCTTAAAAACCAACTCATTATTTTTATCCATTTTTTGTGTGATTGCCGTCGGTTGCGGTTTCACTTGCGTATCCATTTTTTTCGTTGACTTTTCTACTGGTGTTACCAGTGATTTAACATTATTTGAATCAGCGCCAATTTGTGAACACGTCTGTGCGAGCAGAGCCAAAGGACTCTTTTTTGCATCCAGCTGTTAACAAGAAATAAATGAAACAAAAAAAAATTAATTTCATTTCAACAGCAAGGAAAAAAAAACGTAATCGAAATCACTCACCGTTGTCGGATTAGATGACAAATAATCCGGTTGCAAGTATTGATTATTCCCTATGGTGAGCATTGGCATTGTTGAATTTGAATTATTTGCTCCTTCAAGCACAACCATTTGTATTTCAATTAAAATTGAAAAGGTAATCCAATAAAAATCCAAACTACACCGACCGTGAGTGATTGATATATGCTAATCCACTTTATGAATAAATTTTGTCTTCTTTTTTTTTTTTCTTTTTCAATTAAAATATTTCTTTTTTTTATAATTCCGCAGCAAAGTATTTTTACTTCTACACGATTCAACGTCAAAACTCGAACTAAATCCGACGGAGTATAGTAATGCTGAGAGAATACGATGTTGTGCAATGAAATTGTCGGTTGAGTAAGAAGAGAACGAAAAGAGAATTATTGAGTCTTGCTTCGAGTCTTGTATTGAGTCTCAAATTGTGTAAAGAATGAGAGTGAGATAATTTCAAAAAAGAGTAAACTTTTGAAATATATTAACAGCAATGAAAATTCATTATGGCTCTGACCCAAACTGCCAATAAAAAGCATGCGTCTGTTCCACCATTAAAAATAACATTTCACAATGTTATTTTTTTTTCGCACAACGAAAGAGTCAGAAAAATGAGAAAGTCAGAATAGTTTTTCGAAAAAGCTGTTTCAATATCAAAGAAAAGAGAGTCCATCATGTTGGGTGGCATGTAGCAGTTTGACTCAGCATAAACCAATTTCATAAAACACACATTCACAAAACTCAAACATTATAAAGTGTTGATTTTCCTTTTGAACTATCCGCTTTTCATCATCATTTATAACATTTTGTTCAAATAATCTGGATCCAGTACACAAACCTAATACAACAACAGCAACAGAATGAGAGTGCCAAGCAATGAAAATGTAAACAAATTTTTCATCTCGAAACAGATGAAAACAACAAAACAAATTTTTTTATGTTCGGAGGATTTGAAATAAAGTAAATTTACTGCCACTTTTGTTTGAAATACTAACTAGGTAGGTAACCTGAAAGCATATAAAAGGTTTTTTTTTTTGATGAATTGAAAGAAGATTTATGATCTCTCACTTTGGCCCTCCCGTCATCCTCACGCTATTGCTTCTTGTGTGTATCTACATCTTTGAGCAGAATTATTTATGAGGAAAAAAAGATAATTTGTAAAAGTTTTGCTTCAGAGGTGGAGAATAAGGTGATTTATGTAAGCTCTATTGAATATGTGTGCCCTTTGAAGTGACAAAAAGGGGATAGAGATTTTTTTTTTCTTTAATCTTTAAACTCTTACCAGCTTGTAATATTGTCTGGAAAACAGATGAGAACTGCAAGGAAAATCACTATGCTCATAAATAACATTATTTTATTAATGTTATTATCTGTGTTTTTTTCCTTCATCTGAACGAGTTTCTAAATGCAGTAAGAAGGATTTGCACTCAAGTTATAAGATATCTTTTGCAATTAAATGTGTAACGAAACCATAAATTTTCTACCCATTTAAGGGGTCGTTCTCGCTCTCTATATTATCAACCCCGAAATACATTTTCTTTCCGATGCTGCTTTTCTTTCTTTTCAGAAAGCAAATTAATTTATATATCTGTAATTCTCTTGCTATACACACGATATCTTTATTATTATTTTATAGGTATAAATGGTCGTTTTAACAAGAGTTTGTGTTCTTCTGTGCTCATGCTCGATGCCACGCTATATTATATAGCACCCAAAACAACATGGCAAAAATGAAAATATTGCACTCTTAAGTGAAGACCGACGATAAAAACAATCAACAATCATATCTGAATTACAAAATACATTTCTTAACTCGCGCGCAAGTACCTCTCGTTGTATGTATGTATCATGCTTGATAACGAAACAAGTCTTTGAATGAAATGCCGTCTTGAACTCGTTGCGCGTTCTTTTCGTTCGCTGCAAATTTATGGTTTTATGTCGACAAACTTATAATTTGCTTAAATTTATTGTTTCTTTGGAGCGCAATATTTTTCAATCTTGTTTCTCCTTTCGCTACATTCTAAAGACTCCATTTACACACATTCACACATAAAAAAGCGAAAATTTATGCTCGAAAATAAAATATATATATAAAAAAAAAACTGGATGATAAATAACCTAATTGTGAACCGCATGCTGCTAAGTTAAGTATGCTGTCAGTGTAATCATTTCAGAGTGATATAAAGAACTTGCTGAGGTGCGCAATGGGACGCGATCGTGATATTATTTACATTTTAATGTTTAAGTGACATAATCAGAACACTGCCTATTAACCATACATATGGTATGTACTTACACAATCTTTTAATAATTTAATCACCAAAGTAATTTATTTATTTTTCAAATTTCCCTAAATTTTTATGGTTTAAATAGCAAACTTGTGGCATCCTAATGGCAAGGTTTCAGCTTCTTGTGTAGCGCTAACAACGGCAATTCCATAAACATTTTAGCAAAATATTTCGTTTTCGTTCGAGAATCTAATGACAGCCGACGAAAGACACACAGTGAATGCGAGAAAGAAAGAAAGATTGCGAGTAAAAAATAAAATTAATGGTTGAAATTAATTCGAGGTCGTTGGGTCATTTATCATTTCATTCTTTAATTAATGAAGTTATTTATTGCCCAACATCAAAGTTAAAATTTCTCGTAAATTTATTTTTAATGTCATTCGGTGTCTGAAATTGAGTCAGCGTCGTTTTGACATTTTCTACTAACCGCTCGCCGACTGATGGAACAAATTGTGAGTTTTTCTTTCTTTATTGAAGCATTTAGTCATGAGCCGCGGACTGTCTCTCGAATGTTTTTATATAATTTTGCTTCTTCTCTCAGTGTTCCAATAGCGAGCCGCTCGACATTATTTATGGGATGTTATAACATAAACACGAAATGATATTATGAGGCATGTTTCAGGCCATTTCAGCCATAAAACTCTCAATTCTGTGAATTATAAAAAAAATGCCGCAAAAGCCACGCGAGAAAAAGAGAAAGAGAGAGCAAGTTGAGGCGGCTTGTGTCGCTTCCAGGAAGCTTCTTTGATCTTTTAATGTGTTTCGACTTTTATTAGTGGAAATTGAAAATGCCTTTCGTCATGCCACAAACAAATGGACTGTTGGTGGGGACTTAATTGATGCTGAAAAGGAAACCGATTCATTCGTCTCGATCGTGAATGAAATGTTTGTTTTCACATGTCAAAAAAACAATGAATCGTCAATTAAATACGCTCCATTGTCGCATTGTCGCCATGATGATTGATTTGCATCGTTTAATTGAACTGCATTCTGACGTGAACTGGGTGTGTCATGGTAACAATTAGCTCAATGCCAGCTTACACCTACAACACAAGAGAAATGTAAAGTTCCCCAACAGTAAATCTGACAGGAATAACAATTTTTTTTTTTACCTGTCGATCCTTTTTTTATTTGAAATGTCTCCATTGATATCATTGTTAATTTTAGCTTTATTTATTATTGCCGAAAAACCCATGAAGACTCCTGTTAAAAATTAATAGTGCCAGGATGATATTTTTCTAAATCGCTTTGCTAAAACTATTGTTTGTTGTATTCGGCAATATTTCACTCCACAGTCGATAATCTTTTGACAAATAAAAATAACAATTGTGCTCGTTTTCTTTTGGTAACATTTCTCATTTATTATTTATTTACATTGGCACTGCTAATCAATAGATGAAAGCATAAACTAATAGTTTTCTATTTGCCGACCTTCCATAAAGTGATTGTCAGTTTCATGGTAAAAAAAAGTGTCCTTTAAATGATATTTGACACGGCTCAGAGAGGAAGACAAATAGTAATGGCATTGGTATGGCATCAATGGAAAAGGGGAACAAACTGCAGCACTAAAAAGCTATAAATTATTTAACAACAGCAAAGCAGAAAAAATTGAACATAAATTTTATTTTTATCGGTTTTGTACCTTTGCCCTGAAAATTGTTGTGCAATGCATTCAGGATCATAAATTGTCGATGGAGACTATGCTAGGGCTCGTAAATAATCAGCAGCAATTGGATGGAATTGGTTGGAAAGGTAACAAATGTGCGACAATATTGCGATGAAAATGAAATCGACCGAGATTCGAGGTAAGGTGAAATTCAATCAGATTGCAAAAAAAAACGTGTAAATTATGGTGACTAAAGTCATCTCACGTCAATCAAAATTGAGCTTAAATTCAAAATGTGTTACAAATTTTCGGCTTCATAAATCAACGAAATAATGCATTAAAAACATTTTTCAGTTTTATTTGCGAAACTTTCTTGATTTCCATTACTCATTTTTATTCATTCATCGCAACGAATAATAAATTTCATGCGATTTTTTGCCCATAAATAACGTTTCATTGCATCACGAAAGCCTTAAATTAATTCTTGGCAGCAATTTTTATTTTCTTTCTTCTCCATTTATTGCCCGCTGCCACATTGATGTTAAGCATTACATGCATAAGCTGTCGCACATTGCATTTCAATTCATATCAATTAAAAGGCTTAATGTCAGCTCATAACCGTCGGCTTGTCATTTCGTTTAAGCATCAATAGTAGAAAATATCTGATAGATGGGATTGACATTCCATTCACCGCTGCCGAGAGCGAAATAGATGTTTCGATTAAAGTCAATTTGATGAATTCCGTCAATGAAACTTATTAAAAGCTAGAAACATTAAGTTTGATGGATGAATAAATCATTTGAAATTGACAGTCAGTCGTAGCAACAACAGCAGCAGCTAATCAATGAGAAACGTACCAAGAAATTAATGATGAAATCTACTCAATTGCACACTGATTTATTGATATCTCATTGGAAGTTTATTAAATAAGATCTTTCTCTCCTGTGTGCAGCAACAAAAGCTTGCAATTGCAATTAATTGGTTTGAAATTTGATTTAAGCGAGTTCCCCGTACAAAACGAAGCGTTGCCGCTTCTGTGCTCAACGAATCGAGTCTGTTTGTTGCTATAGCAAAAACGAGATGTTTCCATTAAAATCATTCACGTTTGCAATAAATTGCTGTGTTGCTGCTGTTTGCCTTTAAATAGAAATTCACATCACCGAGATTGACAATTTTTTTTTGCTCCTGCTTGTCTCGTATTTGGCTGTTGATTTATATCGGAAAGCTTCTTCGAGTGATTTTTCAAATTGATTCGCTTTTTTTGTTTGTTTGTTTGTTTGTTTCTGCTCTCTGGATGTTATGTTTGTTATTTAATGATACATTCGAGACAATCAATTTAAGTCCCCGCATATAGCAAACATAAAATTGCAAACATGTATCTCATTCTCATTGGAACCCATTTTGAATGCTTGATGCATTTTTACGTAGCAGCTTTTTTGTGTCGGTTCCGCTTCTACCTTGAATGTCCCGAAAAACACTGTCACAGGAATCAGAATTTCAAAATTGATTGTTGTTGAATGACAGAGAAGAAGAAAAAAAAAACTTTAACAACGCCAAGAATGGGAAACAACATGCACACAAAAAAAATTGAGTGATGAAAGACTGTCTGTCTGTAGTCATCATATGTCGAAGTAAGATGGATGAGTGACAGTTTGGAGATAAAATTGAAAAGGAAAATAAAGGCTTTTGCGGGGCCAAGCAATACTTGTGTCTCTTAGCTATATGCCATACAATAAGCCGATTAAAAATAATTTCTTGTCATTATATTTTTTTTTCGTATATTTCGAACGATTTCTTTGCCTCCGCTGTTGATTCGATCACTTAACGAATGATTGTTGAATTGTTTGAATTGTGTTTTTTTGTGTATTGCTACTGCTATGGCTGGAGTTGACAAACATTCATCTCTTTTGATGTTTTTCTTATATGCTTTTAAAGTCACTTTTATTATTCATTTGCATTTGATGGCAAATGAGAAAGTTTTGATATAATCAACCGAAAAATTGAACTCATTTCAATTTGCCGTTGTTTGTTTCTTGGAATGCCGACTTTGAAGAAATGAGTTATGCGTTTGGAAATTTGCTTCAGTATTTCATTTTCTAACCAAATTGTGTGCCAATTAAAGTTCTTAAAAAAAGGTTTAGGAAATTGTTTTCTAACGAATTTCAAAAATTTAGGTCTTCACAGAAAATTATAGGTCTCGAATGATAATTTCTCGCCAAAAATCCCATTGAGTGAAGTTGAGACAATTCAGAAATTTTCCTTAGCATTTAATTTTCTCTTGTTTTATTTTACTAACGACTTCATAAATTTCATCCATTTGTTTGCCCAACAACAACGAAAAAACATCTTCGGTCATAACAATTCAGAAGTCTACAAGCGGGATGGGGCTTTCTTGATGTAGCCGAGGCCATTAATAATATTTATTTATTTATTTTTTTTTTTTTTGAGAAAACTGAATCAATTTCGTAGGCGCCAAAACTTTTTCCGCATCAGTCACCGAATTAAAAATTTCACGAAACTTTATTTCTCATCTTAATTATCCGTTTTATGCCTGTTGTGCATGAATGTGTGCTTTGTGTTTGAGCTTAATCAAGCGGAAAAATAAATCGCAAGATTATCGGTCTGGGCTCTACATTCATTTAAGAAAACGAAGATTTTTGTTTTGCCTTTCTCACATAGACCCCAAGAAATCAATCTTTTTTTGTTAGCATTTTCATCAACAGTATTTGTAAAAATTTCGATGCAGACATAACTTGTCCAGAGCTGTCTCAAAATATTAAATGATGATTTTTACTATGAGTAAATTTCGAGAAAATAAAAAGCATCAATCTCGCTCAACTGAAACGAGCAATGTCAAAATACATCTTATACATCAACAAACAACCAGAGGACCTCATTCAAATTTCATTTGATGTCTGGAATTTCGGCTTCTTGAATTTAAATTTATTTTGTTCCCTCCAAATTGACATCTGTCAATCCGCTACCGAGTTTTTTTTATTTATCTGATATCTTTTGTCGCTTGTTGATTTGCCGCGCCGACATTTTCCAACTCTTGACGGTTTCTCTTATATAGCATTTCGGCTCCGTTTCGGACAGATACTTTAAGAATTAAATCAGCCTTCTTAAAGACGATTAATGCGATGAAAGTTGACAGAGCTGATTAAAAAACAAATTAGGCGACTTTTATTTTTTTTTTTCTTTTACGGGATTTCATCACGACCAATTCAGTGGAGTTGAATTCAGTGTATTTTTAAACTGATGTCCAATATTATGAAGAAAACATATATTTTTTTCTGCATTTTCTTAACAATGATTAATATTTTTTTGGGTCTGTCTCGCGGTTCTAAACAATTGGTCTTTTGTTTCGCATTTCATTTTGAATGGCATATAAATCAAATGGAGTATAAAAAGCGGCAAAACCAAAAAATGCACTGCATAATTTTGAACATAAAAAATTCTAATGAAATTGTATACCGAAAAACCTAACGGTGAAATGATTCTCTAAACAGAATATCATATCATGTCGCCGAAAAAATGCCAAACTAAATTTCATTGATGTTTCCGAGTCTGCTGTTGTTGCATGAAATAAATATTGCGAAAATATCTTAAAACTTCCTTTTGCACTCAGCATTAAATGAGAAGTAAAAGACCCTCAATCGCAATTGCCATCCGATGGTGAGATATGGCAAAAGTTTAACAAAAATGTTTCCACTCCATTAACGAATGTTATACCCGGAAACACAAGATGATAACAGATTTAATGGCTTAGTTTTTTGGAAATTTTGAAAAGCTGTGAATAAACCTAAAGAGCACTCAAAAATTTTATGTTTGTATTTTCCCCAAGAAAACTTCACTTTAACAAACATTCATTGCCGGTTAAGTGTGATTTATGATAAACAAATGTGCAAACATGTGTAAATGAGAAAAGCGACTAACTACTTGAGTGCGGCAGTGCGAGAGATAATTTACAATTTTAATTTATTACGACAATTTTTCTGACTCATATTCTCATAACTCAACAAGCATTCGAAAGCCATTAAAATAAAATGTGTAACTAGATTCCTGCAACAAACAAAATAAAATATATTACATGTCCAAATATATTTGAGATATTAATTTACACATGCTGACACAAAGCGTTAAATGGTTGTTTGATGAGCTCGATAAATTTTACGCTCTCCCCTCCCCCCCTGGGAGAAGGGATCTGAAATTACTTATACAAGATTTGTTTCTCTTTCACACGACTTTCTGGAAATTCATTTAAAATGTTGATTCATTGAATGTGCATTTATCTATTTAAAATGAAAGCTATTTGAAACAAATGCTATAATTTATGCCTTTTTGGCCCACAGTCAGGGACCTCAATAATGTTGCCAGTCTCCTGTGGCTCTTCTGGGTTTCTATTTTCTTGCTTTTTTTTCTTTGTCTCTTGATTGGTCTTAAATGCTCAACACCACAATTCATTTTCAGCTAATGGGCCCAAAACTAAATGGAAACATTTGGTTACATTCGTAAATTTATTTATTCATCGAACGTTTCTTCGCATGTGTCGTTCCACAATTTAATGAATTTATTTCAAAGCCAATTATCATAAATTCAAAACTGATAAATCATCATAAAATTTCTCTGCAAACGAATGAACGTACGAGATGCTCTTCTTCTAAATTGGCCCGTATATTTCAATCAAAGCACAAATTTTGATGGAATTTTAACAACTCTTTTTATTCATGAAAATAAAAAATATATCATTCGTTATCTCTTCATTTGAAGGTTTTTTTTTCTTTTAAATGTATGTCCCAGTAAAATAAGCTTCGCTTTAAAAATAATGCCTAATTTCCGTCTTTATCAGTGACGTTTTTCAGACCAGCCTTCTTAAGGTGATTGATTATAGTTTGTGTGTACTCGTCTTTGTATTTCACAAAATGTCCAACATGTGAAGAGTCTTCAAATATTTTCATCGTCATGTCAATGTGGTTTGAAGTGTAATCCCGAGTAATATCTTTAGCCGTTTCTATCGTTCCGATGCAATCAGTTTTTGACGCAAAAATTAAGCCTGGTGCTGGAACGAATGTGTTGAAGAATTTATGACCAGCTCCCGCGTAGTAGCGGGTTGCAACATTGTAGAAGAACCAAAGAAAAAATGAAATCATCTTCTGAAGCATTTTTTCCAGTATCGGATAACTATGGAAGTAAGCTTGTGGTATTCCAAGGTGAATCTGTTCAACGTTAGCAATCGAATCCCATATTTGTGCTTTCACTCTATCAACCAATTGCTGATATTTTACCATGTCTTTTGTATATGAAGAAGACATTCACCCCAGAAGTATCCTCCCATTGAATATCCATTGAGGATTACGTCTTTGTAGTATTCGTTGTTGGCAAGAAATTTGACGATGTCACCAGCTACAACTTGTGCTCCCTTGGTCGGAACCAGAAATTCAATGAAAGATATTTGAGCAACTGCAACATCACAGTTGAGATCAAGGAAGAATTCTATATATTTTTTCAAATGTTTCTCGTCCGCGTAAAACCAAGGAAGCATCATCACGAGCGATTTGCCTTCAGAATTCTGGTACAGTCTAAAAACAAATTCTTTATCATCAACCTTGAAAGAAAATTAAAAAAAATCGAACACACCGCAGCGATTTTTGATCAACTTCGATAGTTCGCGGTTCTCTTGTATAAATTCTCATATGATTATCAATCTTTTGCACTGGAATCAATTTCGCAATATTAGGCTGTTGACGAATCAAATATTTGCTATGATTCAGAATTTCTCCTGAAAAAATTGCGTTAAAAAATGAGCTAAACTTTCTTGCGGTCATTTTCGGTACACTCTGAATACTGACTAAGTTGCTGGCTAACGTTTGGCATTTTTATTTCGGTGGATGCCTTGAAAAAAATAAAACATGTATATGATAAGATAAGGTTTGAGATTTTCGATACACTCACTGGCAAAAATTTTTCAATTTTTTTTTGTTATTTCGGTGGATGCCTTGAAAATATGCGATAAGAATTATATTTTTGGCTAATTTCAGCATGTTTTTGACGCGCAAAATCAAATCTTATCATACGCATATGATTACTGCTGAACTTGATATCAAATGTTGCGTTTATCTTTGGAAAAACCCGTAACTTGTAATTAAAGATGTTGTACGACGTTGGTAAAGATTTAAAATTAATTTATTGTTGACGCTGAAAATATTATCTTATCACATGCATGTGATTAATTATCTTGATACTTTGATAATAAAATTAACGCATCCGCTCTGCTGATTAATTCATTGACGATTCTGCAACTAAGGGCTCTTGAATGTTGCGAGCCGGATCTATTAATAATTGACTCAATTTAAAAAACAAAATGATTTCTTTCGCGAACGCATTCAAAAAAATAAATAAATATCAAACACCTGCTCATTGTTTTTTTAATTGAACGATAAGAAAGTTGTGATGTCACGTAGTCAGAGTGTCTGGGATATTTATTTTTTTTTCTAGCACATACAAGCTTGATAAAGATTCCTTGATGCGAGTCAATCATCAGGCTACTATAAACATCAATTTTGAACCGTGATTTAAAGTCCCCCCCCCCCGACTGCCAGTCCACAGGTACATGCAAGTATTATAGTAGATATAATATTCATGTTGAATTATTATGGCAATGATTGCAATAAATTTCCCATCGACTTGAACCTCAATGATTGTGCACATTATGTTTGTGCCATTTTCGAGATTCAACTTTTCTATTATTATATATATTTTGATTTACTCGCCTCCATAAAACATTTATCAAATTTAGCCATTTATTTTGTTCCAATAACTTATGGAACGCTTTTGCAACAACCATAATGTTCTATTTTATTATCTTTATCAGCAAATTTATATCGAAAACCATTTTATTCTGCGCCCATTATAGTAAAGCACATCATATTGCATGCAATCCGACGATTCGCTTTAGCATTTTTTATTTGCTTCATAAACCCGATAAATATATATTTTTATTATGGCACCAACATCTAGTTTAGTTTTATTGCGTCCCACGATAAGACTGCGCGCCAAAAAGTACACGTAAAGCACACGATTTAATTAACAAACAATCAAAGTCAATTACTGACAATTTCCCGCTCCAAAAGTAAGCTTAAAGCGGTTGGCGATTAAATATTTTGAATTATAGCAAAAACCGCAGTAATGACTAACTGTTAACCAGGCAAACAGAGCGTGTATGTGTGTTTGAGATTTAAATAGACCCACAGGAGCTTAATCTTTATTATTATTACAATTTATTTGTTTCTTCGCATTGTGCGAGGCAGCTCAAGCTCGCCAAGTAAAATTTATGTCTCTTTTGTTATTGCTCACAAAATAGCAAACAACAATATGAATAATCTACGAGTCGCAGTCAGTATAATAATAATAACAGGCTCGGTAACCGTGAAAAATAGTGTTTTAAATTCTCTTCTAAATAATTTTAATTTTTGTGCGACACACAATGAACATTAAAAAGCTGTGAACGAGGAAAGTAAAAAAATAAAATAAATAAATAGGGGGCACTCAGAGCCCTGGCCAGGTTTTTCGTAATTTATGGCTTTAATCCCCGGTAAATATCAAGCGGCAATATTTTTAAAATGTCATTTTTTAAATCATTTATATGACTTCGGAGTTGGGCTGTATGGAAACAGCAAGCCAGTAAAAATGTGTTAAAAAGTGATTTATTATGCGAAACATTGCATATTAACAGATCCAGGGAAGTATTCGACACTATGCCTGGAAAATAAATGCGTTCTTTCCTAAACAATTTGCTAGCAAGCAAATATTTAATCGTTCGCATTTTTTATTTCTGGATATATCTATTTATTCAGCAGTGTCCCAAACTCACCCAATTTGTTTCTGTCACTTAAAAAATATTACATCACACATTATTTTTTTCTTTTTTTATACTTTTAATAGTTAGCGAGACCATGTTAAAAACAAATAAATTACGATTACTGCCATTCGCTACGCTTCATGATTAGATCAATTATGAAGTTTATAGAGAATTATATTATTGTAATTGTCATTTTACAATGATACTACATTGTGTCATTTGTGTTTGTGGTGCATTGTGAAACATGTAAATGAATGGATTGCCATCATCAATTTGTCACAATTTTGTATATAAATTGTGGTGCGGGCGTACTAATGAATTGGCCTTTATAGTTTGTAGTTTCGTTTGATTAATCATCATCGCACATGTCAGAAATATTTCATCACTCGGGCATAATAAAGAGAAAATGCTCAGTGTTCAACTGGCGCGATTTGTTTACATTTCAAATGGGAAATATATATTTTGTATTATAACTTCATCTCAGAACTCGTCGATTAAATTAACCAGCATGAAATATTTTTCTTTTTTTTTAGTTTTTCGGCTTCTTCTGATCATCATTCCAGTGAGTGAGAGTGAGAGAGAGATAGTGGGAGAGAGAGATGAAAAGAGAGATGATTCCTTTTTGAAAATCTATTAAATCGTAGTGATGATTGCGATGGCAATTTAGATCTGTCTACCACATGAAACGCGCTCTGTTGCAATGAGCAGTGAAATTTCTTTTGATTCGAATTGTGGAGAAAAATCTTTCTGGATGTACAACATCATCACACGACCCATCAAATAAACACATCTACTTTGAACATCGTTTTCATTCATCTCCGACCCCGAGAGAGAGCGGGAATGATCATAAATTGAACATTTATTTGGAGGGAATGGCGGCGCTTTTGAGCCTTTGATCTTATTTCTTTCTTCTTTTAACTCCAACACTCTCACTAATAATAATCATGATGATGAATAAATTTAATTGAAACGATCAGCGATATGAGTTGATGTCTAACAAGGCCTCAATTTGAATAATTTCATTTAAACATCGCGCACTCAGTGCGATCATCATCTATTCCTTCGTTCGCATACCGGTCAGAATTTTACGGTGTTAATAGACCCAAGACAGTTGATGAACAGACAGAAGGGGGAATTGAGGGCACTTCATAAATATCTATAATTATTTCATATACTACATGTCGTCATTGTATCGCCTGCAAAAGAAATATAGACAACAAGCAAGCGAGAACAAAATAAAATGCCCTGTTTGATTTGATTTATTCATTTCATTTTTCTAGCTCCGAAAAATCCTCTATGAAATATAACCCAGAACTGATTTTTATGTTTCACCCATAATGGCCTTCAGAACACACATTCAAATACACACGCAAGCAAGCTGAAATAACAAAACAACGAAGGCAAAAAAAAATTGCAGAGCAAAAAAAAAGTTGTAAAATGATTTATTACATCCTTTCATGGCCCTCATTCCTCACACACCAAACTGATTTATCTGTTATTAAGGAGATTCATGCACCGAGAAGAAAGAAACAAGCACTACAACAAGCATCAAAAAGGATATGTTTGTAGGATTCTTTTACTTCATGTTATTTTGTTGTATTGAGGAAAAAAAATTTAGTTCCATTTTCAAGTTGAAGGATGTCGAGGTGAAAAGAACTAGTTCAACTGTGTATTTATGTCCATTCCGCTTTTGGAAACCAACGAAGGATATAACAGGGCAAAAGTAAAAAAAAAAAAAAAAAACTGAAATAAGATTAATGATCCAAGGAAAAAGTCATTTCACACGGCCATTGAGCCATTCGAGTATAAATTTGTTGTTAATAAATAACAGCATTTTAGTGCTTGGTTCATACACATAATGAAATAGAGCCGCATTTTCTTGAATGAGACAGCATAAATTTCAGTGGCAAATGAGAAGAAAGCGTCATCTGTCGAAATCATTTATTACTTTTATTAGAATAAGTATCAAAAAGTTTTTTTTTTTTTTTTTTTTATCTTCTGGCAATGTTGCAAAATTTATTTGCCGTCGCATGAACGTTTTGTTATTTTATTTCAGCACTTTAGCTGTATAACAGCAGTAGAAGAAAAGAAAGGAAAAAGGATATTCATACATATTATGGTGCAATATTTGTAAACTTCTTCTTTCCACTATGCCATGACATTGATTTATTCGCCATATTTAGCCAACACTAATTTATTTTCCTCACTGCTGGCAGCTTTTGGACATTTTCTTCTCTCTCCCTCTCTCTCTGTCTCCTTTTTTGTTTCACGCGTCCTTTTGATGTGTACTCTAGCTGTATACAAGCCAGTGAGCGACAGCAAAGGATAAGACGATGTCATGTTGGGCTTGAGAAATTTTTTGAGTTAATGATGATTAATTTCGAGACCCAAATCGCGCGCGCGGGAGTGAGGAGTCAGATTTCAATCTTGACAATTTCTCAATTCTACAAATGAAATTCTTAATTAAAATCATTTATCATTGTTTCGAAGGAAGAAAGAAATAATGTCATGTTGGTGACACATTGAGCGGAGGGGAGCCAAGCGGGGTTGTTGGAGTATCATTCCAATCTCAGTGTTAAAAATGTGAAGCATCTAATGAATGTCTGATGCGTTCAAAAGTCATTTCACTTGCCCCAACAACTGCTCGAAAATCTTCGTCTTCTCGATTCAGATTTTTTTTTTTTTTTCGAAAATCCACAAAGCGCATGTTTGCTCGTTAAATAAGCTCTCATCAAGCATCGGCCTCTCCATTCTTGCCTTCCCATGTAATAACAACAAGATAGCTATTTAAGAGCAATTTAAATCGAAATGCTCGAAATGTAATAAAAATAAAATACACATCAACACTGCCGTGCTACTACTACTTGACGAAATGAGTGAAAATGCCAGCTATTATTAACTTAAACACGACATGACGGCTCTGAGGCAATAAACATAAATTGTGGAGCAAAAGAGCAAGTGCTGACTAACTCTCTTCGGTTTCTTACTCTCTTACTTCAAGAACTGCTCAGAGCGAGACCGATGTCAGTCGGTCGGCCATAAGGAAAATAATATTAAACGAGTTTTCAACAACATCATCAGCGAGAAGCGAGCACATATTGTGGCTGCCAAACTAATACCCATTCAGTTGCTGTCAAACCGTATTAACGTAAACACTCGACAATTATTATTTTTCGGTTGTGGGACATACAATTTGTATTCTCCCGATCATCGAATCACTTCGCCTTATTTCTCCCCAGTCGAACCCAAAACAACAAACATAAATAAAATCTCGGGGAATTAAATAAATAAAAAAGAATCACACAAAAGTGAAAATTTTCATTTTAAATTAAAAAAGTTGTTTATCGAGCGACAGTTGTACAAATAAGAAAATTGCTGAAAAATCAACACTCAAATCTCATCCAGTTGATGAAAATAAAAAAGCATTAAAAATTTAACATTCAGTGGATTTAACGACCAGTTTCAATTTATAAAGTAATATAAGTGTTACATAAAAATATGTTAATAGCTACACTACAGCTCATTACATTAATTATAAAAAAAAATGGTGTTAAAAGCAAGTAATTAACATTTCATTGGATTAAGCATCACAAGCAACATTATCATGCCAGAGGATTACGCTCATCAAAACCGCGAGCTAAAATAAAGGATTAAATAACAGCTACATCACTGGAATAAAATCAGAGGATTATAAGTGTCGAAGAAATAAATTAATCTTATAAAAAATATTTTAACAGAAAATAAGTGAAATTTATAAAAAAAAAAAAAATGTTGAGTTCAGTCAACAATGGCAACAGCTCTAATCAGAGCCATTATATCAGCCCGGATTATTTATCACCAATGTCCACAACAACAGTAAGTGTCAATCAATTCAAACAGACAGTGGCAAAAGCGACAACCTGTTGTGAATATCATTCAGACACCAACTTCCATATATTTATTTATAATTACTTTCCGCTATGAAATGAACGAACGAAAATGTCAGTCATGAAACGAATTTCATTTTAATTTGACCATTGAAATTGCAAATTAGTTTTTTTTTTAGCTACAACTTATGAGTCAATTTGTTTGTTGCTATTATTTTATTCTTCGAGCCATGTCATGACGTTATTTGAATTTAAACTTTTGTTTCATTTAATCAAATAGATTTTTCCCCTTTTTCAACTACTGAATAACCATTTGCGATCACAAAATTGGCTATTAAATATTTTAACAGAGCGCTATCACGCACATTATCTGTTCAATTATTCATGCACATTCCGAAACAATTTTATTTTGGAGTTTTTTTTTGCCGAGTGTCTCAATTTCGAAATGAAATTCAAATATTATAAACATTTTCAATGAAACTGGATATAATATGTTTTGAAAGCATAAATTGCACAGTAAATTTTATGCATAGGAATTTAAAACTATCTAATTTTGGTATTTTGGAATTTTGAATTTTTTACAGTGCATAATTTCTCGCATTTATTGAGAAACAACAATCGATTCAATGAAGAAGTCGAAAGCGTTTTAACATAATTAATGAGCTACAAATGCGAAAGCTATAAAAGCTATGAATAAATTGTCTACTTTTGTAAAAAAAAAATGACTTTAAAATTTACGACTTTAATACGCTAATCGATATATTACTCCCATTTTCTGTTGAATGTGTCACATTAAAAGTTATTATCATCAAAATTATGGCCGCTTGAGAAACATAAAGTTCATGTTTTTATAACGCTGTCGAAACGCATAAATTATAAACTTCTACTCCGTAAGTGTGTAATTTGCATATGTTAAATTTGCAACTTTCCGTGCAGCGGTACTGAATTATTCGAGAATAAAAACCGTGACCGTAAAAAAGGTGCATAAAATTCAATATATAATTCCAGACGAAATTAACTACGCACTGCAACGAGAGAAATTCGGTCATGCCTCGTTTCGATAAATATTCATAATTTCGATTCGATAGCCCCGGATACCCTTTGGGCTATTCCGGCCAACACCCGATAGTGTGTGCATGACTATGAATAAATCAAATTCAGTCTAGAAACTATAACAGAGATTAATAATAATCAAAAATGATGATTACGTTGAAATGTTAAAAGTCATCATCAATCATTTCTAAATTCAATTCCATTCTCGAGCAGAGCTTATATTTATGAAGATCTTTTTGGTAGGTCCGTGAGTGAGGGTCTCATTAAAAATCTTTGTTATAATCAAAGACCGACAAAATAATATAAACACGGCATTATCTGATTTCAGTATTTGTCATTTATTGTTCTTCAAATTCAACTCTGAATGTCCATAAACACATATTTATGATCGAGCCATTATTTATATTACAAAGTGTTATATATGAAACGAAAAAAAGGCATTATCGTCGTTATACTGAAATATATAATAATAAAAAAAAAAATACTGAAATGAAACATTATAGCCGGAGCGCAGAGCTCTCGGAAAATTTATAAACATAATTTATAGCTCCATAAAAATAATAATGTTGTTGCCTTTACTGCCTTATTTTTTCGGCTGTGCCTCACAGCACTCTGGCTCTCGATAGCTGCCTCAATTCTTTATAGTGCTGCACAGCACACAGAGAATTAATGTGCGCGCTATATTTATATATATATTTTTTTTTATTATTTATTGAGCATGTTTGCTGTCAAAAATCTGTTTTCATAAATTAATAATGGCTCAGTTTGGTTATAAAGCTTCGTTACAAATAATAACTCTTGTGCGGACATTAAAATGTAGTTACAATTATGAGTTTAACGAATGAATTGGTATATCGGTGCCGTGCAGCCCATTAATTGAACAGTTGTATATAGATGTGAGATTCCCAATAAGTGCCTGACCATAATAATTTGTATAAAATGTTTAAAGTGAGTAATTAATGGCTAGCTGATGGCAGCAACATTTAGCACAAAAATGTGATTAATTTTCAATAATTTTTCATTTTCACATTTTATTAATTAATGGTGATTTGCTTTGATCACTTGAGTTTTGCATAAATATTTTTTTTTTCTCATTCGGCTCGAATGAAATAACGCTCCCATTAAATGACTAACATTTAAATTGCCCACCGATTTTAATCAGTCGAATAAATATATTTCACTGATTATTAATCGATATTGGTCTGTTTGAATATTCATTTGCATTAATTTATTTTTTTATTTTTTTTTATTCGAAACTGTCTGAATCTGTGTTAATCGCTTACATCTGTTGACTTGACTGGATGGACAGCTATAGCTAGCAAGCCACTTTGTTGGCTCGTTGATCACACGGCATCAATAAATCATGTTATTTTTTTCGTTCGCCAAACCTCTCACTCCCTCTTCTATCAAGCGTTGAAAAAAAAAACTCGACAAACGGAAACTAAATTCCATAAATCATCGCGAAGCCGCGTTGAAATTAAATTTACTTTGAAAAATGAATGTTTTGAAAAATAGAGATTATTTCACAAGAGGCAGTAAAAAATAAATGTGACATGTTCAATAATAACAACAAAGTTGAGTGGCTCAGGCTGTGTTTGCTTGCTTGTCTGTCGTTTAAGAGGCATCAAATTAATTTTCTTGAAAGACGTAATATGAATTACGATCCGTAACTGACATTAACCGACACATTCAAACGTAGCAACGCGCCATTCGAAAGTCGTAAATCTTATTTCATTTATATCTCTCCTTCTCTCCCACGAATGAATTAAAATATCAATAAATTTTGTTAAATTCATAAACAACTCATTTTTCAAAAGTCAAAAACTATAATGAAAATTCATAAAGCTTTCAAGCACTAAACTCAGCGCAGATATTTTAACGACTAAGCGTCTCATTTAATGAATGTCATGACATTTGTTTAAGTGTCCCCTGTCTGTTCACATTTCCTCCATCTTTTATGACGGGCAGTTTTGACTAGTCGAATTTATATTATGCAGATTGCTGCTGCTAAATTATAATATATTTCCAACATATATTTGATTAATGGCAGCGATAAAACACCTGATTAAAAGCAGCTTGTCATAAATTAGTTGTGTTTTTTATGAAAATTATAAATTGAACACATTTTTCAACTCTCTTTTCGTCTCGTGCAAAACTCGCGGCAACAGCAGCAGCGAGAAATTGTTCATTTTGTTAAAAAAAAATAAAAAAAATTAAAAGGAAGTTGCTTGAACGCCGCGCGACAGCATCGTCGAGCGCAAGAAATGAACTCCAAATGCCTGAATAATATTTCAATTTGTATTTCATTCCTTCATTCGCCTTCGTAAACATCGCGAGCAATATCAAAAGATATTTCATTTTTAATGTCTATTAAACAGTCGAAGTCGAATGGCGGTCGCTTTGTGCTGATGTTAAAAAAATTATTTATGATCAATGCGCAGTTTTTTCCTGGATGCTTCTATGTCAGTGATAATATAAAAAAAAAACCAAACGATGCTTTTAGAAGAAACGTTTAAGCTTTGATGTTCATGTTTTTGATGAAAATGCGACTGGCGGCGACTATATTCTGGTTGAGGATAGAACTTCTTGTGTGTCGAGTTTCAAATCTAATGTGCTACAATTCATTCATGCGAGTCTTTTGTATAATGATTTCGTCGCTTTAAAATTCTTCTTTATAACATCATTCAGTTGAGTGCCTCAAATCGTCGAATAATTCAAATGAATGTTTATTAAAATGAATACATTTGCGGCAAGTAGTCAAGTGAAAGTCCTTTTTGGCATCGTTCTTGAATAGCTTCCAATTAAAACTTGATAAGATTCATTTATGTTGCTAAAGTATTTCTCAATGACCACAATTTCGGTTAAAAATAAAAGTCGCTTCTTCTTTTTTCGCTTGCCTTCAATTTCTTTCACACATTTAAAATCATATGAATGGGAACAAAACTCACAACCAGAAAAAAAGATAGGGTGAGCGAAAGAAAGAAAGAAACTGCCAACAGCCGTTGAGACAATTTAATTTATGGCACATTAACATGGATTAAAGACAATTTTGCCGCTCGATGTTATGAATAAACAACACTTCAACGAAGGGAACCAAAAAAAAAGTTGAAAGTAATTTGAAACACAAACAAATAAATTCTTAATGGACCGATTATTGTGGGACCAACTGTAAGATTTTCAGCAATGTGAACTTCATTAGTAAAGCCATCGATAAAATCACTTTTACCCTTTTGAACTCTTAAAACATTCCACACATGACAAATCTTCTTAATTATCGAAGCTTTAAATTCCTCACGCACACCAGATTTTAATTTTAATGTTGATGTGTCTGCCTTCATCATGACCAATACAAAGTTTCAATGTGCGGTTGGAACAAATAATTCTGTGAATCGGGTAAAATGTATACAGGAAACGTGATATATCAGACTGAAACAACCAGCAATATCTCATTCTCGGGTTCTCAATTCTACAGAGAACTTAATTGATCGCATAAACACGACACGATCAGTGAGAGGGAAACATTGGGGGCACAGAAGTGGAATTTATGTATCATTAGCATTCAGTTGACAACTTACATATATCTCAAGAAAAAAAAGTTTATATTTTATGGATCGTTGTCACACAAACATTTGTTGTCGCCCATTTATTTAGTTGCGGACTTCAAGAAACGACGACAAGAAGCAATCAGGCAAGCAGCTATATAGCGGCTGACAACAATTTTAAATGGATTTCACCGTAAATTAACATTTTTTTTTCTCTTAATCTCCAATGCGAGTACATTAATAAACTTATACTGAATTATGCCCGAAAACGACCCGCACACCAAATGAAAAAAAAAAAAAATATATTAAATAAAAAATATCTTAATTTATTGCCTAAAATTACACATCATAAAAATTTACATTAATTCAGATGAATTTCAATAAAAATGAGAAGCCTTGGACGGCCGATTGCTGTTGTGTGTCAATAAATAATTCGGTGGTTTCTTCAACATTGCTTCGGTGCTCGAGCGGTTGTCGGATAAATTCTTTTGAAATGTATAAATTATTGCTCGAATATTGCCATGAATCTGAGTCTTAATGTCAGAAATAATGGCCCCATAATTTTTAACATCGACATATTGGATTATATTTTCAATTTGTTATTTAATATATCGAGCCTCGTTTATAACAAACGATTCAATCGGATTAACTGGAAATTTGTGTGTGTATATAATATGAATGTGTATAGCCTGCAATGCGCCATATGAGAAATGTATGAAGTATTGGCACTTTGCTGTATAGTATTAATTTGCAAACGATTTATATGCAGTCACTTAATTTAATAATAAACTTTTAATTTCGATTGATCTGACTTGAAATTGCCATTTTGCTTTCAACTATTGATACGTCAATCACAAATCAGACTTTTTTTGTTCTCTCACTCTCCCTCACTTTAAAACAGCATTCGATTTTATAGTAATGTGGCTGGTTCAAGATATGTATAGGCAAATTTTTGAAACATGAAGCCCGTCTCTAGGATGGGCGCCAGTGCTAGTTACTTTTAAAAACTTGCCAGTCGAGTTGAGAAGCAAAAAAAAAATTTCATAAGCGTCAAAAGTAATAAATGATTTCTATAATTCGAATTAATTGAGATATAATCGCTCATAGGAGATATAAGAAAACACGCCAATTAATGAAACGCTGACTTCAAAGTCATTCGAACTGGAAATATTTAGCAATTAATTTGGCTGCCTGTTAATTTGAAAATTGCTGTTAATATGCAGGTCGCAATTATAAATTGATTTCAATATAGATTGACTTCAAAATTTGCGACGCGTCTCATTTAATTTTGTTTAGAGCACATGCTTTCATCAATATTCAGCCCTCAATTTGATATTTCGTGCGATCAATTTAAACATATTGAAATGGTTGCACTTTTAAGCTTTTATGTCAGTGTTTATTCTTCGCTTCATTCCGCTTTTATGGCTTGATGCCTTTCATGTTCTTACACATAATGATAATTAAACAATAAATCATTCACCAAAGAGCCATAAATTAAATCAATTAGATTCATACTTCTTTTTGAAGCGCATTTAAGCAAGCGAGAGCCCAAACATCTTATCTTTATTATTTTTCTTCACGTTTTTTGCCTTTTCCTTCGAAAAAAAAAAATGTTGCACACCATAAAGAGAAATAAATTACGTTCATGGCTGGTTTTTTTTTTAATAATCAAATGAATTACTCAGCCGAGTTCATAAATTTTTCGACAGTTAACAGCAAAACGATTTCAAAAAATTAAATAAAAAATTATGTGCGCTAAAATTTATGATCAAAAAATTGCAATATCACACCACGTCGTTTACGTCGTCGATGTCATTCTGTTCCCAGTTTAACAAGCCGCCATTCAAATTGAAATTTATTGACTTTTCTATTTGCTATTGACTCGCTTTCAACAAAACACACTGCCGACGCCACCGCTAGTTTAAAACCAAAAAAAAAAAAAAAATACAAAAAAGCATTTAACTAATAAATATTTTATTACATTTTGTAAAGCCTTAAATTATTCTCCAGCGCAAAGTGTCATTGCATTATAGCACGTTTGTAACATTTTAATATCCTCGGGCATGATAATTTATTTTCATTGTACCAAGTTGTAAATTACACCAAAGAGCTTAATATCGGGTTGAAACAGGCAGTGGCATGGAATATCGAAAACAAAATTTATGGCTCAAAACAACGTAATGAAGCATTATTGTTGTTCGTCGTTTCGGGGCGAGTGGAGTGAAAGAGACATGAATTAATGTTTTACGGGAGGGTATACATTTCTGGCTAATAAATAAACACCGAAATCGCTTATAAAGGATTAAATTATGAAATTAAATTAAATTTATTACCTCAGCTAATTAACGTAGGCATTTAATTAATTTATATCCTCAATTCTTCGTTTCCTCTTTCAGTTTGATTCAAAAACCAGTCCATTGGCATTACTGGCACAAACGTGCAGTTCCATTGGTGCTGATGCTTCACCAAATCCAAAGCTACTAGCGAACATTGAAAAGAGTTCAAAAACACATCGCGAAAAGATGTCGCCTGGCAGTGGATCAACAATCTCAAATGGATCTCCCGAAACGAAATCAAGCTTCAAGCCATACGAATCGAGCCTATCAAAGTCTGACAACAATGATATGCCTGATGATCTCCGCGTTAGTAGCCGCTTGAAGCCTCAAGTCAAGTCAGTCAATTCAAATGGCATGGAGCGATGCGGATCGGCAAACAGTTCAACAAGTTCCCAGCACGTACGAAAATCCCCGATATCTCCAAAGACTTTTAATGAAAAATCAACAAGTGCCTCCGTTAAGTCTCCAACACCAAATGAAGCATCTAAAAATGAAACAGTAGCTAAAGAAGTACTCAGAAATCTCGCTGGAAATGCACCATATCCATCAATGCCTTACTTTAACGGCTATCCATATCCATATTCGATGGATTTACTCAATCAGCATCAATCGATGCTGAAAGCTGCAGCACTAAATCCATATTTAAATTATGCGCGTATGAAAGCAGCAGGTGCTTCTAGCGACATGATGATGGGCGGAATCTGCAGGGATCCTTATTGCACGGGATGTAACCTAAGTTCACATTTCTTGGGCAAAGCAGGGAGTCAATGTCCACCCGGCTGTACATGTGATCATTCTGCGAGTAAAGCAATGGCTGCCAATCCAGCAGCTGCAATGGCATATCACGCTCAACTTGCACAACTTGCTCAAGCATCACAAATGCCATACGTGTAAGAATTTTGCAAACATTTCATAATTCTTATCACAATGTTTTTACCGTTTCACATTTCTGCTTTTTTTTTCATATAGATGCAACTGGGTTGGAGCTGACTCAGCATATTGTGGAAAACGATTCGCGGCTTCAGATGAACTATTTCAACATTTAAGATCAGAACACACGGGTAATGCGATACCAGATTCTCTATTGAATGCCTCTGCCGCATCTACAAATTCTCTACTCGCCGCCTTCCCACGTGCTTATCCAACACCACCGTTGAGTCCATTATCAAGTGCCAGATATCATCCGTACAGCAAAAATCCTCTGATGCCATCTGCCCCCTCTCTAGCTGGTCTACTACCACCAGTACATCCATCACTTGCACAATATTTTTCACCTTACGCTTTATATCCTCGAATGAACTCTTCAAATCTTCCCTAGGATTCAAATAACTCAATCTAGATTTGTAAACAGGATATTTCTGATATCAAATTGAAATGTTAACAACAACATTAGAACAGAGCTGATGATTGTATATATAATTAGGAATCAAAATGGAAATTTTCGAATTCTATGATAGCATTTCAAAGTTGTGTTTTATGTTATAGACACATTCAATTTTCAAATACAAACGATTTCAAATTCAGGGTGCAAATACAAAATACAATTCACCGAACTTATAAAAACCAAATAATAGAACTTTTTTTTGGAAGCACTGTAAAAAGCAATGCAGTGAAAGAAAATAAAGAAAATGTTCGTTGAATGCATATCAATTAAAAAAAAAAAGAAAGAAAAAGAATAAATTCGCCAAAGTTTCCCATTCGGAATACGCTCCACATTAACAACTTTGTTCTTACAATTTTTATTTCATCGTCAAATGAAATTTATTGCTAATTAAATAATGTTTTTTTTTTTGTAAATACCAAAAAAAAAGTCACTGACATAAAATAGAAAAGTGATTCTTTATTAATTTGAAATTGGACTTTTATTTAACCTACTACAACTGTGTTGCTTCTTTTTTTTTCAGACACATTTGGGTGAGTCGTTCGAAAAAAAAATTCCATTAGCTAAAGTGGTTACTGCCCGAAATCGCCTCTAAATGCTAATTTATTTATTTTTTTGTATTAAAAATGTCAATAAACATGGCGCTTTTTTATGCATTTTAAAAAAGTAAATGTGTAATTGGACATTTTACGAGCAGCTCACGTCTCTACATTATAGTCACTTCTCAATTGAGTTGTGATTGCAATCGGCTGGCTGCTTAAATTATTTATTTAATTTTTTTTTGCTGTTATTCGAAAGGTAGTTTTTATTTATTCTGAGCTTTAATTTATGACCCAACCACGTTTTTTTTTTATTCATTGACTTGCAATAAATCATTGGAAACATTGAAACTCGTAGCGCTCATTAGACTTCTATCAGGTTGAGTAATTAATTACTTTTAATGAAATTCATACAAAACAACAACAAGCGGCAAGCAGGCGCAGCGGAGATCGACACACAACGCAATTAATAAAATAAATCTAGTTTGCGCTCAAGCCAATTCCACATCATAAATCATATTTTCACTGCACAATAAAACAATATAAAGCGATTATTTCGCTGTTTTTCTTTTTCATGATTATGTGTATGTGTTGTCATGGCTCACCCACAAAGCAAATTAATTGATTTTGTTGTTTTTATTGCCTCCTCTCTTTTTTTTTCTCATTTAATGTCCGCGCTAAATTGACATTGAGATTTTCATTTCATTTTTTTATGATTGAAATTGATCGTAAACATTGTTTTGAATTCACAGTATGCATGCTAATTGACATCCAATCAAGATACTAATTAGCAAGATTTAAGCAATAACTGAAAATTGAGATAGATGTCCATGATTGAGAGTTGTCACTGTAATAAAAAAAATTGATTAACGGCAAGAAGAGACAATTTGTCATAAAAATTAACGATCAATTTATATTCAGCGTTGGGTTTTTTTCAATCTCTCAAATCTCATGCCACCCAAAAAAGTAGCATTTCAATATCAGATATAAGAAGAAAACCGAAAATGCGACAAACGACCATTATCAATTAATAATACGATTAAAGAAATTCAGCGCACAGAATTGATTTTTTATTTTTTTCTTGTAAATAATTTTTTTTTATTTCAATAAATCGCTACATTGATGTCAACATTTATCATGTTAATAAATACAAATGGTTATGATATTTTATTTAACTGTCGCGGAATCCCGCGATTGCAATAAATTGTTTTTATACTCGTAAAAACCTATCTTGTGATTATTATTATAAATACACAATGGATTTGAAAATATAAATAAATTTCGCAAACGTGACATAAATTATTGATTTTCGTTTTCGATTCCAACGTGCCTTGCCTGTCATTAGATTGAATAGTTTGCCATATACATATGTTGATGGCCTGATGAATTCTTAATGAACTTTAGACACATTTTCATTTAGTGATAGGTTACGATCATTATGGCATATAATCAAACCAAAAATGAATTAAATGTTTATTGAGAGTTTTGTTTTAATGAAAACTATAGAGAAGAGTTACAAACTCTTTGCTAAAGTCTTCGGCACCTCGCCTTATCATTTTATATTTTAAGAGCATCAAATATTGCTGCATCATTCAAAATTTATTGAAATAAAAATAATAATTTTAAGCGAAAATTTGGCAATGAAAATGTTGGGCAATATTTTTTGGATCCGAATCCAAATATTTTGTGCCGAAGTTGGAAAAACCACTATTTAAGCTCATAAATTTTGATTTATATCTGTGACTCTGAAGCAGTTATTCTGACAGTAACTGTCAAGCGCTATCTATAAGACTATTATTTAGAAAATGAGAAACCTAATTGACGTTTGATTATTTATGACTGCCATGAATTCTCTCGATAGTATAGCAGCAGCACTTTTTAGAAGCAAACATTCTGTTGACAACTTTACACATTGCAATGCTTATTTCTAAGTAGCTTGCTTTCAAGCGATGTCATAGCGATTCCATAAGATCAGGAAATCTACTGATTTCTTTCACCTGAAATTGCCGGCTTTTGAAATGCTCTACTCCATCTGACACAAAAGAATGAGAGAGAATTCAAGTTTGTCACACGAAATGAAATAAAAATATTCTTGAAAAATTTATACTTTTATGCACATAAAGCCATAAAAAATATTTATCTGACAGCGCTTGTCATTGTAAATCATTCCGATATCATGAGCGAGTCTGAAAATTATTATTATTATCGTTTAGGAAATTATTTATAACTCTCCGGTTTTGGGTTGGGGCAAAACTGCAATCACTTGTAAATATTGACACATTTCAGTGCTTCGCCCCTAAGTTTTGCTAATACGTTTATCATGTGCCATGTATCAATAATTCAAAGCGTCATTCACATTTCAATAACTCTCTCACTCTATCTCTCTCAAACACACTCTGGAACTCGCCACAAAATGATTAGCACGAAACAAAAATATAATATTGAAACGTTCCTGATAGCAATCAAAACATCAAACAGTCGGCTTTCACGCATGTTCACGCAAAATTAAACATGCAAACGTCTAACAGCCTGACATATTCACATACATCACATAGCGTGTCATTAAAATTGTGCTTTATATATTTATCCACACTCGACCGGCAAAATATACACACACACACACACAAGAAAAGGCACTTTTGTTTAAGAATAATAAGAAGACGCTACCGACAATCGGCCGAGGCTA
Source organism: Propsilocerus akamusi (assembly GCA_018397935.1). Classification (NCBI taxonomy): domain Eukaryota; kingdom Metazoa; phylum Arthropoda; class Insecta; order Diptera; family Chironomidae; genus Propsilocerus; species Propsilocerus akamusi. The sequence goes on along the minus strand of CM031468.1, from coordinate 12,457,320 downwards.
AAGTCGAAGCAACAAGACATGACAAGTAGAAAACCAGACGACTGTCAGTTGGCATGACAGTTTAACAACGAAATAAACAAAATGAGCTAATAATGCGATCCCGACCCGAAGTCGCGAGTGAAAACAGGCGGCATTCAATGTTTGATTTATTTCACTTCACGAGCAAGATAACGAGGATTTCCCAAGATATTTATTTATTCGTTAACCCATTCGGCAGACATTATTTAAATGTTTTTATTATTTATTGCGCCGAACAGATTTTCGAGAAAGGTTTTTTTTTCGGTGCGGTGAATTTTATGCGCTTGTGAAATGAAAATAAAGTTCATTTGATATTCTTAAGAAGCGGCAAAAGGAGAAAAACGTGATTGAGAATGGGCGCGGGAACATGCTGAAATATAAATGCTCAAAGTTCGGAAGAATATTTCAGCCCATCTTTGCTTCCTTTACGCTTTGTACGGTTTAATAAATCACTACACAACTCCGATGACAGTCAAGATAGCATTTTCAAACGAATAAAATGAATGAAATGGAAATAAAATTCTTTATTTTTTGGTATTTGGTGTTGCAGTTGTTTCATATATTGCAAAATATTTCTCATTAAATCGAGGTACACACATATTTTTGTCCAGCTTTTAATCCCTGAAATGACGCCGAGAGTCTATAAAGCATTGAAATTGATTACCTCACAATAGACCGGGAGTAAACACAAGAAATTTGCCAAAATGAGAATTAATCAGGATTATGGCTTTCGGTGCAAGTACAACAGAATAAAAAAAAAAATAAAATTAATTTAATCGCATTTAAACATCGCAAACATACATTGCGCATTGAATAAGGGTCCCTCGACACGAGAACACCAAATACCACACTCTGTTGATCACCTTCTATAAGTATATCCATAAGATGGGCACAAAGCGTTTTAAATACAATAAAAAAAAATGTGTTCAACCTTCGATAGCATCACCATGAATGTGTTCTTTGGTGCTTATTTATTAATGCGATTTTGATAACAACTTAAACACTTTTATGCTTCAACAACAAATTTTATGCTAAACAAGAAAGGAGGAGAGGAGAGTATTGACAACCAACGTTTCAGTGAGATAAGAAATAAAGAGAAGGTTTAAATTTACGGTTCAAATAGCAATTGACTTTTGTACCCACTCGAACTAGATAAAAGTGCTGACCCACCTTTAGATTGTGACAAGCAATTTCAACTTTAATCGCGTCAAATGAGACATAACGGCATCATGTCACAAATAGGCAAATTTCTGAAACTGTTACAGCTGTAATGACATTATTTCTGAGTTAATTAAGTGGCTCTTTTAAACGATTCTCGTGTGAGCGCTTAAATTTTTTTCTCTCGAATTTATTATCGCAGTTGAAATTTATCGCCTCGCTGACATGTCGAAAATATTTTTTTAAGTCACTCGAGAATTGCTTTTTGGATGGCTTGAGAATTTATGGGAATTTGAAAATCCCACCACCGCGACTCTGCATTTCAGTTCGAGCGAGAAGGAGTTTTAAATTAATTTCCACACATTTACTTTGCTGTTCCTTCAATAAATTTGCCTTTAATTGTCCGCCCCATAAATTCGATAAAATATGTAAAGCATCACGTTTGAGTATCAACAAACAAAACCTACCGACAGTCATAAAGAAAAATGACATGCAGATGAAAGTTGTCAGTTTAATCCACTTGTGCTCTCTCATGGTTCACGCGGCATTGAGTGAATTAAATGACTATTAATAACATGTCTCCGCTACATGTTTAACCACAATCTGAATCTCATTTTTTTTTTATCTTTTGCATGTGCGTAATATATTTTCGTCATTAAATCGAAAGTCTGTTTACTGTTTAATTTGCCAAAACTATAGTCTCATCTGTTAAAAGAATTTTATTTAATTTACCGACCGTCAAACGGAAAATCTTCTTATAAAATTCCGAACGACAACTATGCAGATATTTAGTATTTAATTTCATACATATATTTACATTCATGAAGGACATAATCATGAATTATCCTGAAAACAAACAATCTTATAAATTCAACTAACAAATTCATACGTGAAATAAGTTTTGACAAGCATTTGAGAAAAAAAAAAGAAATAACACAAACATTTGAGTTTAAGTTTCAGCTGTTGGTGGGGAAAATTTATGAGTATATATGCTACGCGGTAGTTGAAATGAAACGTGCTATGGCTGACAGTGGAGAGACTTTTAGAAGCAAGTGACATATCTCTAAGCCACAAACCTTTCTTCCATAATATTAATCGTTCATGTTTAAAGCATAAACTGTACACGTAATCACCCTCCCTTTCAAGTCAATCTTTCAACTGTGAAAAACTCGCATTCACAAATAACTCGCATCGCAGAGTCTTTAGTGAGATTTTATTTAATTTTTTTCAAATAAATATCTTGTGCCATAAAAATAGATGTGTTGCTAGAAAATTTGTACAACAATTTCAAAACATATTAGAGTCGCAATGGAGCGCTAATTTATGCTTTGCCACAACCAGTGTTCAAAAACTGAAATGGCATGAAATGAATGTTAATTGATCTATTTATTTATTTGTAAAACGCGCTGACGTTGCTCATAAGTGTCTTTCTCGTATGTCTCTTTCTAGTGAGCACATTTTATTCTCTCACATGCCGAGCGATAGAAATTAATGGGTGACAACTATAATCAACTTGAAATGCTTATAGATATGTCAACTAGAGTTATTTCAATTTTCAAGTCGTTTTGGTATGTGACACTCTTTCTCTTTTTTCATCTCTTCCACATGCTCTTGTGGCATATTCGAGAAAAGAAAAATCAGATAAAGTCACTTTGTAGAGGATTAAAAATTAATAAATTAAGTTTCTCTCACTTCCATATCGCCATCGAGCAATTATACAACAATCTCGGAGTCAATGATGGGGGACAAACCGCTTAAGAGAGTAGAGAATGTAATTAATGATGCCAATATATTATTTTCAAACATTTTGATACAGTAGATATTGCATACAATACATCGCACATATTCTCACACCAACCACCGCATACATTCAGGAAAATCTTGTTGGTGAAATTAATGGCATCATAAATTGCCGAGTGTGGACAGAAAATAATTTATTTGTGACAACCAAACGCAAAATGAGCAATTCAAAGCGGCAGTCTCGGAGAGTTCTTGAAAATTTAATTTACTATTTTACTGCTCAAACAACAACAGCAAATGAGCTTTGAAGATGAATTGGAGGTAAAATAAATGCCTTCATGAGAAATGGCAAAATAAAACGACAATCGTAATTTTACATGAAAGGAACATTCATAATTAAAATATCCCTATTAAAACAATGCCATTCCGGAGATGAATGTTCATAAATATAAGCTTCAGCACATTTAAAACTTTTGCTTTATTGGTAACCAAACACAATGAAACTTTATAAATTTAATTAACATAAACTTTGTGCTGAAGCAACAAAAAAACAAATGTCTGAAAGCGACCAAAATGAAAGCGAAATATAAAATGCAATTGAGGCATATAAAACAGATTACTACACTCTGCAGCTTGTCGGTGAGGTATAATTTATGACAATGTCGGGTGTAAATAACAACATAAAGACTGTGGTGCTGTGGTGACTTGCATCCCATAATTTAAAATGTATTTTCAGTTCCTTCTTTTCGCTCCTCTGCCAACGTTGACAATGATAATTATTTTATTGTCAATGAGTTTTTATTGACCGAAACATTTCGCTTTATTTTTAAAGTATTTATCGTATGAAGTTATACTTTTGGTATCGAAATGCAGCATTATATCTCAAACGAATTGCTCATAAAAATCATTGATTATATTTTTACACGTCAGCCTTTAGCATTGCAATAAATATTACAAATTATCACGCTATTTGTGAATAAATTTAACTCGAATAAATTTTCTCTTACCATGCAGCAACTTTTACAGGGTTGTTACTTAATATTGTTGTTGCTTTATTAAATAAAATATCAGCTTTTCATCTAGTATTGCTGTCAGCCCTGCTCATTTCTATTTAAATTGGACATTTATTTCTTCTACAAAGTTGAAAAATGCTTGCTGGTTGCTTGTAAATGCAACTTGTTATGCCAGTAAATCGCTTTTGAAAATGTTAAAAAAATGTATAAAGCGTTATTAAATTAATAAATTATGAAGTGCATGTCATGGCGGCAGTTCAGCTGTGATGCATTGGCCGAATCATGTTGTGCGCTTGCCTGCACGGTCATAGATGTTTTACGTGGCTCCCCTGGATGCAAAACTTGACTTATTAAAAATTCATTGCAATTTCCAAGAAATTACGGTAGGAATGTTGATCGGGCTACGTTTGTATGCGCGATTCCAAAGTTGTGACAGTTGAGTGCTCACAAAAGAAAATATATTCAGTGCAGAAATAAATTGTGTTGTTATGAAGTAATCACTATGTGTGAGAGCTAAATATTATACATTTATGAATAATATTGAGAAATAAAGGCAAACGCAATAATTATGTAGATATTTCAATGCGTGATCAACGCAAAAGTAACATGCAGTTTTTTTTTGTTGTTGTTGTTGTTCTTTTGAACAGCGCCAGTAACAATAACAGCAGTGGATGGTGCTTGCGTGATAAAATTGCAACTGTTGACGAGCGAAAAAGAGCGAAAGAGATGCAGGGCGCTTAAATAACCATAAATTAAAATATAATAAATTGTTTTATAGGTCGATCACTGCGTCACGATGTTGTAGGCCGCTTTCGACGTTCGTACTGTAATTTATTTCTCACAAACTCAACAAATGCTCATTTATAAGCACGGATAATGAGACGAATGAAATATATCTTAATCATAATTTTCGGTTTGACTCGCTTGGGAGAAAAATGTCGGCTATTAAAAGAAAACCCCGTATAGTAGACGATGCAATTGCAACTCTATGGCAATAACCATTTATTAACCGGTGCAAGTGAATGAATTACTCAGCTCACCTGCAATTATTTGCCATTTAATAAATTACATTGCGGTTAATGGACAAAGCGCAAATGATACTTGCTGCCAATGATACTTAAACAGCATTTTGTGTGTATAAATAATATGAGAAAATTGATTACCTACGATCGTCTATCAGTTAATACACACATGACTTTTGCAAATATAACGACTTCTGCTTAATTGCGCAGCTCTGGAAATTGTAAAATAATTAATTGATTTGTGCGATAATTTTCAGATTTAACATTATTTATACCGGTATTGAATGTCGCGCTTAAACTTAACTACAAACATTTACTTTATTCTCCTTCCAGTTTTCCTTAACAACATTTAATTAAAATTCACTGCTTTTTATACACATTTAAAAGCTACAATGATAAAAACGGCCCCTAGTTCCAGCTTCAACGTGTGAATTAATTCACAGTTGTTTTTTTTTTCTTTTAAGTATAAATATTACTACTTCACTAATTGTAAATCTTTACTAATAATCGTTATTAATTATTATAGTTAGGATTGTATAGCTTTCCGTCTAAACGTCATTAGAACCATTAAAAGCAGCCAAATTGTACGTATGATCATCATCGCTTTACATTTAGGCTTTTATATATTTATTATTATTATTATTTTAGGTATCATCAGAACCTTAGCAGACAAAATCAATCATCAATTTCTCAAATGACGTTTCTCAATGTTATTTCTGATCTGCCTTTTTTCACATAAAATGTAACATTCCAAATAATTATTTTACTTGTATAATAGCACAGTAACATTGGCATCGTCACAAGATGAACGATTAACACATCTCGTAGATTATAACATCACTCGATACAATTAAAGCTATTTCTAGTTAATGTTAGTGTTCTCCACTACTACCACTCGACAACATTGACATCGATCCATCGTTGCTCTGGATTGACAACGAACGTCCCTGAGATTTCCTTATTCGATTTGTGTTGGGAGAGAGGTTTTGCTGATCGACTGAGGTTGGGTCTGCCTAGGTTAAAGAATTTTAAAACAATGAGATACTGTACATTTGAAATAACGACGAAACAAAATAATGAATATACCTGATATGCCAAACTGAATGATGAATAAAAGCCCATCATGGCCAAGGATGTATATAATTAAGTATTGGGAAAAAGTAATAACAATTAGTCGAGATGATTCATCAGAAATTTCCATATTGAACTCACGCATTCATGATGATGTTATATGGAACAACATTAAGCGGATAAATTTCACGCATTAGGACATTCGCTGGAATTTTATGGAAAAAGATGTTCGTCAAAAATGTGCCCATAATTTCCTTCAAATTTGTATTCTACAAAATGAAACAATTGAATGTAATTAGCATTAAAGCATCATTAAGTGCGTCAGCACAAATGAAATTAATTATTTTAGACTCACCGGATTTGAGTCACAAAATTTTTTACTCCACATCAGTGCGGCTTGAAATTTTGTAAATTCTTCAGCTCGCAATTCCTCACGAGCCAAAATTAAACGAACAACGTGCTGCGGTAGCAATGTGAAGGAACCCAAATTCAGAACTTCCGTTCCTGCGAATGAATTCACAATTAAGTAGGTCAACAAGTTTGTTATTCCATCTTTTAATGTTTTCTTACCATGCTCATCGACAAATTCAAGGACTTTCTGCACCAAAGACTTGGTACATTTATATTGAATGTATCGCTCCGCAGATGACAGAAGCGCACAAACTGTGTCGACTGAAAATGTGGGAAAATTTGATATTCCAACAAGATTCTAATTAAATTGTTTTCATCGTCATATATTACCAGTGATGCATCCTTGTTGAACAAATCCGTTGCAAGCACGTTTCAATTCTTCAAGACCATAATAATCAGCTGCATTCATTACTCCAAGGAGGGTTCTCGGCTGTAACGTAACACTCCCAGTATGAATATATTCAATCATTTGTCGAAAGACATCTTAAAAAAAAAATGCGTTTAATGCTTAGAGATGTGGAATAAAGAAAATGTTCATCTTTTACCTGGCTCAAATTCTTCAATGATAAGCGTCTGATGTGTTTGGCACCCAGGCTAAAGTACATTACAAATAATGGTTGGAAATTTAATAAATATTAAAAAATTAAATTAAATAAGAAATTTAACTTTCTACCAGATCGGAAAATCAACGAAACTACTTATTCGACATTCTACTCAAAAGTTCATTTTGCATGCGTAAAGGAGCCAACAGATTAAAAGACGTTATAGTACATTTCCCAGAATTAATTACCTCAACGATTGGCATTAATGTCGGTTGAGCAATGAGTGTTCGCTTAAATGATTTTAAGATGAATTTCATGAAATAAAACAAAAATTATTGCAAACCGAAAACATAAAAAAAACGAAAGTACGAAATGTCGGTAAAATGAATTTCAAGGATCATGACTTTTTTTTCATCGTTTGATAAACAATACCCAAGTTCGAGGAAAGAGATTTCGGAAGACAAAAAAAACGCCAAACAAAAAAAATTCCTTACGGGGATGAACATTTTTCAAATAAGAAAAAAAAAAGTTCTCGAAGTTCCTAAAAATAGAATAACAAAACAAAAAAAAAAGTCGTTTGCGGCATTTATTTTACCTTTTGCGAATCATTCTGAATGTTAAGCAAAGGCTCTGATGAGCGTTTAAGAAAAAGTCGCAGTTTGTTTTCTCGCACGGGCGGTGGTGGATTTTTGCGCAAAGGTGACGCTTGCTGATAAAGCATCTTATGAAATATTCGTGAACGTGCAGCTAATATTGCCTGTTTAGATAAGTATGGATAAACAAGAAAATTTATGAATTCTCGAGCGTACAATTAATCAATTTATAGGTCAAGGATATTCATTTGCTTACCTTTACAGCACAGACTGGTTCACGCGTGTCGCCAACTAGAAATGTGACATCGCAAAGCTCTGGCATTGACGCTAAGAATTTCAAGTCGTCAGCAAGGCCACTTTTATTCTCAAATGTGGATTCCGATTCATCTTGTGATAGGGAATCAGTTCCAATTGGAAACTGTAAATCTGGCATATCGACTGTTGTTTGTTTTTCGCGTTATCGGAAGAAAGGAAAAGCGAAAAAAAAAAAATGCTTTGATATTGATTTTCCATTTCACTGGGCATCATAACAAAAACACAAAAAATTTCATACGCAACCTGTTGCTGTTATATCGATGTGAACTTCAATTTCGCTTTCTTGACTTATGATGAATGATTTACCAACTGAATGGTTTTACTAACTGCACAAAATTATTGAGATGAACGCCAATTTACTCCCAAAGGATATTCAAAGTTAGTGAAAATTTACCGAAAATGAAGAAATTTTCAGATGAAATGCGAAACTGTTGATTGTTGGCAAAGCTTTTATTTTATTTTTTATTTTTCACTTTTTTAAGCTTTGTTCTGTTTTTTGATTTTAAACTCCACTTTAAATGACTAGACGAGGACTAATTGAAACTTATTTGGTAGAAAAAATGTGCGGAAATGTATGCAGGAATGAATGAAGCTTAAATGAAAAAACCAGGATGCGGGAGACAATGGAAAAAGCAGATTGGCAAATTTAATATCAATATGCGCAAGTCAAGAGTAAAAAGCTTCAAATAAAAGCTTCACGAAATTGGGCTTTTATAATTTGAATTTCTAGACATCGTTGCTCCTGCACCGAGGCAAACATTTTATTTTCAAGAACAGATGTCAGGCGGAATTTTGCACTTGGTTAACAATTACAGTTCTGTCGTAATGTTAAGGACGAAACAGTTTGTGTCGGCATTGCAAAAAAACATGATTTGCTTAATTCATTTCATTTGGTTCCATTGATATTTTATTTAGAATTCCTACAATTAAATTATTGTTCTAAGTTTATCGAATGTATACTTCAACTCAGCTATTGCAAAATCCAGAGTCGTCGCAATATGGATGCGTGTGAAAAAAAAATGCATTTAACATTTTGAAAAAGAAGAAGAAAAAAAGAAAAGCTCGTAAATTTTATGTGATGAAAAATCAAAAAATCTTCCACAACGTTCCACGAAAAAATTTGAATTAGAACCGTTACAATGAAATCATTCGCTAATACATACATAAATTTCCTACGAAATAATTTTAAACTTTTCTTATTTGTGTTAGTTGTACTCATGAAACCCTCTTTTTCTGAAATATTTTTTAATAAATTAAAGAAAATCATTTCGTGAAAAACTCCAAAAATTCTTAAAACTAAATTAAATAATTTTTATAATTTTTCTTTCTCTAAAATTTGGTGCCTTTCATTAAAAAAAGTAATAAATCTAAAACCCAGCCATAATCGAGCCACCACACAAGCCGTAATTCTGTGTACAAGCGAGAGAAGCCATCATTGTGTTTTAAACCGTCGTTGAGTTCACATCGAGTGGAAAATTCACGGAATTAAGAAAACGCAAAGAAATAATTAAAAGTTTTAAAACTTTAACTTAAAAAACGCATAAACCGAGTCATATAACTTATAATAAATAGTTTCAATTAATTAACTAAACAAAAAACAAATCGCATCAAAATGAGTACGGAAAATCAGGAAGTTTCAGTTGAACCAGCATCAGAGGAGAAGACAGAGACCAAGGAAGTCAAAGGAACAAAACGAGCTGCTGAGGTAAGTGTTCATCCATCCATCAAAAGCATTGTGGCTTCTTCTTTCTTTTTTGCCCATCCACCATTATCACACCAACACACAGCACACAACAGAGCCCAACCAAACAAAAAACCGAATTTTATTGATTAGCACTCTCGGTGACTCCATAATTGATAGAATCATTCAAAAGGGGCCGTAGGACCATCTCTCGTAATCCCGTTTTTCTTTTGTCGTGGAAATGCCACCCTGAAATTAGTCTTTTTCGATCTATGTAACTATTGACCATAGATTCATATAGAAAATCAACTTTCCATTCGGGAGGAAAATTCCGAAAAACGATGGAAAAATGAAGCACATTTTTCTTAATATACGAGAAAGAAAAAAAAACGACATGAAATGAAACTTTTTTCCCTCTTTTTTTATGTCGATACACTTACAGTGATAGAAGGCGCGCGATACACATTTTGCCGGCAATCGCAACATACACACGCGCGCAACAAACATTTTTAAACAACTATGGCGTCGGCATCAAAAATGTTGTTTTTCCCACTTTTTTTATTCCTTCATTCTTGTGTGTCGTTCGGCTTGCTCACAACGACTTTCAACTTTCGTTTAAACGCGCTTTGCTGGCTTGATTTACAACGTTCATAAAGACACGATGGCATCACATTCGCCATTTCCAAATATTGTATATATAATTTGCTGACTCAGTTTATGCGGGATCATTTCATGAAGGTGCAAAAAAATAATAATTGAGACAAACATTTTCCCCGCGCTTTTCATCAGCCAAAAAAAAAAGACAATCGAATCCTCACGTTTGTCCATTCGACCTTGGTATGCATCCTCTTAATAATAATAATTTCGTAAGAACGAAAGAGAAGAAAAAAAAACATGGCGTTTAAGAAAAGGAGCATGCTTTTGATGTTTTAAAATAATTTCGGTGCAAACTTGTGCGCTAAAGTCATTTAATATCATTTAAAAAGATTAAATGACAACTTGACGCGACATTGGTGTGAATTGGCAACATTATTTGATGTACTTTAATCAGAAATTTCGTTGGAAAAATGAAATAAGTTTACGTTTTTGCGCTTGGCGTTGGCGTCATATCAAACACATTCAAACATTGCGACTTCGCAAGTGTATTAGTTATTAACCGAAATGGAATCATAAGTAAAAAAAAAATCTTTTACATAGTTAGTAATTATAATTAAAAATGAAATTGGTCTGTTAAATTTCATAATAACTTTACATAACATTTTTTAGGATCATTTATAAACTAAAACTTATTTCCACGATATGAAACGAAAAAGCATCAAAAACATCGCTGCGATGTGAAAACGTAGATTTATTTGGGGAAAGTGAGATGGAAAGTAAAAAATTGTATATATATTATGTGAGATCAATGTATTGTGACGCGCGTTGTTGTTTGTCTCGAGAGAAAAACACGCATATGCCGACTGTCATACATATACAAACATCATCACATTCGGGTCGGATTGAAAACGGCTTTCTGGCATGAAGGGAAACTTAATTCTGTATTACAATAGAAGTGGGAAAAAGCGGCATCATTATCATCATATCATTTCGAATGCTTGTATTTGTGTCGGTTGTTTTACTTTTCCGTAATGTTGCTATATAACAACCATCTTTATGGTTTGAACCAAATTTGTGAACACCCGGCAATTGTTGTTTGTGTGTAATGATGTTTGGTTTTCTCGCGTTCTCCCGTGTTCTCATTAGTGAAGTTGGGAATGAGGAAAATGATATTCAACATCGGAGACGGTTTTTACACATTCGTTCTTTATTCATCAGTTCTGTTTAAAATTAAAAGAAGAAAAAAAAAAAACATCATCAGACCACACTAATCTGTGGCTTCATAAAAAAATATTTCCATTGAATGGAAAAGTACAAGATACGAGCAGTGTATAAAATTGGGCACTTGAGAGTATTACAGAGGAAGCAAAAATAAAAAATAAAAATTCTGTAACGGGTCGCATAAGAAATGTGTGAGCATCACTAATACATCAATATGAATGGTTCTGGAAGATTCTTCCCTTTTAATGGCGCGCGATTTCTTTTTTACACATTATTTTTTCCCTCCACTTGACTTGCTTGTGTAACCGATCGATAAACTCCAACTTCGGGTGGAGATGGAAAATGTAACGAATGAAATTTATATTTTTTTTCTTCTCCCTTCCACTTCTGTCCCTAAAATACATACCGTTCTCCTACGGGGGGTTGTTTTCTGGGTCGACGTAATAATTTGTATGTGATAACAACCTATATTGGTTTTATTCCCACGCATCTCGTGCTTTGTCGCGGCTATTTGAGACACGTGAAAAAGAAACGAAGGAGCCGCGTGCTATGACTAACATATATTACTATAGTACTTTTTTTTATAAATTGTTCTTATTTGTATCATTTTAGGAGAAAAAGCCCGTTGAAGCAAAAAAATCCAAAAAGGACGAAAATGGTGCCGAAGATGATGAAGACATTGAGGACGAAAATGAGGAAGCTGAGGACGAGGAATATGAGCTAAATTACGGCGAGGAGCTCGATGGCGAAGATGAAGAAGAAGAAGATGGTGAAGGTAATTTAAAGAAATTTAGTTTCACTTGGTTTCGAAATCTTTACCAAGGACATGCTTGGCTTCCTTATTCGCTTTATTAGTTTATACATGTTTTTAAGATGCCAATTTTTAATTTTTCAGATGCTGAAGAAGAAGACGACCCCGAGGATGATGAAGATGCGTAAAGATTTTTAACGCCCTCTTCCTCGTCATACCCCTTTTCGTCGTCGTCGTTGATGCATTCACGCCAGGGACAAAAATTAAAGTTAAATTAATTGATTAGATTGTCTAGCAAGAGGTTCGATTTAGCTTGTTGCCTTTTGAAAGGAAATTTTCGTTAATCGTCTTAACACATATTTCCCCACGAAATGTCTCAAAAAAATCGAACCCTTATAACTTTACAACTGTAATGTTTCTCTTATTTTGATAAATAGTCTAAAAATTGATTTATACTTTGAGCAAAAAAAAAATTCACTTGTTCTTGAGTGTGAATGAGAAAACAAACATCTTTTCACCTTTTTTTTGTAAATGTGCAGTGACTGAAGAAATCTTAAAAAAAAATTGCAAAACCACAAAAAAAATCTTCAAATCTAATAAGTAAACATGAAAAAAAAAATAATATTAAAATAGACTACAAATATTAATTTTTAATGAGACAAAAGGAGTAATAGTGCGTTACATCATTATTGCTAAGTAAGGAAGTAAAAAAAAAAACACAAAAAATATATTATAAAGTTTTAAATTAATAATATATTTAAGAAGATCCCGAAACAGAATCGCTCTACAAACACAAGAAAAAAAATGTATAAAAATACGCTCCTTTCGATCATTTATTGTGTTTTGTATAAATTCTAATGATGCGATTTTTTTTTAGATCGGTGACAAGTAAAATGTTTGACCAACTGTGTATACTTTTGCTGGCATTTTTCACACATCACACTCAATAAGCAACTCCATCAACATGCATTCTAATAAAAAAACACAACATTTAGTTTAAGACAAGTGAGCCAGATGAGTGATGTATGCAGAACAGGTGATGACGTTTTGCGCAACGTCACCGATAAATCCACAATGTAAATCCATTCAGATACAAACAAACCGTAACAGAACATTTATCTTTTTTTTATTTTGGAAATATTAAAAAAAAAAAAATATACAAATCAAAAAACTGATAAGCAAGAAAACATCCCCTCGACCCATTTAATTATTACTCACGATTGATAAGATAGGAATGGTTCAATAAAAAAAAAAGTAACAAAACAAAACCGAAAAAATTCTTCAGTCAACAAAATGCCTCTACAAAAATGCATCCAACAGCAACAACAAAACAACCTCAAATTACCATCTCTCGTCGTCCATACATCTCTTACAACACATGGACGCTTACGAGCGTATATGTAATATGTAACGTCATACATTGTGGTTCCAATTTTTTTTTTTTCACTTCTGAATTTTCCAGTTTGGTTTAAGAAAATTCAACTCGCAACCGAAATTTCACCTCCGAGAAAACGACTCGTTTGATAATAAAATTATGTTTGAAAGTTTACACTAGACAAAAAAAGAAGATGATATAAAATGTGAAACAATGAATTTTACTCCTTAATTTCCCGATGTTCCATTCGATGAAAGAATCAGACGATTTTTTTTGTATAGTTTTTCAATGCAAAACACTTAAAATTAATAAAGTTTTTTTTTTGTAATTTCCAATCATGCAGAGTAAATTGACAACATATTTTAGTTTTCTTCCATGCATCGGGTCGAAAATCTGCTACAGAGGAAATAATGCATTTTTTTACATTCAATTCGAAAATAACGCACCAGGTGTTTTGTCCGTCCCTTATTTATGTATTTACTGAAGGGTAACGAGAGAGACTGGCTGCATTTTTAGGGTAGATTATGACGAAATATTTCAGGAGTTAAAGTCATTAATTAAACATTTTGATGGGTCCGGAAATCATCTGCAAATAGTTGTATTTATTGTATTTACATTTCTACTGATCATGCCTAAATTCACTGTTTGATAATTTTAACCGCCAACTTAAAATTTAAAATTCTGATCTTTCCCGAGCGACACATTTGTTTTTGTTTTGCTGGCAAATATTCGTAACATTAAATAAAATACGTGATAAAATATAAGTAAGTAGTAATGGAGATATCAGATATCATCGGTTTTGGTACAGTCGAGGACTTGAAGACATCAGAAGGCATCAACAGACTTTATCAGCGCATAAACGAACGCGAAAAGCAAATAAACGAAAATTTAGAGAATTTATTTGCAAAAAAATTCACATTGGATGCTCGAATAAGGAATGTGTCGACAAAACATCAACAGCTGCTGAAGGCATCTGTTTGTGATGACTCCAAGAGGCTTGCTGACATGATCAGCAGTACTGCTGATTTAGCCGAAAAAGTAAGCGCTAAAGTACGTCGACTGGATGTTGCCAGGATGAGAGCAACAGAGGCTCAGTGTCGAGTTCATGATCTTATAGATCTTCAACTGTGCAGTCAAGGTGTGATGGCTGCAATCAAGGACGAAGATTTTGAAAAAGGTGCAGCTCATGTCCAGCGATATCTTGCAATGGACAAAAATATTCTAGAGAAAACTGCTGATGATGTTTCATCAATGACTTCCGTTAGTAAGGCTGTTGAAACTTTGGAAAATGCAGCCAAAGAAATGAGGTAAGCTGACTATTATATCAGAACCTTATGTTGACTAATTTGACAAATTTCTAGGGAAATTGTGAACGCAAAACTAGATGAAGCCATTAAACGAGATGATTTAGCATCTGTGGAGAGGTTTTTCAAGATATTTCCTCAGCTGGGCATGTATGATGAGGGCATAGCTAAATTTACCGGCTACGTTTGCTCCAAGCTGACATCAAAAGCACAAAAAGAATTGCGTCAATCTATGGACATTGCAAAGGCTGAGAAGCGAACGCAATTTGCGTTTAGTGACACATTTACAGTTTTGCTGGAGAATGTTTTGCGAGTTATTGAAGTCAATCAACCAATCGTAGAAAACTATTATGGCTTCGGACATCTACTAAAGATGGTGAAAATCCTTCAGGTCGAATGTGATAATGAAGCAAGAAAGCTCGTTCAAGAATTTAACAAGCAACGTCAAATCCAACGAAAAGTTAATCAAATCAATGACTACCTGAGAAATTATCCTAATGCATCTTCCAACACATTAGGTCACTTACGAAAAGCATCTGGAAGCACGGATAAGCTCAGCGCTAAAGACATTGATTCACTGATTGCCGAAATTACCATTATGCATTCTAGAGCCGAGCTGTACGTTCGTTTTATAAGACGACGCGTAACGAATGACATTGAAAAAAGCAACATGAGCGAAGAAGAGATGAAAATGGCGCTAGAAACACTAGAAGGAACCATAAAGAAATCTATGCTTAATACACAAATGCAGGAATTACTCAGCACTTATTTATTGTTGGAAAGATTCTTCATGGAAGAAAGTGTTATTAAGGGAATCGCACTCGACTCGTATGAGGTAGAACAGCTTTGTTCCAGTATGGTTGATGACGTATTCTTTATCGTTCGGAAATGTATCAGACGATCGATTGGAACGAATTCAGTTGATGGCGTTTGTGCCGTCATCAACAATGGTGCTTCATGTTTGGAACAAGACTTTCTAAATGCTCTAAAAAGTACTCTGAAAGCTGGTTATCCATCAGGTTACATAGATCTTGCACAAGCCTACAGTGCATTCCAAAGTTCCATTCAACAAGGAAAATTGCAGACGAGTGATAGTGAAGTGGCACGTACCAAATTTATTGTAACTCTTAATAATGCTGATAAGTCAACGGAATATATTGAAACGCTCCACAAAAACATGATTGATGAAATTAAAAATTCATTTCAAACTATGAATGCTCACCGAAGGGAGCAAATTGAATCATGTTTGAGTGGCTTAAAAGCTGTTGGTGATTCATTGAAAGCTGTTATCGATTTTGGAATGCAACAACTACGATCGAGCGCATTAAAGCCACGTCTGAATCCTTGGATCGATCAATTTCAATCCTATAATCACATCATGACTGAAGGCGAGCTGGAAGCTTATGAAGCTGGTGAAACATTCATTCAGTTCTTGATTGTACAACTCGATGGACTTCTTAGCTCGTTCAAGAAAAGTCTCAGTGAACGGAATTATGATGTTTTAGTGAGCATGTTGGCAACTGATGTTGCAGCAAGATTTGAAAGAGCCATTAAAAAATCAGCATTTAACAGACTTGGAGGCGTCATTCTGGATCAGGAGGTGAGGACACTTGGCTCATTCCTTGCTGGGGCCACATCCTGGACAATTCGTGATAAAATGGCTCGTTTGACACAAATTGCAATTATCCTGAATCTTGAAAAAGTCTCTGAACTTTCCGATTATTACGATCCTAAAAATCAAGAGCAAGGACCATTCACTGCATGGCGTCTGTCGCCCAACGAGATAAGGATAATTTTGAAGTTAAGAACTGATTTTAGAATCGAAGATATCAAAAAACTTCAGTTGTAAAGAAAAAAAAAGGAAGAAAATTGTTCTCTGCGATTTATCAAAATAAGTAAAACATTTTTTTTTATTCACTTTTTTTTTGATCCACCGTCATCATAATAATCAATCATTATCGTGAGGTTACATATATGAATTTTCCGTAATAAAAATTAATAAATTAAAAAAATTGATGAGTTTTTTTTTTGTTGCATAATGATAATGATGCATTTTTGTTTACGTAATGTGTGATAAATAGACTAGATTAATTTACATCAGTTTGATGGTTGTGAATGATTGATTGATTGAATATAAAGGCATTCGAATTGACTTTTCGAATTGAATCATTTTTCAATCGCGCGGAAAAATGCAACAAAAAGTCACAAAATTATGTTTTTTGTGTTGCCAATCATTGCAATCAATCGAACATTCACTTTTTTTTTTTTTGGGAGATTTTGTTAATTTAGGTATTCGGACTATAAAATCATGACTAACTTTTCTTGGACATCGATAAGTAGGAAGAAGAAACATCATCAGCCATCCATAGCATTGTGAGCTGCTTTACATTTTGATTATTAAGTTACACAACTAATCGAAGCGGTATAGGGTTTCCTTTCGTCGCGTGGAGCATGTTGCGAAGATTAATTGAATTAAGAAAGATAAGTTATAACTCATTAATCCTCATCGTCGATTTCAATGACATCATCATCCGCCATATCATTGTTTCGTTTATCCATCGAATCGCGAATTTGCAAGAACTTTTCCGAATCACTGTAGCGCACAAAGTCACTCGATTGGTTCTATGAATCATATAAAGAATGGATATTTAATTCTTTCTGTTATAAAGTTTTGACAGGAGTAAAAGGATTGTGTTAGTCTCTAAACCTAAAGCATTGAAACTGTTCTTTTTTAGTAGGAAATTTTGTTTTTATTAATTCACAGTCAAAAATTCTTCACCATTTAATGGAATGTTAACAGCAATGAAGGGAAACATTAGTAGGAATATGTGAGAGCGGGAGGTGTATAGGTTTCTCTTGCATGCAATATCACAATGGACCATCAATCTATATTAATACTATTTAATAGCTATTTGATAAGGAATCTCTGTTATCTCGAAAATTGCATATCATTGCAACTCGCCCTGTAATCGAGTTTTTTCTTCGTTGAGTATCTTTTTTTTTTTTTCATGTGAATTTTCACAAAATTTGGTGAGTGAAATTAAATTGTTAGTTAAGCATGTGATATGAGATAAATGAAGTTCAAGCTTCACGAGCTGCCATCATTTGAGGATGTGTCGATTTAAATCTGTTCAAACACATAGATGATGTTGCGCGACGAAAAACAACTGAATTTTCATCATAATTGTTAGTATGGTTGTCAACGCTTTCATTGTAAGTTCCATCGAGGCTCTTACTAAATTCGGGATTGAAGCTAAAGGACTTTTTCAGAATTCGACCGCTGCCAGTTCTAGGGCCATTTGCACCGCGTTGTTGTTGCATTACATTGTTAGTTCCGAAACTGTTATTCATATACGTATCCAATGCACGACGCAACAGAAGATCACATACCTTTTCGCGAATGATGTTAGGACATTTCGATTGAATCGTTTCGTAATCTGCCGGAACGTTCTTGCATAATGGCAAATTCTGATAGAACCACCATAAGGACTTCATTGAGTGAATGATACGTTGTTCATCTAAAAACATATTTAAATCTTTAAATTATAACAGCATATAAATGGGATGAAAACTCACGTTCACTCTTTGGCTTCACCATTTCCGGTGTGCTTTCTTTACGTGAAAAGTGTGAACGCCGAGAGCGACTTAGTCCATTTGATGGAGTCGACGGAGAATTTTGAATAGTATTTGATGAGCTTGATGAAGATTCCTCAATCGACGACTGCGATGTGTGATCACCAATTACTGGTTCTCGTTCTTGCGCAAAAACGTCATCATCATCTATATCGTTACTTGGGTTTTGATGTGGCATCTGAGCATTGGCGCCGGATGGCGAGCGTGTCAAGAGATCGTTAAGATGAACGCCGGAATCGACAAATGGGGATGTGTGCTGGTTGAGCTGATGGGCTACTGGAATCATCTCCGATGTATAAAGTGAATGAGCCTCTGAAGATTTTAGAAATTCCTCGCCAGTGAAAAAATCATCGAGAACCAGTTTTGCAACACGAACCAATTCCAGCGAGTCGCCAGTAATTTTGATGCTGTGATGTCCTACATTTACTGTATACTTGTATTCACCCAGCGAGGCATCATTTGAGCTCGTGCTGTGTACAAGATAATTGGCATTGTGATGTGAAGTGCTGCGTGTCAATTTGTTGCCCAATGGAAGCTGTGAATGAACTAAAATCGGATGTTGCCCAACGTTTACAGTTCGAACAGTACCACGCGAAGCTACTAATTGATCATCTGATGATGCCAATGAGCTGCAGGAACCTTCCTGTGAAGCTTCACGAATTGGGCTTGCATTACGTTTGATAGTATCTTCAATCAAAAGTTTTGCATAATTGATTTTTTCCTCATTTGGTCCAGTTATCTGTACAAGACGCTCCTTCGCGCCAGGATTGACTAAAGAAATGAGAAAGATTGCATCAATATTGTCTGCTCTATTTAATCATATGAACATTGAAGCATGAGAAAGTATTTTTTTTTTAGCAAACATAAACTGCTTTTAATTTTCACTTTTTAGCGGATGAAAATAAAAAATCAATTAAAATCGACCAATAGATGATGAAAATAGCGGGAGAACTTGCATGACGGCCGATATTATGGGATTACTGTGAGTAGTGTGAGAAGGTAAGTGGAATGTTGATGATAATCTTGTTATGAATGGTCAGGCAATTTTGTTAATAACATTCCGTTAAATGAGGAAACAAAAATTTGTAAAATTTCATAGTTTACCACGCTGAAAGGAGATTACTGTCTCGGACATTTCTTCAATCATATGAACCCTCCTGCCCTTAATTCCCATCACTGAGTATTTCGCGCGTAAATAAAAATGAAAAATTTTGAGCATATCGATTAAGTTTTTAAAATTTACCTTCATATAAGGAAATCGAAACTGAGATGTGGACAACAAAAAAAAAACTCACCTTTGCCTGAATCTGCATTGCGAATGACAATTTCATCCTTCGAGTAATTTTTGCCCGGAATTTTAGTGGGTTTTGAGAATTTGCCACTGTTTTTGACTACCTCGCCAGGCGCAAGCGACTGTCCAATTGAAGACATCATTCCTGAGCTGTATGATGAGGATATGCCTTCCAAATTCATGTCGCTGTCGGGCTAAAATGTTATTGTTATTACAATAATCCGCAGTAGAGTCATGGAACTCACTTCAACATTCGTTGCCTTTTGTTTATAATAGGTTTGTAGTCCGTCAGATAACTGCCATCCGTTAGCTCTCAACTCAATGAGATTTAGCAGATTCAGTCGAATGGAAATTTTCAATCTATCGTCCTGTGAAGCATTGCGAAAGGCGATAAAACAGCGATCGAGAATTTCCTTTGAAATCGTTTCCAGCTGATTTCCATGCATTGAAAGATTCTGGAACATTTTGTTGAACAAATCAACCGACACATCACCCTGAGTCAACGAAGCAGCAACTGTTTCACTCAAATTTATGAGATCCTCAACTAAAAATATTAAATTAAATATTTTATTGGGTTATTGATAATAAATTTCGAGAAAAAAAAAAACTTACTAGAATTGACTTCAAAGACTTGCTGCTGTGGAAACATGGGCAATTGTTGTTTAATAGAACCTTTCAACGGCCTTGGTGGCTCAATATTTTTCATCGCTCGTCCTATTTGTGACATGATGGTGAACGGATGAAAACGTGCGAAACTGAATTGTAAAATGGAAACCAAAAGGAAGAGTAAACTCGAAACTGAGTTGGAACTGAAGCTGTTGGAACTAAACGAAAAAAAGGTGGTCGGTCACGTCTCCCCCTGTGAAAAATCAAAAAGAAAATGATTATTTTCTGTAGATATTTATTGGCTTCAACGTGATATAAGAAGCCATAAAAAAAACTGTTTTTGTTGTCTATCAGGAGGCCCTCTTTAGGGATTTTTCTATTGATTTCCTATAGATTGGATAGCCAACCTTGCATGCGACTAAAGTCACAAATGAGACTCCCGCTAGTAAATAAGTAGTGAAATTGGGTAACACTTTCGCAGCACAGCACATCACATCAAGGTCGAAGCCTTTCCACCAAAATATTAAAATTTTCAAGTGAATCATGTGTTATTTTTGTGCAAAAGTGATGTGTCAAATTTCTAATTTCTTTCTGCTTTGATTTGGATTTAGCAGAAAGGGCAGATTTACTATTGCACTGAAGGTGCGTAGGATGAAGAAATAAAATCAGTCGCACTTTAGTCATGATTGCACAATACATAAATTCTAAGATACATATCTGGAAGTTGAATGCAAGCTATATTGATGGTCCCATAACTTGGCATAACATTGGAAATGAGTAAAATAGAGAAAAAAAATGTGCAAAAAAAAGTAAAAATATAATTTTTATACAAATTTAGCCAGATTTCGACCAATCTGGTTAATCGTCACTGATAAAGAGATATTTGAAGAATGCTTATTTTTTTGCAATTTTTAATCATTATTGAATTCATGAAAGTATTTTATTAACTCACCCAGAAAAAGTCTTGGAGCACTGATTTTTCAATCCCTTGGTTACTAATACTTTGACACATTTAAAATTGAAATTACACAGAAGATTAAGCCAGTAAGTAGGCTTTAGTTGAGTAATTTTATTCAACTCAGAGTTTCGCTACTACAAACACATCTCTGACCAAGTTCCTTCAATATTTAGTTATGTGGGCCTTATACAAATTTAAAATAAACGAAAATACTTCTTTCTTGCTTTCTTTCTAGAATGTTTTTTAAATCATATTTCATTTAACGGTTTTTTAATAACAATTTCAATTTTCTTTTTATTGTGTTGGTGCAGAAGTCATGACTTCTCGTCTTCTCTCAGAGAGGAATTTTTTACTCATTTAATTTCAATCAAAACAATCAAAAAATTTAAGGAATACAAAGCGATAAATAAAATTTTAACGACTGTTAAAAATGCCGAGAAGCCGCACGACAAGTGATTCTCGTCAGCCGCTCATGTCGGAAAACTTCGAAATTAACGAAGATGCAACAAAGATCAATTTCGTATATCTAAAGCGTAATTTAACGAAACCTCTAATGTCGCTGATTAATCATCAAATATTATCATTTTAGAATTCTTCGCACAACGCGCATGGGACTACTGGAACACTAATAAGAATGAAAAATTTGCCATCTTCTACCAAACCATTAGCTTTTGTATGGGCACTCAGCATGGCCTACAGGACGATGATGATATTTGGAGATATGTGGAAAGGCTGAAGAAGGAATTGAGCTGTCAGACCATCGAGAAACCAATATATAACTATTCCAATTTTGATGATGTTAACAAGTATATGGATCGAGAGATAATCAACACATGCCACCAGTTCCCTAAAGAATGGACGGTGATTCAACTGTGCAAAAACTATAATCCAAAGGCATTATCGAGTAAGTTTGAAGATATTTGCAATTACAGTACCGGCATATCGATGACAATATTTAAGCACTCGGCAGTGAAGGAGATGTTAATGATTGAGATTAAGAAACAAACGCATTTCGAAAATATCTTTGAGAAGGTCTACAAGCTGAACAAAAAGATTTGTGAAAATCTAAACTATCGTTTGATGCCACAAGAAACACCAGCCGAGAAGAAAGAGTCCAAAGAAAAATATTGGAATGCAACAAAGGAGCTTGATCTTTATATTCAGGATATTGTTAATTTGCTGAAACTGTTCATCGGTCCTTGGATCTGTGCACTCACTGGAAATTTTAAAAATCGCAAATCAATCGAAACCGAAAATGAAATTCGCAAAAAGGTTTACGAGTTCCTGGGCACACGCAATTTTAATGATCAACAACAAAAATTAATTCACTTATTGGCACGACGTACCGATCTCCTGTCGCATCAGCAAATATTCGTTGCCATTACTTACATTCTGCGCGACAAACCAAATCTTGGATACAGTGATACTGACCTCAACGATTTATATGACTACCTCACATGGATTAAACAAGAATTTCGCTATGATGACACCACAACACATCCGTGTATCATCATCGTTGATGAGTTCCTAGACCAGATGCCTTTCGAGATGATAAATACTCACCAAGAATTTACGCGGGTTTGTTCATTTTCAAACCTAAAGCGCCTGTGGGAACGATACTGTGGTCACATGGATGGTCACGGTTATCTTGTGTGTCCCACTAATAATTGTCAGGCAATTGTTAATCCTGATAACACTCTCAAATACATGGAAGTTCGAATGCGAAGCTTCTTCAATTATTGGCTACCATCATGGAAGGTTGCTTACAATCAGATGCCGTCAAAAGAAGATTTCTATGAGACTCTATCGCAAAGTGATGTGCTGGCGTATTGTGGTCATGGTTCAGGCTTGCAGATGGCCTTCTGTGAAAACATTTATAATCTTAAAACCAATGCCGTTGTGTTCCTATTCGGTTGTAGCTCAGTGGCGCTAAATTCTTCAGGTCTGAACAGCGAGTTGAAAGGTGCACACACATTCTATCACATTGGATGGAGTCCTGTAGTAATTGGTTTTTTGTGGACCGTTACTGATTTTAATACCGACTATTGTTCATCAAAAATTCTAAGCGCATGGATCAATGGGTATCAGCAATCACAAAAGAAGCCTCACTTTCAGCTGGTTGATAAGCAAACATGGCGAAAAACTGGAAATTTGGGTGAGCACTTATCATTAATGAAAAAAAAAAAAAACTTTTGTTTTACTTTTGATTTATTCATTTTTCAGCATTTACAAAAAATTGCGACATTCTTAGTACAGATTCACTTACAGAAATCATTACAAAAATGCACAACGATTCTGATCTTCCAATATCGATAAAAGCAGCCCTCGTGTATCGTGGACTGCCAGTTGTAAATGGCACCAAGTAGAAATACCTCAGCAACAACACAACAGTTGTGAGTAATTGAAATGCCCAAAAGTGAGACAAAGTAACGTTAAAAAGCATACACTTTACGCTCAACAATCCTATGTCCTTCCCTTTTTTTACGGCGTCCGTTTTCTTTTTTCTAATTCGCGAATTTCAATTTGTACGTAAAATAATACGCTTCGGAGCTTGTTCCATGATGATAACATGAATATTGCTGCAACGAACTTCATAACAATGTGATGAACCGTGTTGACATCGATATTTTTCATTCAATTATGCCCTTAATATTACTTTTCTTTTTTTGTGAATATGTGTTCAATAAAGTTAATAATAAATAACAAGAAAAAAAAATTATTTTAGGAGTGACATTTTTAATTATGTTCCATGCTTCAAAAAAAAAAGGTTTCGGTTTTATCGACGGACTGAAAAATTCAAGATTTCTCAATCAATTTATCATCGTCATCCTTTTCAATTTTTCAAGCAAAAAAAAAGAATATTTAATTTTCATTGTTATGATTAATTTTTAATTTTACCATTTTTCCTTTTTTCCATAAATTAAAATTTTGCTATCGAATTTTTTTTTTTTTTTGAATCCTTAAATATATTTTTTGTTACTTAATCATCAAGATGGACATTGAAAAAAATCTCAGCTTTTCTTCATTCTCACATTGGTGATTGATTATACAGACTACGCACTTCATTAACATTTCTGCCTGTCATTAACATTCAAAAACAAGAAAAAAAAAATTTGCAATAACAAATTTCTTTGTATAATCTTTGTAAATTTCAATGATGTTTGAGTGTTTTCAATGTTTTTAATAAGGATGCATAAAACATTTTCCGCCATTTATTATTCCAAATACAAGGAATTATCATCATTCGCTGATGTAAAAAACAGCAGTCGTGCAACTTTTATGTAGAAGTATTTATTTATGCAGAACACTAAAATAGGAAATCAAAACTTGAGAAACTTTTCGACTAGAGAAATTTCTAAAAACAGAAATCAAAATCTTTCATGATGATAAAAGTTTTCTTCTCTTATTATAAGAAAAGGGGAAAAAAGTTCGTTTTGTGTAGCTATAAAATTCTGAATTTATATTTTTCAAATGTTTCTTCACATTTTAGCTGTTAAATTGTCAAGAAATGGCTGTCATTGGCGTTAAAAGTTTTTTTTTCCATTCTCAGTTCTATTTATAAAAATGTATGCAAATGGATTTAATTGATAAACAAACATGCTTCTGGCAAATCCTCAAATAAACGCATGAAGCATGTTAGCAAGTGACATCTAATTTCTGGGCCATTGAATATCATTTATGTAACATATAAGTATTATCATTATCATCAACAAATTTGTTGGGTTTGCATATAAAACAACATTTTCCGGGATGTCATGCCAGAAAAATATATAAATTTATGACCACCATTGTCCTTCAGCCAAAACTTTAAGAGACTTTTTCGCCATCCAGTTTTTATTATTTTGTTGATACCGTTTTGTAGCTTTTCCTTTCGCAAAGGATTTTCAAAGAAGGATGACGAAATAAGGATGGCGGGGGTGGTTTGATCAAAGAAACGAGACTTTCTTGGAAAATCTTCTTCTGCTATTGTTTGATTTTTTTCCTCCTTGTTTATAATGGAAGTGGAAAATTCTTTATGTAACAAAATTTCTCATTTTTTTTTATTTATATATTTATTTCTCAAGAGTTTTTGCGGAAGCTTCTGAGAGACTTTTGTGTGAACAGTATAAGAGGCGACATTAAATGGAGTTCTAAGGTTAAATACACGAGCCCATTCCTTTACTCAAACTATAGTTGACTCTGCTACTAGACACAAGTTTTACAAATTTTCTACTCCAAAGCTCTTTGAAGGCTACCATTAATGTTTATTCGTTTATGATTTAAGACATTTCCTTGCATTAACCATCTCAAGCGTTTTCTTTATTTATTCCGTTGTATATTAATCCACGAATAAGATTTATACGATGACAATGAAACTTAATTGAGAGTGTAAACGCGTACTGTTGATCGAGAAGAAAAACGGCACTGGGTTGAAGTAATACAAAGGAAAAATTATGCATTCGACGAGGCAGACACACCACCGCCGCCTTATTTTCAAGGCAAAGTGAAGAAGAGCAAGATCGTTCAACATGATTCATGAATATCTCTATCTGAAATCTATCATTGATAAGAGCAAAAGTCAAACGAATGAGAGAAGAAAGAAATGATAATTTGCGCATTCACTCACTCCATGTTGCGAGTGTTTGTCCTTGAAATGGTATTGCGGTGTATAATAATGAAATTTAAATCTAACTAAATCATATTCATCTTTTCTCCATCCACAAAAGGCAAAGAATTTATCTCTATTTTTCATTCGCCTCTTCTTCGCCTTTTACGCCAAATTTATGAATTAAAGATGTTTTTCTTTGCTTTCTCGTGAATAGACGAATGACGAGCGAGGAAGTAGCCAGTAACTTCTATGGAAAATTTTCTTATTACTATTGATGATCATAAAAAGGAACTCGAATGTTGTTTAATTTCCGACGTCGGCAAAAAGCCGGACTTACACCAAAACACAACATCTCATATCGAATTAGGTATATGTTTATTAGCCTTGATTTATTTTTTCTTGTGTGATTGAAATCGAGCTTTGACTGATTTTGTGAGATGGGTGATGGCTAAAAATTTGCCTTCAAAATTCACATAAAATTTAAATAAAAACCATCTTGGGATATAAAATTTGTGAATGTTTGTGTGGGCGTTTGTCTGCCTCTATTTCTGAAACATATTCTTCATACATACATCAATATAGAAGTAAAAAAAGGAGTTAAGAAAATAACAAAAAAATTTCATCTATGTTTGTATCCATTGAAGCCTGAGGATAGATCAGCTTTCCATTTTTCCCCACATTTTTCTTTCTTTTTTTGTAGCAATGAAAAACATCAACGAAAAATTTCAAGGGAAAAATCTTGCAAACAAAACCTGAAAAACAATATTCATCGCAAAATTTTACAAGCTGTGATGGCATGTAGCAAATTCCCGATTGGGATCATCATCGTACGCAATCATCTTTCGTTCACTCCTTGTTCAATGTGCAAATAAGAGCTTTAAATGACCTCATTCTTACCTATTCAAAAAAACTAAAAAAAAAAAGCTAGAAAATTACTTGAAAAGATGAGAGGTAAAAACAGAAAATAGGCAGCATCAACTCGAGTAGGTAGGAAATAAAAGTAACTTTATCTATTCTAGATAATAGCAGGTTGGCTTGGCTTTTATATTATCGGTTGGTGAGGAAAAATATCGAAAAATGATAAACAAAAAATTAATTTTATACTTTCGCTTTCCCTTAATGTTTGGGTATTTAATATGTATGATGATGAGTAATGAATGATGATTGATGGGATTCACAATTTGTTCCTTTGACCGCAGTTGTACATTGCATAAGTGTGCAAACACTGTCAAAAAAAAAATGTGTCTTGTGTTTTCTGAGCTGAATATACTGATCGTAGCAAGATGATGTTTTATCTGTTTTTATCGGTAACCTAAGAAAGAAAGCTTGATGCGAGGCTTCATAAATAACTTTTAAATGTATTTGACATCAGTAATTAAGAAATTCAACATTTTTAAATATTTTTTTTATCATTTTTATTTTTCTCCTTCAACTAGTTTTTTTTTCTCATTTAACAATTGATAATTTCATTTCATTTTTTTTAAGGTTATATAGATTTTTGCTTTAATTTCATTCTTCAATAAACATAGTTTTTATTTATCATCATTTGGTTTTTCATTCGAGAGTTGAAATGACATTTGACAGCGAGACAATTTAGCCGCAAAAAAGATTTTTCATTTGATATTCCATGCGTTTTAGAAGAAATATCAAAAATTTGATAAATTAATATTTCAGTGAGAATGTCCTGCGGTCGAATGTCCAAACACTCGAAATAATTTTTTTTTTCTTTTGTGAACTAAATTCAACGAAACACTTTTTTTTTAGTCAATTTAATGATATAATTTTTTGTGTGAGTTCAATAACAGAATATATATATTAGAGTTCAATATAATATTCGCTTATCGCATTCATTCGCATGTCTCACGTTCACACACCGGAGTGATATATATTTTTTTTTTTTCAACACGTTTCGCAGAGAAATTTTTCCATCTCACCATTAATCATTTAAAATGTTTCATTTGTTTAAGTTCTAAGGAAGCATTATGAGAAAAGTTTTCAATTTTTATCAATTTTCATGATCATTATGCGCCAAACTTATAGAATAGATTTCTGTTTTTTCTTTTCTTTTTTTTAGGTTTTACGCAAATTCTTAAAGTTCTAGTTTCTCTATTTATTTCTTCTTTTTTAAATGTCTGGAGTGTGTTTTGTTCTGTGTGAGCTGGTGTGTATGTGTATGAATGTAAATAATATATAAGTATATTAAAGTCCTTTTTTATTCTAGAGAAGAAGAGTCGATTTAAAATCACTAGAAGCGTATAACAACTATCCAGCAACCAACTCTGGATGCTGAATATTTTTTTTTAAGGAGAGTGAATTTTTTACTTAGGTAGAAAGAGATTTAAATTTGACGGTGAATGCTCTGGATCATTCATTATGTATGACAAACACCAGAAAATGCATCTGCTACAGGGAGGATTAAATGTTTTCAGTGTTATTTTAAAAAATCGTGTTCGTTAGTTGAAAACATGCATTTTGCAATTGAGACATCGTTGACAAGAACCAGAAAATCCTGGATAATTGGATTTTTAAAGCCGATAGGCTTTCATGTGTTTTAAGTATGCTTTATTCATGCTTTTCAGTCGTCTTTTTAGGCATCTTAACTGAATTTAGAACAAAGACATACCGTAAATATACTCAGTGTACACCAAACAATGCAAAAATGCACATATTTCAACTATACGAGCAATAAAATATTCTATTGTAACATTCGATCTTTTGTTTTTCGACTATAGATTACATCCTTGATAAGTAAAAAATGAGATTTTGTTTTTTTTTTTTTTATTTCCTCACTATATGTTGTGGTTTGTTTTAATGATGTAAACATGTCTGATAATCCGTTGGCAATGCCACTAATGAAATTCATTTTCAGATTTAAAATTGTCAATTAATATTTTTTTTTTTTCATCGTTATTGTTAACTATTTTTTGTAACAAACTTACATCACATTATTGTACCGACTTTTATTTATGAATTTTCTGCGAAAAATCAATGAAATGTTTATAATTGTTCCATGGCTTTGCATCACATCGAAAGTATCGCGCGTGAAACAAAATTACGCTCACTGAATGTGATTAATTAAAACAATGTTTGTTTTAAAATGAAATCGTGAATTGTGTAGAGGTGAAAACTTTCATAGGCCGCGCTTTGAATGATTGAACGTCGTTATAAAAGTTCATTATGCACTATAATGTTGCAAGCGATGAAAAATTTACATGTTAAACTGTAGAAAATTCATCGACGCCCTCGTTTTCAGGCATGAAATGCGCGACCACATTTGAGTTCTTGTACAATTTGCATTTATAATTTTGTCAAAAGAGAAGTTTATGATTTTATTTCAGAATTGCTGCCGCATTCGTCATTCGCTCTGGTTAACTAATGAAAATCATTCACTAAAATGTTTTCTGAGAATTTTTGGTTGGATCTTTATTTCTTTTAATATAATTTGCACGTTTTTTTTTGTTTAAACATTGAACACAAACGTCACTGCAGCTAAAAACGAATGAAACGTATGCAGGCAGCATCCTAATATCTCTATGTATAATATAACAATATAGATATATTCCTGTATATACGTCTTTCATGTCATGTGAGATGTTTGGAGCAAGAGATAAAAAACGAATTAAATACACATCACAAAATAAAAATGGATCAACGTGATACACAATTTGAATACAATTTCTGATGTGACACACACGGAGAGTGGGTAACATTTGATGGCGCGGTAGAAGGAGTGAGATGCGATATTGTAGCTAGAAATGATGACGAGTGTGCTTCGAAAACATAAAAATAAAATCTTGATGCAAATATGGAGATAAATTTTTAATTTTATTAAATCTCATGTTTTGTTCTTCACTGTAAACATTTCATCAGCCCGGAATTTGCTCTCCAATCCAATCCAAGAAGCAAATTTTAAAATCAAAACTCATATATTTTTACAGTGATTTCGTCTTGAATAATATTTCGTCAGTTCTGCGCTTCAGCTCTATAGAAAGAACCACTTTGTTGTTTAAATAAGGAATAATATAACAAC
Organism: Propsilocerus akamusi; assembly: GCA_018397935.1. NCBI lineage: Eukaryota > Metazoa > Arthropoda > Insecta > Diptera > Chironomidae > Propsilocerus > Propsilocerus akamusi. Next base: position 12,427,402 of record CM031468.1, on the reverse strand, counting down.
AAATGGTTGAGAAGGAAAAATCAATAAGCTTTTTTCCATTATGCTTTTTTTTTTCGTTACGATTATAATAATAAAAAATATTGAAATATTCATCGGGACGCACCATAGAGGAAATACATAAAATGAGGTTAAAGTGTATTTTATTATCATACAAGCCACCATTTGAAATTGAATTTGAAACTGTATTTTTTTATGTGCTTAATACATTTTTATTCAAATTCAATGTCCAGATGGTTGCTTAAAGCGCAACAATGAAATACACTTTTACCACAACTCAATGAATTATTTATTCTATGGCTGTTCTGTTAATTTTCGTTGAAATCCTGTTTTCAACGATTTATTGTTTATCATTTATTTACCATGTGTATGTCTGCAATCTGGATGTGTGTGAATGTGTTGTGTGTATGTGTGTTGTTTATTTTTTTTGCATTGGTTTCACCTTAAAAAATTAGTAAAGTCTAAACTTTTCATGATTTTCTTCTATTAAAACTGGTTTTTTTTTTTTTTAATTTAATTTTTTCCATTACCTAAACTTCTATGAATTATTATTGCTTTCAATTTTTTTACTTATACAATCATCATTTGGAACTAAAATATTGAGCATAAAGAAAATTGATGGGATATTTTAATAATTAATAAGTTTTTTTTTTCTTTTCCTTCATTCATTCATTTCATTGTTGCCCCATAGTGTTTCAGTATGGATTTTGATCGGTTGATAGGTTTAAAGGTTAGTTAGGTTATATATAAATCGTGGTGCTTCGGTTATTTTACTATCTTCGACAAGGGTTTTTTTTTTGTTTGGGTTTAATATTTATATACTTCTATTGGAAGAAGCCCACATTATGCGAAAATTAATTACCCCTTTTCGCGGGCCCACGACCATCACTGGTTAACGTGTAGAAATCGCTATAATTCAGACATTTAAGAGGCATTTGCTGAGAGATCGGAGCATAATGGGTGGAACAGAAATAATAATTGGGGTATTCAACGAAACACAAAAAAAAAAAAAATAAAATAAAATAGAAAAATGAAATGATTGTTTTATAAAGAAAGGACGAAATGCAAATCGAGGACAAAACGATAATAATTATACGGACGGCAAAGTCCTTGAAATATTCAATTATTCTTGATAAAGGGAACTTTCTAGTACCATCCGAAAATATGTTTCGAAAATGTTAAATTAAATGAAAGAAGGATTCATTCGTGTTTGTATGTGCGTTTATTTGCATGATGAGAGCTTTTGAAATGATGTTCCATTGACATTCTAGCGATAGTAATTTCCATATGTGGCCTGGAGCATAAAAAAATGTTCAGCTTTGAAGGAAAGAGGAAGAAAAAACTAAAATTGAAGGCTGCAAGTTATTTCGACCCTCAGCAACATTTATACATTTTTTTTTTTATAGAAATTTGAATGAGTGAAATGAGAGGGAAAAACGACTGAAGAATTTTCATAAATAAATTATTGCTTTAGTCGAGGTTATATATACACGAGATACCTGGCTCTCAATAGCGTACAAACACATCCAAAGCAGACGGAAAATGTTCGCAGCGCCTTTGCAGAAAAGGTCAGAGGAATCATATTTATAACGTAACAAAAAACACACACACACACACAAAATTCTCTCCCTTTCTACCCCTGAAAAAAAAAAAACCTTCTATTTTTGTAAATGTGCTTCACGAAGAATCCGAATATTATACAGCAGAGAAGGAAATTTGTATTTTCGCACAAACTATAATCGATGTCGGTAGAAATCAATAGAATAATTTTTTTCAGAGGGTGGAAAGCTTTTTTCGCTAAATTATTCTCTCCCACTCTCTCGAGTGCAAACACAGTTGTCGAAATAAATATAACTGGTTATGAATGTCAGAAAAGAAAAAAAAATGATTTGAATTCAAATGGAAATGATTGCTTGAGAAGAGATCAAGATTAACTTGATGGTAGCATAGACAATTGACTATAGATTGTTCCATCAGACGCCACCGCTTCCGATACCATCAAGCAATGACTTTTTGTCACGATTTATATCTCTCGACAGTAAATTGGAATTACTTAAATCGGAAATCATTTTCGCCTTGTTCTGTTGCCGTTAAAATACAATTTCTAATAATTAATCGAAGAAGGAAAAAGGAAATAAATGGTTTTCATATGCAAATGAGCTTTCTCTCAGCTTTTCGATTATTTTCCTATCCAAATTTTACGATTTCTCACTTGCGTCAGTTCCGTACATTACACAGCGGATTCGAAAGAGCGTGTTTATTGGTAGTCAATGTCATATTCGTAATCAATTTATATAAATTATGTATAGATAGAATGTGTGAGAGGAAAAATATGATTAAATGTCACCATTATTCATTTAGCAATTAATTTTCATTTTATAACCTCTTCTAATTGTTCCGACCTTTATCAAATTCTTCCCCATTTTCATTGTTCTCACTTTGAAAAAGAAACGATTTTTGAAATACTTGCATAGAAAATAAAAACTTAACGCATTTTACAAGCTAAAAATTCTTAGCGGTAGATTGGTTTACAAACAACTTGAAACTCAACTTGAATTAAGAAGATTTTTTTTTTTTAGAAAAATATTTTTCCTTCTTCTTCAATTTTCAGAAGAATCTAATTTTTTTTTTGTTTTGTAAAACATTTCAACTCCATTCAAAACAAAATGAGAGAAAAATTCAACAAAATTCATCAAGTGCCATTGAAATTTTCCTCTTTTTTTTTGTCCAATGAAATCTGTCACACCACACCCTAACAAGGATAAACTCTATATAAGATAAATGTTCTAATATCATCAACTTTGCTTTAACAAACTTGCATTGCTCTTTAAAGAAATCTTCACACATGATCGTTTCAATTGTGGGGGTGGTCATAGACCTCTCCCACGCAATATTTATAATATTTTTTTTTGTTCCTTGGAAAATAGTCGCACTATCTAGAATATTAAAAGTAAATTTCATTCAATTGCAAACACTGCTTTATTTACCTTTGTTTGTAAAATTGTGAAGGAAAATTTGTAAAATTGATCCTAGAATTTTTTGATCTTTATAGATTTTTTTTTTTCGATTAAATTTCTTATGTTGGTTTGTTTTCAATCCAATGAAATGGTATATATTTTTTTTTTAAGAATTAGTTTTTTTTTTTTAATTTCATGCGTTGACTTTAGAATCGAGTAAAAGGAGTATGAATTTTTGGTAATAGATAATTTAATTTTCTTCATTGAATATAACTTTTTTTTCTTGTTCAATCGCATTCAAAAGTTGTGTAGTTTGTTCATGCATCTACGAGATCAAACACATCATTTAAATATAAAAAAAAGTACTTAAGGATTTGCCATAGCCATCGTTTACGAACAAGCGATGTTATGGAAAAGTTGGTAACCCCTCACAAAGCACCTCGTGATCGGAAATGAAAGCAATTGATGTTACAAAGAAGAGCTTAATATTTTGTTAGTAGTTCCGCCTAATTGTTTAAAGATTTTTTAAAGCGATGAAAGAGAAATAGGGAAAGAGAGATAGAGTTAAAGAGAAGGAAAATCCACTGTTGACTTAAATTGTCTCGAAGGATGCAATGGAAGCAAACCCCCATTTAACAACCCACAAGGAATAATTATCACAAACAGCTAATTGGGTCATGAGGGTTGTTTGGAAGGAAACTTTTTCCATCTGCATCAGCTTCGGCTATCGTCTAATACCAATTTTTCGCTCGTTTGTGTGAAGGAGGAAAGGGATTTCATGGTATGATTGTATATTATAAAAGCATTCGCGTGTTTTAGTGTTCTTTCTGCCCCGCATTTTAAATCGAATTTAACATAAAACAGAAAAACTAAAGTGGAAACCAGATAAACAAGTTGCTGCTGTTGGATTTGTAGGGTAGGATAAATACATTTCTACTTTAGTAACAAATTTAACACTTCCGATTGCAAGTAAGAAAATTTATCGTGATAATTTTCATTCCATTTGAATTCTCTACTAAATCTAAAGTGCAAATGTTTGTAGCTGCAAGAAAAGAAAAAAGTTTTTAATGTCTCTATCGGTCATAATGATGAAAATTCATTTGGGAGGTTAAAGACTGAAATGCAATGAAAATGGCGGAGGGGCTGTGCGGTGAGCCAGCAACCTTTTCAAATGCAGAACCTTTATATTACGAGAGAATTTAGGCTCGATGCATAGAATCTATTCGATAGTATGGGTGGGTTGAAATTGGGACATATAACATTATTATTTTTTGTTCTTTTCGGGTGGGTTTTCAGTATAATTTTGTTCTCTGTTTCGGTATAAAATTCAATGATTACACAATTTTTCCATAACTTTATAATTTTTTTTCTTCTTATGCTACAGTCGAAGTTTATTAATTATGCTCCTAAGATGATGTTTCTATAATTCATTTTTGTGTATTATTTTTTTTTTCATGGTTGGCTAAATCCCTTCGTCCGCCATTGTACAATAAAAATTGTAAAATGCTTAAAAACTTTTCAATAAATTTTTATAATAGTTTCAATTTATGTTGTTGTTGTCATGTTGTGCTTGTGTTGTTGCTGTATTGTTCTTCCACCCTTTTCACAGTTATGGGGTTTTTCCACTTTTTTTTTATTATTATTTTAAGATTGTTATTTTTTCAACCTCTTCTCTGGGCGAAAAACGCTTTTTCCGTTCGTCGCGCTCTCACACGAATCATGAATTAATTTCAGATTTATTTTTATTTATTTTTTTTTTTTACTTTTGTTTTTTTTTTTAAATTTATTATTTATTTTCATTTTTTTTCTGAGGCGTCTTTGATTATAATTTCCAGAGGATACGGAAATGAAGTGAGAGAAAGAGAGCGAGAAAATAATATTTATATATGTTTGTTGTTATTGGAGTATAATATTTCGTTTATATTATTTTATAATAATATTCGTTCTGCTGTGTTGTTTTTAGAGGGTTCAATTATTTTAAAGTGGACATTCGTAAATTTTGTATTCAAACATTAGCGATATGGCAACGAACACAAAATATAACAAAAACATTATGAGTCCTAAGCCTTTGTTCATCTTCCATCGGAAACAGGCAATTGATATGATAACAAATAGTAGCATCATGAACAGTATGGTTATGGAGCACACCATACCATCAGAACTCACTTCTACGGGTAAACCGTATATGATGCCATAAAGCAACCATGGTACAGGTAATCTGTAAATATAGAAAAGACCCGAAAAAGAGAAAAAAAAAAAATATTTAAAATATCAATATCAGGGTATCGTTAGGGCTTTGATATTATTATTATTTCGATATGGGTCGAGTAACCGGATGGGTGAGCGAGATATTTTTGTGTTTAATCACATCAAAGGGCTTTCGACCGTGCTCATTATCTCACAATTGGGATAAAGTGACAATTTTATGAAATTCTGTCAATTGCATTAGCTAAATTTTCCAACGTTATTTCATTCAATTAATTATTAGTGGCATAAAAATGCATGACAAAACCTTCTTTCTTTTATCAAATGAGTAATTTTCTAACTTACCCTACGGTAACATCAAATATATTACTACCAACGGAACTTGATACAGCCATATCACCAAATCCTTTACGTGCTACGATAACAGAAGTTATTAAGTCTGGAATTGAGGTACCCGCGGCGAGGAAGGTTAGACCCATCACCTAATCATTAATTAAACAAAGAATTGCGCACACACGCAAGAGAGAGAAAAATTTAATTAACAGAATGATAAAGCATCTTTCATATTCATATTCTTATATTTACTTCAGGTTCAATTTCGGCTGTCTCACCGGCAACATTGGCCCACCAAACCATAAGATATGAATATGCGGCTATCCATACGATGGAACCAATGAATGTGACGGGAAAATATTTTTTTCCTCGAGGCGTTCTGGTATCTGGAAGTGTTAACCATAATGGGAAAATGATTGGTGCTACCAACAAATAGGTGATGCGATCCTTTGTCCCTGAAGGCCAGGCCATGGACAAAGCCTCGGGTACGTCTTCATCGGGTACCTGGAATTTATTAATTAAATTTGAAATTCAACATCAATTCAAAGCATGACATATGAATAAGTTTTTACCGAGTCTAATGTTGCATCAATATTGCCATTTGGACGGCCCAAAGTAGTTTCCTTCAAGTTAATTTTTACATGATTGGCAGCTGACGACGTGGCAGCGCCACGTTGGGGTTTTGTGGCATCCAAAAGCACTTTGAGTGAAGCGATGGCATGTAATTGCGTCGCTTTTTCATCCACTTTGCCTGGAACAGATTCTTTCATTAAGTATCTCACGTTATTATTCAAAAATTTGAAAAAATGTTCCAGATTAGTGTCAAAAAAAGCTTTTTTTGTTGAATTTTACAAAATATTCTCGTTCAAAAACTTCTTTATGTTCCATCTAAAATTATTAACATTCATCGGCTTTAGTAGAAAAAAACATGTTTGCTTCTTATGGTTGTTATAATATCTATGTACAAATAAATACATACAACGAAACATTTATGTACTTATGTACAAATATATACAGTTCTACTATTTCCAACTCCCTTTTAAATTTTCCTAAAAAAAAAGCAATAAAACTTTTTTTTAGATTAGCTTTAGCGTTTTGCCTCACAAGTTGTGCTTAATGTACACACGAAAGGAAATGAAACGAGGAGAAAAAAAAATTTAAAGCATTTCGGATTCCCATTCATTTATTAACATTTTGCTGTACAAGTGGGATAAAATGTTATGATGTCAGAAAATAAAATATTATTCACATGAGGAGCATGATTTTAGCCTTCGTACAGACAAAAATACACGAACGAGTTCCATAGTGAATGTGAAACTTGGAGAAACATACTTGGATGATTTAAAATTGAAAATGTTTTTTGCCCTCATTCCAATGTTGAAAATAACATGACTAAATTTAGGGCTGGCTTGAAAGAACCTTCCTCTTGGCATGAAATAAGCTTCTACTAAATTCATTTTTGATGGATGTTTATTATATGGTTAATGGAATATTAAGTTTCGGATGAATAGTTTTCATAGAACTATTTATAGAATTGCTTAAGAGCACGTTAAACATATCTACACGTCGTGGCTTTTACGATGAGACAGAAAGCTCTCTGTAGAAGTTGTAAAATATTTTATAACCGCAGATTAATTTTGTCAGATCAGAATTGTCATGTGCTACCCAGCAGAAAAATGAGACATTTTGTTAAAAAAAAAAAATGCCCTCGATAAAGGACTATAAACTTTTCTTATGGTTTCATTCTTTCATACTTTCAAAAGGATGAAACACGCATTGATCTCATTTTTTTGAAACACAATTTCCGCTGGATTTCATATCTAGGTTCGCATAGTACAAAATTAATCTATGGTACCATAAGAACAACAATAAAGCTTGATTAATGATTGTATTATTGCATTTTTATATAGATTTTGGTATATAAGATAATATATATTTACAACATTTATATACAACAGAGATAAAACAAAAAAAAAACTCAAGTACAAAAAAAAAAAATAAAAAGAAACACACAAAAATAAATACGATGACAAAAAATTGGATTAAGATCATAAAGAGCTTTCTTAGTCCTTGTTTTTGATGTAGAAAATATATGGTAAGTATAACCATGAAGCCAATGATTGGGTGGAGTAGATGGTTAAGATTTGTGTTGGTCCAAAGAGAAATCTCAAGAATGAATATCGGAAAATCTTGATGAATGGCAGTTTCAAGTACAATGCATTTTCTTGTCAGAATACATTGAATATATATGCGACATTTGACCTTCTGAAATTATAGATTCTACTGAGTCACCACCATTCTGTAAGTCTGAATAATGATTTTATACCATCATGAATCATTTGTCGAGAGCACACTCGAATATGCCATTCACAATTTGAAAATCATAAAACAACAATGTAAATAATTTAATCAAACAAATTCATAGATTTGGAGGATTTTCAACTGAAAACATAATAAATTAAGGAATTCAGGACGAATGATATTAGACACTTCATAGCAAGATTATTTAGAGAAATAAGTTGACGAATATGATTTTAAGGTTAAAACTTGAATGAAATGGCGTCGCGCAAGAAATAAAATATGTCGAGAGAAAATAAAATAAAATTTCTCGCTGTAAAATGTCAAATTGCTCATTTTTTGCCATTTTGGATGCGAATGTTGTCTATTTACAGAATGTTGATAGACTCATAAACCTTAATAGAGTCAAAAAAATAAAATTGGGGGAATTTGAAATACAAACAATACAGAATATAAATAAGTAGAGACAAAAAAAAATAAACGCAAGTCGTATATTCTACGAAACAAACGAATAAGATCTGAAATGAATTTTTATGATATAGACAAAGAGAGTTCTATGAACCTTACCATCGTGCAATGGGTCAATTGTATGTATCATTAGTTGCAGTAAACCGTGACGGAATTTCGCTCCAGTGGCTGTTTGTGCTGTGCTATTACCTGGAACGCTTCCGCTTGATCCTGGTGGTCCTGAGCGACTCTCTGATGCGGCTCGTGATGTTACAGAGCCACCGGCTTGCGTGGCCATAGATGTTTCTGATGAATTTGCCGCATTACCCTGAAGGTTATCGATTGAGATAAACGTTTTAAGATGAAGAGATAAAGAGGATCATGAAAAACGAGAAAACAAATGTTAAAACTTATTTGCAAATATTCGTAAATTGATTTTTCTTTCTTTTTTTTTAGTATAAAAATATGTTGCACAACAAATATTTAATTTTAGAAGAATGTGGGACCAGTATAAGATAAAAAAGCAAAATAAATTGCCTAGATACTTTCATTAGGTCTGGACAATTTATCTTTTTCTAACAGGAATTTTGTTTTCTTTATTTTTTGTGGATTGCGTTAATATATTTACAAAAAAATATATATTCATATAAAAAAAAATAGATTTAACATTCAGCATTTTGCATTATTACCATCAAGTCCAGCAAGAAAAAAAACCGGCATGCTTTAAATACTAAATATTCTACAATAAATTTTGTGGCCAACATTCCAACATTGAAACAAATTTGTCAGTAAAATATAACAAAACGTGACTATACTAAAATATCATTCATATATCTGTTCATCGTCATACACATTTTGTCAGTTATTGAACAACCTCCAGAATACAGAATATGGACACAAAACATGAAGCATTTCATTTCAATTTTGCTAGATTACAATAATAAAAAAATAAATAAAAAAAACTGTGCTGAGCTTTCTATAATATAAACTATAATGTTATATAACATGTATAGAGAGAAAAACTTGTAAAGTTCAACGATAAAAAAAAAATGATGAAACAACATTAACATGTGTTAACATGGAAAAACTATTATTTTCTTCACAAGTCCGCGCAATAGACATACAAAGCTGAATGCCTAACATTTTTATAACCATGAAAATTTGTTGAAAATCGCATTTGTAACATCGATTGCCTCACAAATTTCATGCTATTATATCATGAGGAAGGCCAATCATCTATCTAAACTTCTGTTCTTATAGATGTAAAGCGCAAAGCTTTATGCGGATATATATGTATGTATGTCTATATATCTACATTGTGCTACAGCAGCAGAAGAATAAAATAAAAAAAAAAACTTATTTCAAATATTAAACCATTTCTCTCTGTATATACAAATATATAACTTTTTTTATAATAAAAAAAATATGAATCATTCACAAAAAAAAAGGGAAACTTGGAAAGAGAAGGGAAAGAGAACATTGTAACCAAATGGAAACATAAAACTTCATGGTTCGCATTTGGGAATAGTATAAACGGCTGTGTTTAGATAATACAAAACTGTGCAACTCTAGAGATGAAATGTAATATGGTTTTTTATGTGTGATTATTTAGAGGGAGACATCGAGATGTAAAACATCTTGTGATTGTAATTCCGTTTGATTTACTCAAAGTTCTGTACTTCTATCCAAGTTCTACTTGTTATCATTTTGGGTTGGTTTATATATATATATATATATATATATATATATTTTTTTAGCATAATCTTTATATATTGACCAAGCATGCAATTCGTTATTATATGTTGCACGACCCCCAGTGGAAATCTGCTTTAAAGATATGAGAGGATTAAAGCACAACGCAAGCTGCATTGATTTCTTTATCCGTCTGAAATGGAACAGTCGCAGCAAGTTCATTAGACGCCAAATTGTAATAGATTTTTTTTTTCGCTATAAGCGCAAATTTTCCAAGCAATTTTCCACTTACAGATTATTAATTTTTACGATTGGAACTTTTCTTTCTTCTTAGTCTTGCTGTTCTCGGATATAAGAGAGAAACGTCTCCTAGCTAATGCAAAGTTGCGAATTGCTTTCTGTGCAAATTAATTAATTTGCTTTATGTTCATAAACATACACACTCATATAGAGCATTTATTAAACAAATGGATCGGGTGACGACAAAGGGAGGGAATAAATTGAAGTGATAAAAATTGTTGGCTGGATGTTGCTTCTGCAAAGCAAACAACCACTTATGGTCCTTTATTCTCATGTGTCTGTTAGCCATAATTGAATGGGGTCACACCGTTCCATAATGTTAATTGCTATAGTTTCTTCCCTTCCTTTTATCTTTACTCAATTGCTAATGATCCCATTTGAATTCAAAATATATGAGCGGCAATTTCAAAATAAGTCTCACAACGAGAAAAGGAAGCAGCTCATATAAATTTATTGTTACAAAAAAGCAATATTTGAACAGGTTCCAAAACTTTTCGTCGCCATTCATCTTTAAAACGAGTGCACAAATTTAAAGTCTTAAAAAAGTGACTCAGATTATACTATTCTAAAATGCGAGAAATTTTTCCTGATCTACATCGTAAAATTTTCATACTAAAATCCTAATTAAACATCCGAGCTTTAATGTAAATAATTAAAATCCAAACCTATTTGCCTATTATCATGAAAAATGAAAATGCACAAAATTTGTTATTAAGATTTATTACTCTGTTTAAAAAATATTTTGTGTATGTGAATATTACATAAGTCACAAGATTTATGTTGGTGGATTGATATGATGACATCCCATGATTCCGGTTCTACTCAAATTCGAGATTTGAATGAGTTAAAATTATTCCCATGATACTCGTAGCCCATCAATGGATGCACACATATCATGATTTGATAAGCATGATATCAACAGAAACAAAATCGGCCATTGTTTTTAAGCGAACCGAATGCGACTGGCAAAAATAAATATATCAAGTCACTCTCGCATGTACTTTAATTTACCTGTCTGCCGGGATTCGCGTTAATTGTATTGAAAATTAATCATTGTGGGAGCGAGCTTTTTATAATATACACTCTAGACCTGCTGATTAGCAAAATCATTATAATTAATGGCAAAAAAAGAACTTTCCCAATTTTCCGGCTTTGATGAGTGTTGTGGCAAGGAAAGCCTATGGAACTTAGAAGCGAATGGTTGGTCGGTTGTAACCGATTTCGAATGCGAAGTCGGTGAGAAATAAAAGATAAGGACAGAAAGCAATTTTGATAAATGAAAATTGATACAACTTTTGATTTATTGCCCAAACGACCACTAATGAGCTTTTCGCAGTCTCATATATAAAATTATAGATTCTGTGTCCTTGATTTTCTTTTTTATCCTTGAAACAAGATCTTATTTCAAGGTATAAAGTCATCACTGCTAATTACCATCATTCAATGTTGTCCCAGTTTCGTGATCACTTTACCCGAATAGTGAGTGGAATCTCAAAGGACATTATCGTTTGACATTTTGCGCTGAGAGCCTTTCAATTTCAAGAGATTATATTATCGTGTTTCAACGTTCTTCAATGTCTCTATACTTGAAAATTATTTGATGACCTATCACTTATAATCTACGACTTTTCTCATTAGCATTTGTGGCTTCGGTTTATTGTTTTGGCATGCTATAGAAGATTGTTTAGGAGTAAAAACTCTCGACTCTCGGTTGGAACCTTTATCAAAAAAATCTATAGCCATCAAACTATTATGTAGCCTTCAACTAGGAAAACTTCAGTAAATAGAAACAAAACTTAACCCAAAATGATCGTTCAGTGTATATGTTTATTATGGAAATATAATCAGAAGGTGAATTCAATTTTAGCATATCGCAAAAAATCAAATCGCTTTAGGCAGTAAGTATCTCAATCGAAATATTCTTTGTACAGAACCTTCTGATTAACTGCTCAATCTGGAATTCTCAATTAGTTGACAACAGAAAAAAAAACAAAAGAGCTCTGAATGGTAGCGAAAAAATACACAAAATTTTCTATATAAGAATAAAATAGAATTATTATTAAATATTTGGTTTCATTAAAAATGAATTATGATGGTTAACGACGACGGCGCATTATATACGATATCGTTATAATATAGAAATGACTTGGAAGTGTAAAGAGCGAATAGAATGAAGCGAATAAAATTGGGGGGCGGGAAATTACGGCGGGATGATTGTGAGAATTTTCGTACGACATGAAATTTCATAACTTTTGTCCTTGATTTTCTCAGTTGCGAGGTTTATTCTGCATCCTGATGGCGTTTTGTAGATGTTTGTGACTTTAATATAATTTCTTGTTTTTTTTTTTTTTGCCTTCTCATGACACAGAATGTATGAATGGAAATGGAAATTTCCTAACGTTACCTCAATAGCGACTGTGTATACTTTTTACCATCGCACCAAACTCTCCTTCCCCACTTGGAAGTTTTCCCAACAAGCCAGCCAAAGCACTGGATATGAGCTCATTTGTGACTTCTTGATATTATGTTTTATGAAATTCCACTTATTCATCTATGATGATGGTTTTTTTTTTCTTACTACCAATTTTTATATTAGTGCGAATATATCTAAGATAATAAATTATAAGGCGATGGCATGTAGGACCGAATGTGTTTATGGGTTTGGTATGGGATAACAGAAAGTTAATAAATGCTGAGTATAACGCAATGTTGTAAAACGTATTAAAGGAGTGAAAAAAAAATAAATAAATAAAATGAATGGTTCAGGAGAGAAAGGAAAATATATATATTTGTACAAAATAAATGGTGATAGAGAGAGATTGATCGTTATAAAAATGAAAGTTTTATCTGCCTACTGAAATTGGTTGAAAATGCGCGCAATATGTGATTATAGAAACAGTCATTGAATTGAATAATCTGCAAATGTCGTGACCACCAAGCGTTTACTTGCTTTTTTTTATTTCTTCGAATTTCGCGGGCATTCAACTTGCAATTTCAAATCAAATCTACCAATTGGCATTTTGCCTCTTGACATTTGAAAATTATTCAATTGCAATTTTATTTTTTTATTAAAGTGATAAAAGAAAGAAAGTTCACACAAGCGAGAGCCAAAAAAAGAAAATGGTTGATATTAATGGCGTGAGTGAATATTTTTTTTCTTTTGGCATTCGAGCGATATTAGGAGCGAAAAAAAATTGAAATAATAGAAGTGAAAAAAAAAAAAAATGCATTTGGATTTTGAATTGATTTTGTGCAATTTTTTTGGCTGAAAGATGTTGATAAGATAGAGAGAATGGAAGGAGAGAGAGAGAGAGAGCAGGCAGGCATGCAACTGTAAACTACTTACAGCAGGCATTAGTTGATCAGTGCTTCGTACTCTGGTCACCTTATTCTTATACACCAGCTTCTTGACGCATCGCTCCACCTGCTGATTCCATTTCATGAATATGGCATACGTCACGTAGATAAGGAAAAGCAGTAACGCCTCCCACCACCAAATTTTGTTATCACGAAAAAAGTAAATTAACGTAAGTAAACTAACACTGTAGAATGTACAATCTCTAAATAACGGCCACCAGGTTAATGTTAGGAGAGTTTTCGAGAATAATGCACACATTCCGATAACGAATAAAATATTAAACACGGCCGAACCGACAATCGTACCGATACCGACATCATCGAATGACACAAACACGCCAATAACGCTCGTAAACAATTCTGGTGCACTGCCGCCGGCAGCCATAAACGTTGCGCCGGCCACATCATCGGTAATGTCCAACTTTTCGATGATAACGTCCAGTGAAGGCACAAAAAATTCATCGCACACAATTGCTAGTGCGACAAACATATAGATGACACCAATTATGTGAAACACAACGGCACCATTCGCAAGCTGTTCCTTAGTGAATAGATCGGTAGGGAACAGCGGATCTTTTTTTGGTTTTTCTGGTATTGATGCATTGCCCGTGTTATTGCCATAGCCTACAATTAGTAATAACACAAAACAGGACAAAAGAAACAGAGAGAGAAAGAGAGTGAGAGAGATAAAAAAAGGAAAGAAACAAATTTGATTGTCAGCTATATGTGTATAGGAAGACAAATTACTAAAATGTCCAGCAAAAAAGGGTTAATTGCGGCAGTAGTATGGTGGTGGTTTTGACTGAATGGCAGTCGTCAACATTTCTTGGCGAGGACGAAAAATATATAAAAAAAAACCAATGTTACTGTTCGTCAAGCGAGATTAAGATTAATAACCGCCTGCGAAAAAAAGAAAAGAAACTCCCGTGTGCTTAGATTTTGATTATTTATCTGTGTTTGTGCGACGCTTATTTTACGATAGAGCATTTTCCTAACCCTTTTTCTGCCTCATGAAAATTATGATTGAAAAATACAACAAACGCAAAATTATTTCACAAAGAGCAAACATGGAAGGAAGGAATGAGAGCGATGGTGCGAATTGGTGGGTGGCGGGGGAGGAGGCAGAATAGGGAACGAAATAAAGGGAAATACAGAAAATGTGCAAGGTCACGAGTGACTAGAAATTTTGAGAGGGAAAAGGAAGAAAGAAAGAGAGAGAAAGTTTATGAGACGAGAGAACGGAAGAGAGCTTTCAAGCTCATAAAAAAATGTTTCAGTGGGGGTGGAAAAGCAAAATTTTCTCATATGAAATGAAAACCGAAGAATGAAAATGGTTTTTCTATCAACAATTTTTTTTCTTTTTTGCTATCTATATTGTAAGTTGCTGTATCGTCATCATTGTTGTTGTGTGACTGTAACATTTCTGAAATCAGTACAAGAACCACTTAATGTGTAGCAACATATCGCGAGTATCGATATGTTTTTTCAATGCTTTTAGGGTGGATGGTGAAAAATCGTGACAAAACAGGAAAAATTATTTACACACATTCTGAGCTTTTTTTGGTGTGGTAGTAGAAAGCTTTTATTACATTTGCTTCCATTATAATGTCACTCACACCAAGATTCACGTTCCTAGATTGTGAATAGTTTTTTCTTTGGTTTTCGCTTTTTAAACGAAAAACTTTTTTTTTTGAGGTTATGCTTAAAGTGTCCCTTTTTATATTTCCTCCTTCCCGGAAAATCTCTTTCTTTCGCAATTTTGTTCCAAAGGATAAAATTGAAAAAAAAAAATATTTGCTGATTAAACAAGGCATAAACCGAAATCAGGAAATGTCAATTTGCATAAATACCGAGCGGGAATGAAAGAGAACAAAATTCTTTCAATGCAGTTAGACCTGAATTCAGCAATTCAGCAGTTGCAGATGGCATTCATTAAAAATTCCTGACATTTTAAATTTGTGACTTGCCTCCGATGAGAATTTTTCTCATTCGTGAACTAAATAAAAGAAGAAAAAAGTTGCCGATTTGTGTTTTGTATTCGTGTTCAGTATGAAAAAAAGACTCGCACACAGGAGCATTAAAAAAAAAAAACAATAAATGGAAGTTCCGACAACATTTTAAAAATTTGCGCCTTTAAAATCAGGGTTGTTCATTTTAGCGAATTCTGCTTTACGGCAAGTAGGTCAAATTGAAAATAAATGAGCAAACAGAAAAAAAAGCATTTATTGGTTCATGTGCATTTGGCGATGGCGATGGTGCTGGTGCTTGCTCGGTTAGCAATGTTTCACCATTAATTTTCGCCTTTTCAAAAGTTTGAAAATAAATAAAATTCTACGAAAAAAAAAAAAAAAATCAATGGCACAAACTTGTATTGATTTCGACGTTCACCATTTGTACATTTTTTTTATGCTGAAAATGAATTTCAAATTTCTCATCACCACCCAATGGCAATAACAACAACAACACCAATCAACCCTCCACAAAAGTCAGGCAGAGCAAATAGCTTTTTACGCATTTCGTCAGGATATGGTGGAAAGCTTATTTGAGGCAAGGCACGCAGTGTGATTTTTTTTACGTCTGCTGCTGGTGTTGTTTTCCTTCTAAATAAAAAAAAAAAGTAATAGCCGGAAAATGAAAAATTATGAACGTTATGTGGGAAATTTTCCATTATAATTTTTTTCCACTTTTTGAAGAAAATCTTCTTCTCTCGCGCCGCTCCGCACAAAATATATCGGAACGAAGTTGAATGATTTTGAAATGGAAAAAAAGAATCACGCCTTTAAGATTGCATGCGCCCAGTGAGCCAAGAAATTTTGATTATAATAATATTCGTTGCGTTTGCGGCTGTATAAATTTTCTACTTAATACGATCCTCGCCAAGATACGATTTTTGATTTATGCACAACAATTTGTTCGTACAAACTATTATCGCATTTTTTTCATGATACCACCCCCATAAAATCCATTTAAAATATCCACCAATTTTGAAATGCTGAATAATTAATAAGTTGAACTACAATTTCTAAACTCACCAGTCATATTGTATATAGTTGCATTGGTAGACCAGACTGTTAGCTCATAATGACTGTCGTCGGTGTCAGCATTGACATTATTGCGTTGAAGGGCGAGCGTAAGGAATAGTATTGTGAAGAATAGGAAGCCTAATTCGGTGCTCCAATTGTGAGCTCGCCTTTTGGTTCGTCGTCGTGACTTTGATGGACCCATTTTACTCTATTTTGTTGAATTTAATTGCGCCAGTTCTCTTCCTAACGCGGAATGGGTAGACACCAAAATTTATTAGCTTAATTTTGCACAATTTTTACTAGATTATTTTTGTGCGTTATCACTTAGAACACACACTTGCACGCGCGCGTTTAATTTTGTGGGGTTTTTAATTTTCAGAGCGGAGGATGAAAGTTTTCCAGCTAGTCAGTCAGCCGCAGGCAGGGTGAATTAGTATGGGTAGAATTAGCGATGAAAACTAAATGACAATCGTGAGCAGAGAAGGAAGAGATGAGAGGGAGGAGGAGAGGAGAGCAAAGAGGGACGAAAAATTGGTTGTGGTGGAGCGAAAAAGGAGGCAAGAAACAGGATCAAGGATATCTTGTCGACGACATTTTGTGCTATTATATAATTGTGCAATATTCCATGAAATTTCCGCCGTTCAAGTGTCTATGAGGCTTCACATTTTTACGATTCATTTAGTTCAATTTTCTTTCGTTCGGACGTATTTTGTTTCCGTTATTCATACGACTGTTGTCCATTAAAAGTGTTTTTTTTTTTTTAATTGTATTATTGTTTTTTTTCTTTTTGCATCAAAAACACACACTCGCCAAATTTTCACTTTAACTTTTTTTTTGCACAGTATGAGAGCTTTTTTGCCTGGCTTTTCAGACACACATTATATTTTTGCTCACAAAATTTCCTCTCTGCAATTTTTTTTTTCCTTTTTTTCCAAATTTTTTCCTCTTTCTCTCGCTAACCTTTTTTTTGCTTTGCTGGTTAGACAGGACGATTTTTCTTAGCTAGGCTTTTAATGTGTGAAATTTTCTTCTGTTTTTGCGAATGAAAATCCGAGAAAACTTAACATAAAACGTTTTTAAAAACTATGTACAATTATCCTTGAAGGATCTAACTTTGAGTATTTGGTGTCCTTATAATAATTAATAATTTCTTTAAGTTGAAACGTCTTCTAATTGAAACTTCTTTCCTACTTTTTATTTTTGCTATGGATGATTTTTCTTCACCAGTCGTTACGTTCAGAGTTGTTAATTCAATGGACGCGCACGACGAATGACTGAGCGAATGGCGAAAAAATTTTTCCTACAGTGACGAGAACAGACGAACGACGCGCGAAGGAACCAAAAGAGGAAAATTTCTCACCGTCCTCTCCGTGCGATCGTTTTTAGAGGCTTAAAGATGGTTGTGTGCGTTGCACAAACACGATTTCGAAGCTCGACGTAAAAGCTTTTAGATAACAACAACAAAAAAAGATGTATAGCAATGAACAATTTTTTTTCTAACAAATTTTACTTGCTCGCGACCTTGTCGCAATTACACAAATTTTCACTTTAACACAAACTTGAGCTTTTGAATTTGCACCAAATTGTAAGTATTTTAATAGTTTATTTGCTAAACATTAAAAATATTTCAACCAGGAGCTTTCACCATTTTGCTCCAACGAGTGTCAATCGACAATAAGCGTCAAGACTCGAGATGGCAAAAAAAACTAGCTCACGGAACACAAATTGCTCACGGGAAAATTTACGAATGCGAAGTCGCACAAATGAAAATCACTTCAAGCGAAACAATCAATAAAAATTTTTCCCGACTCGTATTGAAACCGTTTTTTTCCAGTCGCTCTTATTCCAATCTATGATCGACGTGGGAATTTTCCGAAAGCTCAAAAAGCTCTCTTATAAATAAAAAATGTATTTCTCTTTAAATGAAAACATCAAACAGAAAAAAATTTGTGTGTTTGTACACAAACACTTTAAAAAGTTTTCACATTGAACGATAGCTGGCTTCATGAGAGCGCATGATTTAATATAGCATTGGAGCTCACAATGCTTTCTAGTTGCGAAAAAAAAAACATGCTTTTTTTGTGTGCTTCAAAAGCAAGACAAACTTTCGCAATATCAAAGATACGAGAGAGAACAAACTTGCAGGAAAAAACTGATATCAAACGGGAAAAAAATTGGCAAAATTCTTGCGCAAATATCCGAATTGTTTGTCATTGCGTTTTTAACCGAAATTCAGTAGCAAATACGAGGATTGTGCAAATTGACTGGCTGCTGCTATACATCATATATATAACGAACACATGGAACATTTTGTTTCCCTATCAAAAGCTCTCACTATTGCACGACATCAGCGGCACTATGCAAACATAAAACTGGGAATGGAGGAAACAAAAAGAGGAAAAGTCGATTTATTAAAGCAAGGATAAGAAGTTCTCTTAACATAAAAATAAAAGAAAGAAGAAAATCTCTTTTTTTTTGGTGGTTGGGGGTGGAAATTTTTTGGTTTAAATTGCTAGATGGTGCGAGAGCAAAGAAATTACATTTCGTTGTTGTATGCCATGTGGCAACGAGCGCAATGAATGGTTTTTATGAAGGAGAATGAGAAAATAAATATTGTCCCATTGCTGGTTACATGACGCAATGGAAATGTTCTGAAATTAGATGTAATTCAGGCAATTTTATAGCACCACATGAAAAAGCATGTTAATCATTGAGCGTCATTTATTATGAGTGGAGGCGCGGGAAAACTTTTTCGGCAATGATATCATTAGACCATTAGAACATGAACCTTTCTTATGAAATGTCTCAAAAGACTGAAAGTGATTGACATGATTTAGGAACAATATCCACTTTATCCCACACACACGAAACTATTGTATGTCACCTTTCCATTATCATATTGTCGAAATCTCTGAATTTTATTGTTAACCTACACTCACACCACACTTATTCTGAGCCTACCTTCACCACCACTACTGTTTAAAATTGGTGTACATGACATTATATTTAGTTTATGGAGAATTAACAAATTGCTTCCAAGGGAATTTTAATAAAATAAAGAAGGAATCTTTCTCAAACAGCTAGGGCTATTTATTTATTAGTATTATTATGATGCTGCTTAACCTGACAATGGCAAACATTAGGCAAACTACAAAGAAGGAGAGTTTATATGTGTTTCAACCTAGTTAGATATTCGTCCAGAGCATGATCTTGCATTGTATATTTTCGTAATTTTTTTTTTCTTTTACGTTTTCCTACTCTCATTGTCTCACGTGAGCATTCAACTGAAATTCTCTACGTAGTATTTGGTTATTATAAGAGGAAACAGCATGAACGAGGATATTTTTTTATTATTATTATAATCACCATAAAACGATCTCACTCTTACCCCTTTCTCCCGTTTGCTTTCCATTTATCGATTTACGATTTAATCACTTAAATAATTATCCATTTTATGTGACCGAGAGAACTTTGTTGGAGTGCCTTTATATTAGAGCGAGCAATTATTTTATTGCACAGAGCTTGCCGCTAAATTGTTTGCCACCATTTTTAACTCGCTGAATGCCGTAGAGAGTGAAAGAGTGAAGGTGTAATTATAGATTTATATTTATTTTTAGCATTCATCTACGCATTCGGGAAAAAGAAAATATCGCTTTCTTACGGCACCCAGTTTTCAACCTGTATGGAACTGATTGCTCTACTTTTAATCCCAATTTTATTTTCATGCGACAAAAAATAATGATTATACTATCTATAACTAGATAGTTTCTAGTAACAGCTTGTTGCAGGCGTGTGCTGCAGGTTGGCCTAAATGATGATGCGTGTCTTTCGGGAATTGTTAACTAAGGAATTGATTTAATTTTGATTGTGACTTGATAGCTGTTGATTGTTGAAACATTTTGGCTACTTTCGACAGTTGAAGCTTATTTGTCGTCGAAGATTTTGTTATGATCGAGTTTTGAGACGGGATATTGAGTCCAGCAGTCTTTTTCTTTTTGGTTTTGATCTTTTTGACTTTAGCTTCTTGTGGTCGTTCCAACATTGGCGCTATTGCATCCTTTTCTTTCGTCATTATTGATGGTTTCCACAGCTGGATTTTTGTTGTTTCGTGACATATTTGACAGTTGTAACGCTGTTAATGAGAGTGTATCGTAAAAAAGGGAGAGCTTGTCATGCGATTGCGGCATGTGATGATTTTTGCACAAATTATAATTACCGCGATATGGTTTAGCTTTTGTAATTTATGGATCATATTCTTAAGTTTAATTGTTTCCTTCTTGCTATTTGCCTGCTTTAAGGACTGGCGATATCGTTCAATTAAATGGAGTCTCCTTCTTTTCCGGTGATGATGGGATGAAATCATTTTTATTGTGAATTTACCAGCCGACCATGGCGTGAGGCACTTCTGGCACATTACTTCCTTCCTAATCTTTGATTTTATGCTTCCTAGCCCTTGCGAGCGCGATCTAAAACAAAAAAATGTAAAGAAATAAGTACTAACTCACATTAATTACCATGTTGTTACCGATAAAATGACTGAAGCAGCAGGTCTGTCACATTTCGAGGGTCTGGAAGAGATTCCATTAGATTGTGAATGTCGATGTAAATATATACATAAAGAAATTCTTGAGAGAAATTCTAAGTAGATTTATATAGCCCGAGATGAAGCATACCAAAGTATGGAAACATACAATAAATACCATGCAAAACGAAGTGCTGAAGTAGATAGAGGAGGTTGTTCACAGCCATCATTGTGTTAGTAATTTTTACTGAACACATTAGTTTTACTAAACCCTGGAATTAAGCTGTCCAAAATCGAAAAAATATTTTAACTTATAGAAAAGTCACATAGGCGCAAGTTTCCAGCAATTTGAATTACCAGCAACGCACAAATGCGGTAGATGTTCGCAGAGACAGTGAAAGACGTACAAGAAAGCGCAAGTTAAAGTGAAAAAATACAAAAGAAAAAAATTGGCTGTAAAGAAGAAAATTTTCGCAATTTCGTTTGATTTAAGCTGGAGTCAAAACACGATATTTGAAAGACTACAAATTGCATCACATCATAAGGAGTAGCGATCCGTACTTGGTAAGTAGCATCGCGTCACCATTTGATATTGAGAAGTGATTGAAAACGGCAAAAGTATTTTTTTTTGATTCTCAATAGAAGTTGTTGTTGCCTAAATAATTGAATCATCAGTATACCCAGCTATGTTCTGGATGCATATATATGTTCTAGTGAAACAGGAAAGACGACGAATTCATAAGAAATAAATATTTGTATACAGTCGGTTTTTTGAAGAAAATAACAAAAAAGAGTCAATCTGAGTAAAAAAAATCCATCATCAGCATAATTTCCTTTCTCACAGCACCGCCCGACGACTAATGATGGTTTTAATTATTATTCTGTTTGCCGACAAATTAAAAACTGTAAATGGTTGTTGAAAAATACATTATACAAACAAAGAACTTACAACTTTGTATGACAGACGATGATATTTGGTGACGAGGAAAAAGATTAAGAATTTTCCATTTTCCGTTCATCTCTTGAGGCAGTAGAAAATGTTTCATATCGATTTTTAAGCGTTGTGGAAACTTTGCACAGAAGAATCTAAAATCGGAGAAGAAAAAGAGTCGATGTGGTGGCACACGAGATGAACCATTGAATAAATGACGAAAAAAAGGTCTCACAAGAAGAACAGAATAATAGCGTCAAAAAAAAAGTGGAAAAGTGAATAGAAATATAATGGCAAAGACAAAAGAAATCAAATCCTAACTAGATTACTTTGCTCGCTTATAAAATTTCGTTTCGTCGAAAAATTCGTGTTTCGTGTTCTCTCTATTTTCTCTGCCCTTGAACTTGGATGTCTATTATATTTGTAATTACAACATAAATTTTCGACCTTTTTCCTGTGTCCATCGAAAATGACATGAAAAACGTTACAATCAAAAATTAATGACTTCTTTTACATTCTTTGTTTATTTTTTATTTATATGGAATGTCTGTAAACGTAAACGGACGAATGAAAATGGAAATCTCAGTGGCTGCAAATCTAAAAAAAAAAAAAAAAAAACATTTTGCCTGCAAATGCCAAACATACCAGACCGCAAAAAGAAAACAAATGAAGATTTGCGCTTTCAGCAAAATTAAACATTAAGTGTGTTTGTGTAATTTTATGGTAGATTTACGATCTAGCGCTATAAGAAAGAAGTATTTTTAACGAAAATGTGTGAAATGAATTTCTCTCCCTTCGCTTTTTCCTCTTGAGTTTCATGTGTGTGCCAACAAGTTGAGCTAAAACTTTCTCAGTATGAGCAATTGGTGCTGGACACTTATTCATCCATTTTTGGGGTGTGAATGGTGAGCTCAGTTTTGTTATCAGTTGAATCGAGTAGCAAGCGATAACGAAGCAAGTTAGTTATTAAACATTGAATTATGTGATAAGAGTGGGCGTTTGTGTCTTTTCAAGGGTGGTGTAAGAATGATTAATTTTATAGTGAATCGCTCATTTACGAGAACCAGAAAATCGAGCGTTGTTTCACATATTCATTTGTGGCGTGCTATCCGTCGTTCTAGTTAGGGAGGAATGTGGTTATTTCAACACAATCAAGTGTCATTATCTCAATGATGATGATAATTTACATCAATAACGTAAATACACAGCATCACATCAGTTTAGTACAGTGACATCACTATCTTCGTTGGTTGTGCGAATTCAATTAGTTGAATTGAACGTAGCTCATGTAGAAAGTTAATATATCTGTTCCTGCAGAAAATTTTTTGCAAATAAATTATAGCACGTGATACAGATATATGAGAACTTCATTTGGAGATTGGCATAAATATTTACTCCATTTGCCATATAACATGTTAAATGAGTAACCGATTGCAGGGTTAAAGAGTTACGGAAAAGTAGGTTGCAAAAGTTTCCATATCAACCTGCGTACCAACGTTAAGCAAAAAAAAAATGTTATTGATTGATTAATTTACGGTTTAGCTGATAACAGTTTAAGAATTTTCTCAAATAATTCTAACACAATCTAACACACAAGTCTAAAAAAGGTTGCAATTCTTCTTTACTTGGAATTTTAATTTTTAAATTTTTTCGATTTAAATAAAACACGATTAAAAAACTGCTTTCGCCGTTTCTTTTTTTTTATCAAACAATCAGCAAATGAGAATTACGCGGTTGCGAGCAAATTGTGTTTGATGACGTCATTCAATTACTATTTTGCTAACAAATCAAAGAACCCTCGCTCGCGAGTTTTTAATGTTTTGTCATGACACGATATATGTTTGCAAAGCATCGCGACTCGTTGACGTTAACAACAACAATTTATTTGTTTATAAATTGAATTTTTTTATCACCAAACTGAATAATTTTTTTCCACATTTGAGAAGGTTCTTGACATCGTGGACATAAAAAGCTTTGAACTTCTGAATGGAAGAATAACAAATTGTTCCCATTAATTGTTTTTAACGTTCAAGTTCAATTGGTTTCATTCCAGTATTGTGACTGATTGGGAAACGAAAAAAAAAAGACCGATGTTGTCTCAATAAATTCAATTTCCCGGAGCTGCTTCGAAGTCAAGTGGAAACACTTTTAAGAAAATAATATAATAAAATTCCCATCTTAACAGACTTATTCGTTTCGTCGATTAAAAAAAAAGAAACACAGTGATGTGCGGGTAGTGCTAAAACATTTTACGACTTTTCACTTCAAAATTCCACAAATGAGTGAAAATATTGTTGCCCAACGCTTTAGAACGATTACGACCCTAGAACCACAAATAGGATTTAAAAAATGCCTAAAGGATTTCCATTATTTTTAATTCTTTTTATTTAAAAGCAAACAAACAGAAGCAAACAGCGGCGAATATGAAATAAAAGAAGAAATTGCAAAGAAATGTTTCTTTACTTCCCTGCATACACACGTTAATGATTCTTAATGATTGCGCTGAGTGTGAAAAATTTTACTTTGAGATTTAAATCTAAAAAAAAAAAATAAGACGTGTTGAATTATGCGGCTTAACAGTTATGCAAGAAATTTAATAACCTGTAATAAGCTTTGGTTTTGTGCATGGGTTGACGTGCAGACAGATTCTGTTGAATTGAAAAATGTTGACCGCATTATCAATCTGACTAAAACAAAACATACAGAGCGCCGGCTTGTTTATTGCGTTCCACGCCACATGAAAACCGCAATAATAGCGAGTCAATAAATCTGTCAGACAGATAATCAAATTTGACATGTCCATCAGCAATGTTTGATAAACAGTAGAGGGAATGAAAAAAAAAAGCATAAAATCTAATTATTGATTCATTGACTGTGTGCTCAGTGGTGATTTGACCGCCCAGTCGACTCAATAAAAACAAAATGATTTGAATTTAACGAACTGTTGACCGAGATAGAAATCATGCATCCAATTTTGATTCATGAACAAATGACCTCGTGTGAGAACTCAATGATCATGATGATTCATCACGAGGGTTCGTCAATTCATATGATTCCTTAAAATTTATTGATGTATCAGATTGCTGTTGAGTCACATTTGATTGAGAAAATGATTTGTGCAAACGGAATTTTCACTGAATATGAATATATATTTTTTTCTGTTTGCTGAAATGCGACTCGATGGCGTGCGGACTATTTTTAGAATTTATCGCATCAATTTGCACTGATTACCTCAACATAATATTTATTTTTTTGATTGTTGTTTAAGCTTCACTAACAAGCCCACAACGAAAAAAAAAATTGAACAAATAAAATGAAAGTCAGAATGCAAGTCAGAATTTGGATAGCATGGAAATGTGTGTCGCGTCTACAAACCAATTCTTTGTGGGTCTGTGGTCGCATTATTAAAGTTCCATTATTTTCTTTTATCATGTGCCATAGTAAGGACATTTTAAGAAATATGAAAAACATATATTTTCATAATTCACTGCAAATATTCAATCGAGCAGCGCTAATATTTATATTGCACAAAATTTCCCATCTAGGTTTTCTATTGAACACATGTGGCTTTTATTATGTTGTCTTATGTGGTTATTGATCTTATTCATAATATTTTAGTTCATCGTTTTAACCGTTGAAGCATAACTGAAGCATAACCATTTTTTCCTTTTCTAAAAAAAAAATACTCATCACGGAAGTATCCATTAAAATCAATCAGCTCTTGTGCCATACAATTTCATCAAAAAACAGTGAAGCATTTTTTCTAATCCGTTTCTTTTCCTACAATTTTCTTTTAGTAAACGACGTCAAGCGAACCAATCATGTGAGCTTCATCGTCAACTGAACTTTATAAGAAATAACAAAAGAATTGCATCAATAAAGATTCAATTAAAGGCAATTTCCGGAGAGATTAAAGCTTCATAATGCCATTACCAAAGCGTGTCATTGAGCCGATATTTGTGGCACGTTCGGTGTATCAGCGCAATGAACTTCCAGGAGACTTGGAAACTGTCACAAACACGACACTCACGAACATTATGCGGCAACTTTCGTCGCTGGCACGGCATTCGGAGGATTTGTTTGGTGAGTTGGCACGTGAGACAAACAACATGGCGGACCGTGCAAATTCCCTGCAGGGACGAATCGACAGATTGTCTATTAAAGTTACGCAGCTCGACAGTGACGTAAAAGAAGTGGCATTAAAGGATATTAATAAGAAAAAAGCTTTTAGAAGTGCCACTCAATTTGATCAGGACATTTTTTCACGTGCCACAATGCCAACGGCAATGCTGGAAACTTATCAAACATGCGATAAACCACCACCGCTTGACAAGCTCAATTGCTATCGTGACGATGGTAAAGATGGTCTCAAATTCTATACTGATCCCAATTATTTCTTCGACTTGTGGCGACAAGACATCCTACAAGAAACCGAACGCAAAATGCACGATCGCTACAAACAAAAGCACAAACCGAAAGCAGACGCGAACGCCGGTGGAAAACGTCAAAACAAACGCGTTCGTCAGCCAACAAATACGCGAGAAAAGCAACGACAAATTGCCATTGGCCATGGTGAAACGTTGATGCCAAATAATGTTATTTATCGTACACCAAATTCCATCATCAATCAACAAGCTCAACAGCAAGATGTTCCGGTTTACAGCAGTACAGATTACTACGATGGACGTCCAAATCGTCCCAACTCTATCGAGCTACGGCGAAGTTATCCCGATGGTTCTGACGGCTATGGTCCAGCGTCACCAAGTTATCAGCAACAATTGAGCTACCAACAACAACAAATGACTGATGATTCAGCTTATAATTCTTCCATGTACGGTCAAGGACAGCAAATGGAAAGTCCTTATGCACCAGGCACACCATCGCGAGGTGGTAAAGTGAGACCAACGCAACCACCCCCGGCTCCCCCGAGTTCTGGTTCCGGTGGTACTCCGAGCGCGTCTAATGCGAATACGCCAACACGAGGGCGCAGCATGTCGACTGGGCGTGATGTTTTGCCACCGCCTCCGCCAATACCGGAACTGTCGCCACCTCATCAAATGCAAATGGCTAATGGTGGCATCTTAAGACATCCAGGAAGGACATCCTTCAGTAATAATGTGCGCGGTGATTCACCACAACGAGGACAACACGACTTGAATAATCATGTGATGTCACAATTGAATAGTCAGATCAATAACATTAATATTAATGATTTACCACCGCCGCCGCCCGTTCCCGATCAGGTAAAAGTACTTGTTCAGAATTATCCTGATAGAAGCATATTTCAATTCGTCATTATTTCTTCTTCTTCTTTTTTGAACAGTATCAAATGTCGCCGAAAGCATTTTCACCACCCAAATCGATATCGCCGCCAAACGCGCCTCCTGCTCCACCAGTAAATTTATTTGTTTAAGATTCTTATGTCCGCAATCTGTCATATTGTTTTCTTTTTTTAGATGGCTCCGCCGCCGCCAGCACTACCGAACGGGAATATTTCTAATGGTATTATGAAGCCCAAAAACATTCTTTCACCACCGGCTGCACCAGCTAATGCTGGCTTGTTGAAGGAAATTGAGACTGGTAATATGAATATGAAATTTGTACATGACAGCTGCCAATTCAAAAAAAAAAAACCTTTTTCAGGCATCTCATTACGCAAGGTTGATCCACAAGCGAATCGTCAAGCAACGAGTGGTTCATACAATCAGGGCGATTTGATGCGCGAAATTCGTGAAGGTAAGAAAAATCTGAAATGTGGCAGTCCTGGACATAGTCAGTAATGTCTCATAATTTTAGGAATAAAACTTCGAAAAGTCGAACAGCTAAGAGATGACCTTCGTCAACAAAAGCAGTCAAATCTTCATGATGTCGCGTCAATTCTAGCGCGTCGTGTTGCTATCGAATTGAGTGATTCCGAAAGCGACAGTGATGATAGCGACGAAGAATGGATGGAACCAAATGAAACATCAGCTTGATACAACGAAAAAGTGACCAAGAGTGATGGAAAGAAAAAATAGTGTTTATTATTCCCTCGATAGAAAAATTTAACACTTCCCTTCCTTGGCTGGGTCCGAGATTTTTTTTCCTTGCGGTTCATTTATCAGAATTTTATTTCTTAGAATACTTACACAAGTTTTTAACCACACAAAAAAAGACATTTTTATGCAAAGATAACAAATTTCCCTTTCCTTTGAAATGTGTCAAAATCAAGAATTCTAATATTCAACATGATATAAAATCAAAACTTATAATACCAGAAAAAAAAGTACTAATCGCTTATCAATTACATCGCGCAAATTACGGCTTTGCAATGAAATTTAAAAGACATTTTTTTCGCCATCTAGGAATTACTCATTGGCATTTCGTGCATTTTCAGCTTCTTATATTACAACAAAAATACATGCTCACTAATCCATTTATGTTATTTAGTCTAGAATAACAGTTCAACAACGAAACTAAATTCCTCAAGACTTTTTTGGTTTTCTTTTTTTTTTTTTGACTAAAACAATTCCAAAAGCATTTCATTATCTTAATAGAAGAAAAAAATATATCGAAAAGCTCGTGCTGATTAATATGAGCAGAAGTGTAAATAATAATAATAAAAGATTGTGAAATTTGGACTATTTTCTCTCTGATTTCTTAAGATTTCAATATTGAAAGCTCAAGATATTCGATATAGATAAGGAGATGAATAAAATTTAGTAAAGTTAGTTGAGACATCATTATTGATAGGGAAGAATTAATCGACCTTAACAAAAAAAAAATATAATTGTACTCCAAATAAAAGAAATTAGAAATTATATATTTTTCTATTCTGTTGCTCGATTGTGGTTCTCTTGAGTTTAGCATAAAAGATGTTCAAAGAAAAGCATTAAAAATGTTCATGAAATTATGTTCAATTCAGCTTTGATAAGGAAAGTAAATAAATGTTTATGAATCGATATTAAGAATCATTAATCGCAAAATTATTCAAAATTCATGTGGAGAATAAAAAAAAATAATCAGATCAGAAACTAAGATAAAAAAATCATCTTTTGATATCAGAAAAAAAATAGAAGTGTTCTGAGTCAGAGAACTTCTGACCATTTTAGAGTTTCCATGGTAAATCAGAATAATAAAAAATAAAATAAATATTTGTAATCACAAAGAAAAATGTTTTTAATTGCGTTGCACAATTCAAGAAATGGCTTTCATTAAAAGGATCTTACATAAGAATTGCGATCCATCGAGCACCATATCAATATCAATGCAGCATGATGGATAACAGACTGGTTATTTCATCATCCTTTAAACTTAATAATTGCACTAATTTGTTGACTTCTTATGCAGCGGCGCGCTCACAAGACAATAATTAAATAAGAATAAAATCGACATCGCACATGGTTTATTATGATAATAAACTTAAAAAAAATTCGTTCGTCTTGAAATAAAATCCACGAGGAACAGACGAAGCAAAAAAATCCAGTACGAGGAACTGACGAAGCAAAAAAAATCCAGTATGTGTCACAATCATGCTCATTAACTGATAGCAAATGAAACGGTTCGTCTCCATTTAAGAAATGAGTTTAATGCAAAAATTATGCAATCGATTTGCAAGTTTAATTGAAGAGCTGCATGCAGTTTGATATGCAAATAAATTTCCTGATCCAGTTCAAACTGGATGATCGAATGATCGCTTTCGGAAATAGATCTGTTTATACGCTTGATGGACAGGGCATATCTCGGCAAATAAAGAAAATTGCAACTATAGTGAAATACATGTATACAATTCGACAAGTATAAATATATAAATACTTGAACTTTCTTATCGGCCTGAAGTTCGAAATTAACTTATCAGCACTATGGCGCTTTTAATTGATTGACAGCAATTCATTCGAAGGACTTTCCCTATTACGCTATTAGTAAACGAAGAAATCAAAGTCCGTTTTGAAATGATTATTTTTACGCATCACCACCAGCAGTAATGAGACAAAAACATTAAAAATATTTCTTTTTGAAACACATTTTCACAAAAAATAATCTCATAATAGAAATAAATATATTCCATTGACCCCGCTTGAACCTCACCGATGGACATGCATATAAAATACTGGTTTAAAATTGCGAACGAATCGCAATCGAAAATGTGCCACCAAATAATTTTATTTTATTTTTATTTTTTAGTATTTGCGGTAGTAATTTGCCCCTATGGCGCGAAGTGATCGTGACGGGCAATGGACATCAATAATATGTTTCAACCTAAGTAAATGACGCGCCAGACAGCTGAGTCAATAAATTGAATTATGGGACATGCGAATTGCGTTGTGCAAAATTGATAATAAAATAAAACCTGAAGCTAAATATAATTTTATTGAGGCTATCAGCTGACTATAATCTACTATTATCACAATAAATGTCCCACTCCTCCAGTACAAACTGGAATTGCGTTTCAGGTCCATTATTATTTACAAACTGAACTGATCGATTACATGCTCTCGTTAATAATTAGACATCAATTATCTCTTTCTTTTGCTGAACATTATAAATCACGATCATTTAACATCGATTGACTATTGCGTCAGCTTTTCTTATGCACACAATCCCAAGGAAATCCGAAATTGTGCAGCATCCATTTATGTTGCAAAATAAAAAAATCTGAAATCATTTTCCATGTTACTTGTTATTATTGGTAATTCTAATAACGGTAATTATGTTCTGGACTACAGTGAGAGACGAGACTTGCATGCAGCGAAGGCCATCGGTTTAGACCTGAATGAAAAAGAAACTTTCGCGCATCGCTGCAATACAATGAAAATTGTTAATGAGAATCGGTGAAATCACCATTGACGATGGGCATGATGGCCATAAATTGATGCACATTGAACAAAAAAAAACCTGTAAACAACCTTCACTTCGCCATAACTTTATTATCAATTGCTACTGCACATTTATTCGTGCTACCAATAAATTATTTAAAAAAAAACTTGTCACTCAACATCAGCATCATCGACTCTTCGACGATGGGATCGAGTGATGGCAAAGTCGATATTCACAATTGCATTTTCACTCTGTTATCAAACTTAATAAAAAATAAATCATAACAAAATGCGATAATTGAATAATGGACCTCCGAATATTCCTCTGGATAAGCTGCACTTAGGTCATATAATGTAAATTATTTTCACGCTTAAGCAAGAATGACGTCGTGGAAATAATTTTAAGTAGAAATTCAGCCTGTCTGTAAAAATGTCTTGTGAAATATTTGAGTTAGAATATAAATGGCAATAAATCTTCTTTTTTTTTTGTTCGTTCAACGCCGGAGATAAAGAAAACTACGTTTAATGCTTAATAAAGAGATTCATACATCCAGATATACACCGCAAGATTGTATTGTTGTATTGGTTGGTACTCGCAAATGAATGTGATCATTTTGAGTCGCGATCCGTGCGCGAAAAAAAATGTGTTTCGTCAGAATCCATTCGACATTCAAGCGCTTCGGACGTGTCTTGTGTGAAATAAAAGCGTTTAATTAATAAATTCAAGTGTACGTTTGAGAACTGCATAACGACGCACTGGACTGTAGATGATTTTATGTAACACCGCAGAAAAAAAGAAATAACCGTAATTTTGAGAGAAAGTCTTCGAATGATCGAACTATAATTAAGTGAATTTTTCCCGAAAAGCCATCGACCAAAAACAAGACAAAAGCTGCTGATTTTCGCACTTGCAAAGAGAGTGAAAAAGAAAGGAAAATTAAATTTGCACAATAAAAGAGCTCGAAATACATTAATTTGTAAATCCCGCAATAAATTAAACGCTACCAAATATGTCGTTTTTCAAAATGATGTGGAAAAATAATTCCAAGCATAAAAGTAAGTCAATTAGTTGTAATCAATTAATTAATTAAAAGTGGCCGCGGACTGATTAATAAAAATCTAGGAAAACGCTCTGATTTCACCAAAAAACGTATTCTCTTACGAATAAACAACGTTGTTGGCAATTAATTATATAATCTGGTTTAATTATGGTTTTAACACTTTTTCAAGGTCAAACGCCAAAAAGTATTCGGTCGTAGCTCGATTGTCGGTTTCTTGCTGATGGTGAAGAGTTTGTAAACTATTTACGATCATATTTATCAGGTGCTAATTTCTGAAATCTTGCTGCCTGTCCCTATCATAATAAAGCAGCATGCATCTTAACTACTCTATGATCAATATAAGAGCACAGCTTAAAGTATTTTTTTTTACATTTAAGCTACTTTCTTTCAATAAATGTTGATAAAAACTTTTAATTGAATTCAGTAAATATAATCCGCCAGATATTGCAAATAAGGTCGAATACTTTTTTTTTCCATGCTCGTAAAACTGTGTCATGAGTCATGATCAAGGTGAAACGCAATCGCGCGACTTATAATTTGATTAAAATTTTACAGAGTAAATATCTAAGTAGAACTTTTTTTTCCCGTAACGAAATCCTTTCAACTGATACTAAATAGTTAAATCCAATGGATTTAATTGTATCTGCAAATAAATTAAAAATTATGAATGTTGAAGATTTAATTGCCGATGATCAACATGATCGATTCACGTCGTGAACATAAAATCTGGTTAAATATGCAAATTGTCACTGGACATAATGACGGTTGAATGAAATTAATTGCAGTAATTAAGTGCAATAAACCATAAGAAAAAGGAAAATGACATGATCAGTCAAACTTGATAATTATTTAGTGTCGCTGGGAGTGATTAATTTTGTTTTATAATTCGATCGCAGACTGATCGCTTTTTTGCTATATACTATCACCATCAATTTAAAATTTCAAGATTTTTTACTGATAAATTTCCTTTCTTTATATTTCTTCTTCAGAGCTAAATGAAGAATTAGCATTGGCCAGTAGCATACGTGATTTCGCTGAAAGTCCGCTGGACTTGCAAGATGAAGAGATCAGTGATGATGCTGTTGTTTTTAATTTAAAGTACTTGGGCCACACGGTGATGACACCAAAGCCCGAAGAGAGTAGTAAAAAATTAAAATTTAGCAAAAAACCAAGTCTGATAACTACAAGTGCCATCAAGAAGATCATTAACAACTCAAAGAGTCAAAAAAAACTGAAAGATGTCACTATTTCTATAACACCAAAAGGGATCGAGACATTTGATGCTGTCACTGCTGAACCGCTTTTGGAAGTTCCGATTTACAGAATCAGCTATTGCTCTATAGATGCTGCTCATGAAACTGTTTTCGCATTTGTCAGTTCGACATCTGATAAGGAACAATCGTCATTTGAATCAGCATCATCGCAACAATTTGGATCGCCCGATTCACCAATTGGACAATTAGAATCTTCATCTTTAGAAGAAGACGAAGGACTTGTGCTGCATGCTTTCCAATGCCAGAAGAGAAAAATTGCTCATACGGTGACAATGACAGTCGCCAGAGCTTTCGAAAGAGCTTTCCAAATCTATCAGAATGAACAATTTCTTGAAGAAATTCGCAAAAACAAAGACAAGAAAAAGGACAAAGAAAATATTTCCATGTCGCACAATATTAAAAGCATCATAACTGATTGTGACATGGACATGGGCTCAGATGTTACATCCGACTGCCTGATTGATCTTGGAGCGGAGGATGGTCCACAATTAAATAGCCTTTACTCAAAAGATCGCGACAATTATTTTCAGACTACGTGGGTTGCATTCGAATAAATATATTGAAATTTTATTATTGATTAATAAATTGTATTCATAATAATTAAATAACTGACGTAAATGATGTGCGCAATTGTTATATATTGAAAATAAGTGATATGATATATAAATAAATAAAGATTTTACACAAGATTTTATTATTTTTCCGATTTTGGAATTTGAACGGTTTTGAAGCACGTGAAAGTTGATTATAAAGTTTGAATTTTCGAATACTTTTAAGCGTTATATTATTATTTAAATATCAATATTATTATATCAAATCAGAAGAGCCTTATTTTAAAATAAAGCTCTGGTAAACCATTTTATATTTTTGAGAATAGTTTTATTTTCTGAAAAAGCTTGAAGTTTCTTGTAAAATAAAATAATAATTTGTAAAAAATCATCTGATCGTAATTTACACAAATGTGTAAAACTGTACGAAACATAACGAATTGTAATAACATAATTTCCACCCCTGAGCGAATTGCTGAGTGTTTACGTTTTTTTATTCCGCATTTCAATTAAATTCGATGATAATTACTGTTCTAAATTACGTAAAAACAAGCGAAAATGGGAGATAACTTATTGTTTCAAGGAATAAAGATATTCGTGACCGGCAATGTGGACCAAAAGGTATGTTTCCTAATGAAAATCGGTAACCACGAAAAGTTTTGGTTGCATCGATTGGAAATGACGTCACACATTGTGGGGTCAAGGGAGGTCAGAATGAGAATGGTATCTGTTATTCTATGGATTTTTTAGGCTATGGACGCCTTTAACAGTGGTGGTGGAACAATTTCGAAGCTTTCGACGATGGATTCGGTGACGATGGTTGTAGCTGGAAGAAATTTCGACGAGCTGGTTATTCAACAAGCGTATGATATTTATGAAATTCCTGCAGTGACTGATCAGTGGATTCTAATTTCATCAAAACTTGGCAAGCTGGCTTCAATGAAGGCTCATGAACCCATCAAAGCTGGAAAATTATTTCAAAATTGTATTTTCACAATGACCCTCATCGATTCTGTCGACCGACGTAAGCTGTTTGCGATGATAACGTTTCATGGTGGTACCGTTCAAAAGCAATTCGATAACAAGGTGACGCACTTATTATCGGGTGGCTCTCAAGCTGTCGCCCTCAAGCTTGCCTACAGTCTCAATAAGAGTAATCTGACGATAGTGACACCTGACTGGGTCCAGCAATGTTTGAAATCCAAACGACTGGTGGATCCTGAAATTTTTCATCCAAGTTTATTGTTGTCACCAATGAAGCAAACATCAAATGTTGTCAAACTGAATCCGAAAGATTCCTCAGTTCCATTAATAAGAAGTCAGCTTCAGCAAAACACCAGGCCAACCCGACCAATGGTTATGCAGCATACGCCACAGCAAATTAATGAGATTTTACAAAGTCAAATTCAACAAGAACAAGCAAAACGATTGGCTTCACAAGGGATTCAGCCACCTTCAACGACATCAAACACATCACTTTTGGCGCCAATACCTGAAAGTCTTCAGCCTTCGTCACAACAATCTCAAAACGTGATGTCAAATGTTTCGTCTCAAAATACAATAACTAATGCTGCACCACCACAAGTAAATCCAGTACAAAATAATCAAAGCTCGGTGGCTCAGATGAGTCAGACCAATTCTAATCTCGGAAATTTGAATCAACAAATAAATTCTGGCGCTATTCAGTCGAATCAAATGAACATTAATAATCACCAACAGCAGCGTCAGCTATTGTTGCAGCAAATGGAAGCTAATACAAGAAATCAGAAAATTCAACTAATATCGCAGCAGTTACAACAATCAACAAATCAGTACCAACCGATACAAAAGACATTTCCGGGAAACCAAATGAATCAAACGCAAGTTAATTCTCCGAATATTCCTGTTCAAAATCCTCAACAGCAGCAACAACAGCAACAATTTTCTGGCATACCTCAACAACAGCAAATAAATCAGAGCGGTGCGAGCCAGCAACAACAAGCTAATCCATCCTATGGAAATCAACAAATGAAACAAGTCATTAGCACGAACCCTCAACAGGGCCAGCAAATAATTTTAAATCAGAATCAAGCATCATCGCCATCAATTTCAAAGCAAGGAGCACAAACTGGTCAATTGACAATCCAACAGCAACAACCACAACAACAATCGGGCAACGCTGGCGGGAATGGAAATTTTATTCAAATTATTCAGCAAGGACAAAATATTATTCAAATTCAACAGCATCCTGATGGCACTACGACACAACATCAAAAGCCATTAAATCAGTCCATTCAGGTG
Source organism: Propsilocerus akamusi (assembly GCA_018397935.1). Lineage (NCBI taxonomy): Eukaryota > Metazoa > Arthropoda > Insecta > Diptera > Chironomidae > Propsilocerus > Propsilocerus akamusi. The sequence goes on along the minus strand of CM031468.1, from coordinate 12,391,382 downwards.
AGTGTTAAATTAGTCTTACTTCAAAACATTTAAGAATAATTTTGAATTTCTTTTTTCCTTAGCAAACGCCTGGAAATCTGATGAATCCACCAATGCAAAATGTGCAAAATATTCCGACTCAAAACATACAGCAGAATCAGATTGTCACGCAAAACATCGTCTCTGGACAACCTAATCGTCAAAATATTGTCATCTTTAATCAAAACCCAAATCAAGCTCAAATTTCACGATTTCAGGGTGTTGTGCAACAAAACCAACCACAAACAATGCAAAAACAAATCGGAAACATCGCAATGGAGCAACAAAAGATAATAACGCCGGGCAATATGGAAAATATTTCAATGGATAAAAAAATGCATACACCAAACATTTTGCATATACAACAACAACAACCTCAAGGAGGAGGAAACGTGGAAAATGTTGCTATGGAACAGAAAATGCACGCTCCAAACATCGTTCATGTTCAGCAACAAGTACCTCCGGCTGGAGGAAGTCAACATACTTTAACTCAAGCTCAAGCAGTTCAGCAAATAGCGCAACAACTCCAGAACACAGAAATGATGACAACCCAACAATTACCGACTGTCACCTCTCAAAATGCTCAAAATTCAGGAGGGCAATCGCCACAAATTCCTGCCGCCTCCTCTCAGCAATGGATTCCGCAAAGTCCTACAACACAACAGCCTGGGGCCCCACAATCTCCAGCCGTATTGCAAACAGTTCAACATATCATTACTACTAATCCAGGTGCTCCGCCTGGCGGACAAATAATCCGAGCAGCTGGACCACGATTAGGTCACATTTATCTCGATGCACAAACTTCATTACAATTTCAACGCATGGATCCAGCTCAGCGTCAAGAATATTTGGAGCAATTACACAACAAACAGCAGCAGCAACAGCGTGGTGTTATGTTACCTCAGCAATTATCTTTCCAACAACGACCTAACGCTCCAAATGTTGTAAGTGGTGGTCGTCCACAGCACCATATAGTTATAAGAAGTCAAGTTCCACCTGGTTTAACGCCACATCAACATATGCAATGGCTTCAAAACCAACGTCGTCAAATCGTTATACGTTCAGGAACACCACCACAACAAAATATTCCGCCAGGCTCTGGAATGAATTTACCAGGAGCAAATCAGCAAGTCGCTGGCCAAGTAATGGGTCCTTCAAGCAATGTCACACAGTTTCAAATCGATCCAAATGCATCCCCACAACAGCAACAATTACATAGACAGCATTTTCAGCGATTGCAGCTCCAGTCGCAGAAATTGCAAGGCCAAACGCCGGTTTCACCTCGTGGTGCTGGATTTCCGTCGGCTGATCCTCTAGAGAATGTTCAACAGCAGCAACAAATGTCATCAGATCCTAATGGTGCTTCGAGTTCGAAAACAAAAACAGCCCTGGCAAATATGCTTAGCAATCGTTTAGGTGGCGGAAATGGAAATGTTGTGCCAATCGGTGAACAATCTGGTGTTGAACAAACGGCAGCTGGAACATTAAGAATGATGACAGCTCAACATAATGCAGCATTAAATGTGCAAGGAATGCCACCAGGTGTTGTTAGGAATCCACAAGAATTAATTGTCTTGCAGCAACAACAGCAGCAGCAACAACAACAAATTCAACCCCAAACAATGGTGCCAAATCCAACGATGGTTGCAGCACATCAGCAGCGCAGGACATTGGGAAATATAACAAACTCCCCAGGAAGTGCGACGGTTCCTAGCTCACCTGTCATTGTTAGTGGGCAAATTCCGCCTGGTGCTCAAGTCATGATGCCACAATCGCCAAGTTCCAGCATCAAAGGACAACCGCCATTTAGTCCAGGACGTGCGCCAATAAATAGAGCACAATTTTATGGACACAATCCAAACCTGAAGCTTCCAATTGAACTGTTTCTTCTCGGATGTCATTTCTTAATTGTTGAATATGATGAAACAAACAAGGAGGACTTGCCGGCTTGGCAAGAAATCATTAAAAATCATGGAGGTGAAATTGAGTCGGTTTACAATCTTCGTGTAACTCATGTACTTTGTCGCACTCAAAAGCATGGTATCGTTATGCAAGCAATTCGCGATAATAAGAGATGCATTACAGTTTACTGGTTAAATGACATAATCTTGAAGAAGCAAGTGTTGCCACCCTGGCAAGCAATTCATCTTCCATCATCGAGTGTTTTTGGATCAATGAAGCCGGGAATGAAACATATTATAACTATAATGGGCTTTGAAAATGAAGAACGTGAGCGTGTTAAAAGGATGATTGAAGAAAGCGGAGCTAGATTAACAACATACATGAATCGTCAGAATACTGTAATGGTTTGCAAGCGTCTTGATCAAATGCATAAAAAGTATCTGCACGCAAAAGAGCTCAATATTCCAATGGTTAGTGTTGTTTGGCTAAGTGATTTGTTATTAGGTAATACGAGTAGCATTTCTCATTATGATTCGCCAAAATATCAACAATATCAATTGCAACAGCCATTGAGAATCGATCATTCAATTGTGCCACAGTTAATGAGTAAGATTTTACTTCCTTTTTTCTATTATTATTAAGTGAAATGTAATTGATAAAAATTATTTATTCCAGATGCATGGAAAGCTCCGATAAACTTGACTCAAGAAGCTCATGAACGCTTGAAGCGAAGTCAAATGGAGCCAGCGCCAGTTAAGGCTAAGAAAATGAGAACGCTTCCTCCATTGGAGACACTTCCAAATGAAATTATTTGCGTTCGTCATCCGGAACCACAAAATATTCCTGTGGTGATGTTTTCGCAGGTCGATAATATTGAAGCCTTATCAAGAGCTGTTTCGTGAGTGAACTGACATTTGTCTGCTAAATTTAAGAATCTTAATCTAAAATTTTTGCACAGAATTCTTGGAGGACGTTTAACAACGAATCACATTGAGATGACACATCTGATAATGACTCGTCCGGCACGTACAATAAAATTTATGTATGGATTATGTTGCGCTAAATACATTTTGAAATCATCATGGATTGAAGAGAGTGCAAATCTCGGAAGCTTCCAGAATGAAGAGAACTACTGGATTACAGAAATAATGGACTTTAAATGTGATGTTCCTAGTGTTGTGAAAGCACCAGGAAAAAATAAATTGTTTGAAAATCGTGTATTCTTCATAACGCCATCGGTAAAGCCAAGTGTCAATTATCTTCGCTGGCTTATTGAACAGTGTGGTGGTAAATGGGAACAGAATCGAAGATCAATTGGTAAAATTCATGAGCTGAATAATCAGAATCCAAACTCTTATGCCATAATCAGTTGTCCAGAGGATCTTCATTTGCTCAATTTCAAACATTTCGTGTGTTATATTTGTACCAGTGAACTCATAATGGTGTCCATCATGACTCAACAGATAGATTTTATACGCTCCGAGCTGCAACAGTCGTTACGATAATGGAATATGGGAAGTGACGTGTGGCAAAGAATAAAAAAAATGCCTTAAGACTTTTATATCATCTAATTATGAATTTTTTAAAAAAAAAAAAACTAAACTCTACCCCGTTTTAAATAATGCAATTTCCTTTTACGCAATGAATTAACAAATTGAGTTGAATAAAAGTTGTTTACAAAAAATTTCATTGAATTATGGTTTTTGTCAATTTTTTATAGATCTATAATAATTAAAAAACCTGCCAAAAGCAATTTCTCCGTCATCAAAAATGAAATATTTATTTTAATCTTTTATAGCAATTAATGCGAAATTTCTTGGTGAAACAACTGCCTCAAAGATTTTCACCAAATAAACTTTATCAAAATTATTTTCCATCAAAAACAGATAACGATCTAGCAAAATTAAGGACTCAATTTTCTTGGCTTGCAGTAGTCGAATGAAATAATTCAAATTGATTAGATGTGAATCGAGTTCATGTTCGTTGAGAAGCTTTTGAATGTCGTCAGCACTTAAATCCATGTTGATATCAAATTTTTTGCATGCCTTGCGCAAATATTCCTCAAAACTGTTAAATTTAATTTTTCCAACTCGAATGACACCTGGATCTCTCTTCCATCGTTCACGCAACACTTTTTCAAATAAGGCACGATAGAACAGAGATTTATCTGGCATTTCACGCTTATGGAGAACTCGCTCGTAGCATTGAGCTGCAAGCATCCGAGCATTTCTGCCAAGTTTATAGTTTTTGTCACGAAGGTATTTGCTCAATGGAAATCCAAAGTCACCAGTGTAATCAAGTTCGCGCATTTCAGCATTAAAGAAATCGGGCGAAAATTCTTCAAATATCAAATGATAACAGCAACCGACATTGCAAACGGATCTTATATTGTCATTTTGCACAAACTGTTTCAATGAGTTTGATGCAAGATTCCCACACGTGTGAAGTCCTACGAGACAAAGATCTTTAGTAGAATCATCATGAAATTTTTCTTGCACCAGCTGACTTAAATCTGTGTCACCAAATATCATTTTTGAAGTTGTTTTATAGATCTCTGGCGATGGCGCAATGTCATCATTTGTTGGTAGTTCAACATTGAGTTTTTGTGCCTTTTTTGTCACCAAAGTTTTCCACATCTTTGAAAGTCGCTGATTTCTTATTCCGGCTTCCTTGCTGTTTCGTGGATTTCCATCAATGCCAAGAACTTTAAGCTTATACTCAAGTGCTAAACGCGATGATAAATATCCTTTCCCATCACCGACATCAACAACAATGTGTTGCTTACTGTGAGCTTTGGCAAGAGATGCTACGATGCGTGCTGCTATTTCAACTTCATGATTTTTTTTCTCCTTCATAAATTCACGAATATTAATATTTAATCCTGCTTCGATGGGAATGTGCATCATCTTGAATTTCTCCAGCAATTCATCAGTCGTTAGATATAATTTGTCTTTCAGATTTTCTAGATAAAAAGATTTTGCATGTTGAATGTGATTAAAAAGATTTTGATGCTTTTGGATTAGCTCGGGCTGTTGAATATGTTCTTGGTGAAAAAATACTTCGAGAGCTGTTGTGACATCGTCTTGATTTTGAATTTCATTTCTAATGTCTTCGGGAATGAATTTGTTCCATAGATTATCACATAAATAAGTGACCATGTGGCAATTGATGAAATCTGTCGGTTCAAGGGCTGTGATGAGACGATCGAGAACTAATTGTACTTTTGTTATTAATGATGAAGTTGACTGCATGGTGGTGATTAGAATGTTAGCTGAGACTTTTCGGGATATGAGACTTTAATTTTTAGAAGCGAGGTGAGCTTTTTAAACTGTGTTCGGATGGTGTTAAGTGACTCAAAAAGATCAACAGTGTCGCAGTTCACACGGGGAAATGCTTCAATAATGGATTTAAGCTGGGTAATGAGGTGTGCTACTTTTGCGTTGATGGGAGATGGAATCTTTGAGTTTTCCAGAACACCAAGATAGAATCCCAGTTCAGCTCCAATCTCTGCACCACGATGGAAGCCTAAAAGTGGAATTACAATAATTAATTCTTACTGCATGTGCTGGATGTTTTCGAAATCGGCTATTTACCTAAATGATAGGCTTCTAAATTGCCTTCCGTGACACCTTTCTCGAATCCCTGTCGATAGCCTTCCTCTGATATACGCTCCTCACTCAACAGGATTGACTCGAATGCGTCGTTAATATCCACCAAATGGCTTGAATTCAATTTGCTGTCTTCTGTTTTCATCTTCTTTCAATAGGGTTAGTACATGAATTTCGTCACATATTAATTAATTTTAGATGCGTGATTTATTTTTCTAAAATGTTTAAAAAATGAAATAAACACCAATTGACTTAATTGACCTTTCATAAACTTTTTAAAAAATTCGTCGACGAATTTTAGAATGCATAATTTATTGAGAGGAAATTTTCGAAAGATGTTCGTGACAAAACTTTTTAATTTCTCAGCAAAAAGCTAACCTCACATTTTAGATATTTTCAAGGATTGCACAATTTGGAATTCACTATTCTTTCTATTTCATCTCCTAACAAGCATTTAATTGAAATATCTTCAGAAGATGTTGCAGTCACGAGCTATGGTGAAGTTTGTTCATATCGGTGCTAGATTGATGAGAACCACATCTGTTTGTCGAAATGTTCAAGCAAATATAGCAGTAGCCGAAAAACTCACGATTCCTGTTCCTGAAGGTGTTGACAAGCCCATTAATCCAAAGCTGGACAACATTGTAAATCAAATAGCTGAACTAAATCTATTGGAAGTATCAGAATTAAGCACCTTATTGAAGAAGAAATTAAACCTGCCCGAAACTGCAATGATGCCTATGGGAGGATTTGCCGCAGCCCCATCTGCAGCCACACCGAGTGAAGATGACGAAGAATCATCACCAAAAAAAGTCCAAACGTCATTTAAAGTGAAAATGGTCAAATTTGATGATAAACAAAAAGTCGCACTCATTAAAGAAATAAAGAACTTATTTGAGGGTATGAATCTGGTGCAGGCCAAGAAATTTGTCGAGAGTGTTCCAACATTTGTAAAGGAGGATATATCTAAAGATGAGGCCGAGAAGCTTAAGGAGACACTTACGAAGATTGGTGCCATCATTGAAATTGAGTAAACTATTCGTATTGTATGTACATTTATGAAATTAGATTGTCAAAGCATTAAAATTAGAGAAATAAATTCCATTTTCTACTTGAAAATTGAAATTAAAATTGAATTTTCGTTGCATATAGAAATAAATTCAACTCATTCACCAAATGACGATTATGTAGATTTTTTTTCTGTTGTATTAATTTTATTAAGAATATTGTTGGATTTACAATCAAGTATAAAATGTTTCTTTTATATATTTAACAGCCATCCAAGGTTGGTCAACTTCGCAAATAGTTCAAATTATTATGGATGCTTAGTGGCCTCACGAAAAACAACCGAAACTGAAATAGTGAAATTTACAAAATAAAGCTGGTAATTGCAATCGGACTAAGCTAAGAATACATTATATAGAAAGAGCAGAAGTAAGCGTATTGTGCACACTAAGTTAAACATCACGAAATTGGCGGGAAACAATAAAATACATTGAAAAACAATTAGATTTTTTTTTGGTTGCTGATTGCTGCGTACAAAAAAAATCATAAAAAATTTAATTTAACAAAATTCATCACAAAACTCGGCATGCATAACGTTACTCAGGACCAAATCGAGAAAAACGTTCGTTTGATTCAGTTGGTGGAAAAATATCCACAAATCTACAATCATGATCCTACCCAACAGCAAAGCGGCGATTCAGTTGAGGAGATCTGGAGTAAAATTGGTGCAGAATTGCAGGAGTCATGTAAGAACAATCAGATATTGAATTTTTTTGTATTACTAACGCTCTTATTGATATTATAGCGGATTCTTGTAAGAAAAAGTGGCGCCTGTTGCGGTCATCATTGATACGTTACATCAAAGTTTTTAAGGATAAATCGACGTCAAAGGGCAATCGTTATCGTCCGTATTATTTATTGAAACACATGCAGTTTCTTCTGCCATACATCGATGACAAGAACATTATTCGAAAGGTAAAGCCCGTTATTAAATCACCACAGCAAGCCACAGCTACAACTGCTACGGTCACTCTGGTGAAGAAAGATCGTTCAGATGATGAAACTCAAATTGTTTACACCAATGCCGCTGCAAATACAATCACGTACAGCGTTCAAACAGTTGCCACATCAAGCAAAGACTCATCATCGCAAGATCTAAAAGTCGAACAGCAACCACAAACACAAGATATTCAGCAATTTTACAGTCATGCTGGTGTTAAGATTGTAGGGGATGATTATATCACGTATCCAGCTGGTGAGCAGCTCATTTATCAGACAAGTGCACAAACAGTGGAGGAAATTCAACAACATCAACAGCAGCATCAGGAATGCATTCAAGAGCAACATGAACAAGCAAATGAAACGACAATCATTCATCAACAAGATTCACCATCAAAACAGATGTCTGGAACAACAACAATCATTCCAATTCCGAATGTAAACAATATATTTTCGAGCTCGAATCCAAGTGAAGCCAGTGACTTGTATTTCCTAATCGGTTTGCTGCCGGACTTTCGCAATCTGACTCACGATACCAAGCGAAAGGTTAAAATCGGTATTCTAAAACTCCTTGATGATGCCGTCTCGCAATAAATAGATCACCACATCCTTTACAGCTTGATAACGTACAACAAAAAATATTTTTTTCAACTATTTTATATATTTCTCTTTTTAAAAATTCGGGATTCTTTCATGATGGAACGTTTTTATTATTGTTTTTGTCCAAACCCATCACAACAATTCAGATTCTTTGATGATGCTCGTAAAACTATAGTTTTACAACAGAAACATCCTCTTACAAATTCGAAACAAAAAAACAACTAAAAATTTAATTGTTTTGTCACAAAAATTCATTTTAATAAAGCGGTGAGCATAGAAAAATGATTCGGAACCAGTGTTATTTTTCGGCAGTTTCGGGTCTGTTTGGGAGTCTAGCGAGTTTCTTTTGTAAAATGATGAGTTGGAAATTCCATGAAACTTCTGAGGTGAGTCGTTGTTTTGTTGTTTTGGATTGATTGTTTTCAATGTTTACGAGGGGCGCGAAACTATGTGTGTAGTTCTTGTTACTACAAGCCGAATGAAAAATTGTTTAAATTGATTTTGGACACTTCCGGAAGTTGTAAAAGCATAAAAATGTATCAGGTGACGGCATCCCAGACTGAAAGCAACATAAAATTGGTAGATTTGCTAGATTTATAATCAAAAATGGCGATTTTATTTTTTATTTTTACTCTTTTTAGATCTCGATTGTTAAAAAAAGTCGCTGTTTGTATGATCATTCAGATCCAAACTATAAAAATTCAGTGTTTGTAGAGCGCGGCTGGCAAGATGTATCCAAGGAGTACGGTGAGCCAGTTGGCGATTGTAAGAAAAAATGGCGCCATCTTCGTTCATCGCTGAGTCGATATCTCAAATCTTCAAAAGATTCATTGCGCAACAAAAACAACAAACTTAAACCGTATTATCTTCTGACGCATATGGACTTTCTGGTCCCATACACAAAAACGTTAGACTCAAAAAACGATTCGGTGGTCTCGAATAAATATGAATCAAATGATGATGAGGCAGATGGCGGAAATCAAATGTGTTTTGGTGAAAGCCAAATAAAATCGGAGGAACAGCAAACAGCAGCATATGACCACGAAATAATCCAGGAGGATGACTCTCAAACAATGGAAGAAGACGATGATACTAATATTGTTTATGAAACATTTGAGATCCAGGAGGCTCAAATACCAACATCATCAGCCTCCTCGCAATCGCAAGCAAAGTCACAAATTACATTAGTTCGATCAAGTCATGCGGCTAGTAGTCAAGCCACACAACAAATTCCATTGACAATTAATACAATTTCCAATGCACCAAAAGTTCAACAACAGTCTCAAACTCAATTTTCAGTTATACCACAACAGCAACAACAACAGCAGGCATCAATGTCCACCACACAAACAATTCCAATGCAAAATACCATCATACCGATTCCTGATGACCAGGGATCTGCCGACCTGAATTTCTTCCTAGCTCTCCTTCCCGACATCAAACAGATGACCAACGAGCAGAAACGAAAATTGCGCATTGGTGTTCTGAACCTGATTGATACAATTTTGTCAGGAAATTAATTTTAGCTGATTACGAATAAAAAAAAAAAACAAACAAACAAAAGAAAAATCGTGATGATGACTCTTTTCTGAATTATGTACTAATAAGACTTATTTCTGATTAATTTGTTTTTGTCATTCACAGGAATCATCAATTTTTCAAAAAGTAACATTTCTCATCCTGATGATTATATCGAACGCATTGGTCTGGCGTTATTTTGTACGAGGTCTTCATTCGACCGATTCGAATAGTACTCTGATTCCAACTGTCATTTCAACAGCTACAAACTTTTGCACTTCCGCAATTCTGGGATGCATAATTTTTCAAGAATCAATCAATAGTTGGTGGTGGATTGGAGCTTTAATGGTAATATCAGGACTTTATTTGGTTGTGGCTGAAGATGAACATAATGAAAAAAATAAATCGAAAGTTGCATAATTTAACTATAATTTAATATTATTCCAATTCGGGAAATCCTTCAAGAATTATTTCATCCATTAAGCAATACATGAGATTTTTGTTAAGAACAGGACATTGCAGATACCGTAGATTTTCGCTCAGACCTATCTTTATTGCTTCCAGTCGGCTCATTGCAAGGTCTCTACGTTGCTCCAGCTCTTCTGTTGTCGGTTGGACTGATTTTGAGTGAAATATTTTTTCTTCCAGCTCGTGAATTAATTTTGCAAGAATTTGTTGACTCATTATTTTGTGGGCAATTCTTCTGATAACGCCGCACACGAGGTTGTCAGAATCAGGCAAAAATTGCGCAATCCCGTATAAAGTTTTAATTACTATTTCAGGTGCTTTAATGATTTGTGTCATAAAATACAACGCGCTTTGAGTTGGAGTCCTAATATTAGATGCAGGCAGATTCAAATTTGGGCTTGACACAATGCTAAAGAGATTTTTGTAAAGCTCAACGTTTCCCAGTTTGCCAATTTCTTTTCTACGATGATCTTTTTCACATTGCGTTTGAGTCAAAGCAATATCTTCACCGACATCAGTTTCTTGATCGATTGACAACAGAAGTGTTTGAATAAAGTTATCCAGATTTTGTCCTCGTTCTTTACGAAGTTTTACTGTTACAGAACTATAGTAGCTTGAATGACCTAGTGTGGTATCCATAGCATCAAAAATGGGAATTTCGGTGGCTTCGATTCCGTCAACAGCACCAGTCCTTATTGCATTCTTTAGTTTTGCAGAAAATTTTTGACTTGGCATATTTATATCAGTTAATAGAGAATCCTCTCTGCCTGTCTCTGGAATGTTGGGAATTTCTCGATCACCATAAATCAATTCGTAATATTCGGCGCTGCGATAAAAATCATTTTTCCATTTATGTTCTAGAGTCGCTTTAGCTTGCTCATGGGCCTGTATCAAATCTTCTGGAGGATTCAGTCCATCATAAAGATTGTGTCGATAATGATTTAAAAGTTTTTCAGACTGTTGTTGCAATGTTGATAACTTTGAAGGATTAACGTTTGATTTCTCCAGTTCTGAATTCAAATGTTCAACATCTAGGAAGAATTTTAGGACTTCGACGTCTTTCCCATTTTGATTGCGCACTTTGAGATGTTGCATAAAGCTATACAGCTTTTGCTGATCCTTGAAAAAAATTCCGTCTAAGTTCTGAGATCGCCCTTCATTAATTTCAACTTGACTTCTCACAAAGTTTTGAAGAAATTTTACTTTTATGCCGCTTGGTGGATTTTCAATGTTTGTTTTCTTTGGATCAGTTGCAAGTATCACAAGAAGATTTAGAATGGATGGATCAGCAATAATATCCATCGTTGGTAGAAGTACACAATTTGCAAAAAGTTCTCTTACAAGATTGAATAATGGTTGACATTCGACATTATTAGGCGGAAACAACAGAGGAATAATCTTTTCAGACAGTTTCCTTAAATACTGAATTTCAGACTGTCGATTAGTCACTGCTGGATGAATTGGACATTTATTATTGATCCAGGCTGATGGCAAATCTTTTATGCTCATCTTTTCCTTCATCAACACCTGATGAAAAATTTCACAAATGGGTAGCAATTTATTAGTGATGAGTAGGGGATAGTTACTTTTAGTGTATCTAAGGACCAGCCTTCGAGTAGCTTGTGCTAAATTCTGCTTAAGTGAAAGAATAAATGATGACTCATCATGTGATAACTTGGAGAACCAGTTGTTGACAAAGCTATTTAGTAACTGATTGTAAAATCTTTCTACCGAAATATCTAGTTCAAGGTCAATATCATTCAGCTTATCATCTTGCTGGACATTCTCTGGAGCTCTTATCACATAGTTACTAATAATATTTTGAAGCTTCTTACATATTGATTTGCTATTGATGACACATATGGAAAGCAGAAGTGCATTTATGCAGGTCATAAAGACGATAATACCAGTTTTCCAGCTAGAAGGAGCAATTGATGAATTTTTTAATAATTTCTTGATGATTGTACAACTCACCTGAGTGCTAAGCATATTGAACAAATAAAGCCCGATCCTAGAAACAGCTGTAGTGCTAGTTTGTCATTAAAAATATTTTGTATTGTCTTTATCATCTTTTGATTCCCACAATATTTTTTTGTTCAGTAAAAACTCAATTCGAATTGGCAGTTGTAAAAACATATTTATTAAAATATCAGTTTTGTTGCGACATCTTTAGATAAATTGACCTAATTAATGAAGAAACGAAATACAAAAATGCTAATGCTACAAAATAGCCACCAAATACTGAGAATTGTCCGCGAAGAGAAAGTCCCAGTCCTGATTCTGATGCAAGATATTGTTAATATGGTTTGAATAATCAATGCGAAGCAAGAATTAATTCCAAATATGAGCGCAAAACTGTCTTCAGCCAAATTTTTTGCGACCGTTGCACTCGCAAGAGTTATCATGAACATGTACAAGACTCCAAATACAATGTACATCAAGTAAGCAATCCAAACATTATTCGTTACTGAGGAATAGATAATAAGAGAGCCTTCAATAAGAGAGCAGCTGATCAAAATCCAAAGACCTCGAATCCTCTGCTTGAGATAACACCAGCGAAAAGTGCTGAAATAGCTCCAAAAAGCATTTACAATGCTTCGGCAACGCCATTGTATAAATTTTCTTGCTTTGGATCAATTTCTTGCCACAGCAATTGAACATAGCATAAAATCAAAAAAGAGTTACATATAATTGATAAACGATTTCCTGTGTTACCCAATAAAGTTAAAAGTAAATGTCCTGCGATTATATTAGCGGTTAACCGAACTGCAATGAACATACTCTGAACCTGTAAAAATCCAGCCATTGCCAACGACCACCATATTGACTAGCAAACGACAGTTCTGTTCGTATATGCTTCAAGAAAGTGCTCCCACATCAATTTTCTTGCGCGATTCCAAGAAAAACTTGGCGTAGTATCATCAGAATCCTTTTCATTTGATATTGCAAACTCGTTTGGATTTTGGTGTGATCCATCAGTTGCCCCAGTAGATTCATGTTTCCACATATAGACGCTAACTCCAACAGCTGGTAAAAGCAGGGCAATAATAAGAGAAAAGACTTGAGCTAAAAAATAATTTAAAGCATAAATTTATGATGGCTGACAATTAAATTCGAACCTCCAAGAGATATGAAATTGAGTTGTCGAAAGTCCATGAATTCAAATGTCACTAGAATTTGTGCAAGGATGGATGCAATGAATCAATGAATCGTCCTGCTAAGAGAGAAGCTCTTGCATGACCCGTGACTTTTTGATATTTGTCCTTCGAGACTTTTGCGTACATATAGGTGTAACAAGCCACTTCTGAAGCCATAAAGAAGCCATAGTACACTTGTGCAATGTAAAGCGCTTCTAGGGATGATGTCCATAATAGCAGGGACCACAAAATCAGGGTCACAAATGATGAAGCAAATTATTATTGGTTTATATCTTTTTTGATTTTTTGAATTTAATTTATTGATTTATTTGTTAGTAATTTTGCTAAAAAGCAATTTGTGCGATCCTGAGGATATCGTTAGATCGGATAGAGTTCTCTATTGACTTGTTCTGACGTAACGTTTCTCCAAATATTACTTGACAAAAATTCTGTGACAAAGGGTTCCGAAGGCCTCATCTCACGAAGAAATCCAAACGAGCACAGGATCAAAGAGATTTTAATCCATTCCTTCATTATTAATGCTAGGCTTTCGACAGTTTAGAGCAGCACTTAATAATGTTTATCTTATCGGTCAGCACATTTTATTTTGTCAATATATCTGAACCTTTCGCAGATCATGCCTCTCCTCTCAAAATGTGGAGTCACAATATGCCAATGTTCCATTTTAGAAAAGCATTTTTCAATTTTAGATTCTCATTTTTTTTTTATTTCAGCCTCTTTCTCATTACTTAGATTTTCAAGATTTTTTTTAAAGCTCGCTATCACAACAAATTTTTCAATTGAAAATTGTAAAAGTTCGGTAAAAGTCGTTTTATTTATTGATTGCTGATTAAATGTTTTTAAAGGAAAATCTTCGAGAAATGAAATAGGTAAGGAGCTTAAAATGATTGTTGATATGAAACATGATGAAATGATTGGCGTTTTGCGAGGCGTTATGTTTGACTGTTTGACAAAAGTTAGCGAAATTCTTAGTATATTTCCAACGGAGAATTTTTAATTTATCAGATTTTTTTATCACCCGAATCCTTCATAATTTCAAGTGTTGCTACTCAAGAATCATATTCTCCGATAATTTGTTAAAAATAATGAGAGTGCTAACTTTAAAATTCAATAAATAACGGAATCTAAAAAATTTCATAAAATCAAGGGGAAGTCACTTACATTTGTCGGGATTGGCTATAATTGACGACATGACTTTTAAATAATTTATTCAAGTTTGCTTCTGTCGTCACAAAGTATTACAAATGCACAAATCAAAAGAAAAAGTACTTTATTTTGTTTTCCTGTTAAAAACATTATGACATCACTTTTAATCCGACCCCTTACAGCAGTCATTTAACGCTCCCTGCAGTTAACGAATCAGTCAGTAAATTGTTTTGCATTGAGTCGGGTCTTTCGAGTGATGTGTGCTTCAGAAAATTGAATCAAAAATATTTGGAAGCATCCTGAATGTAATGGGCCACGAAAAGTGCAAGCTGTCCGGTTCTAATGTCGATAAAATTGTTAAAACATGAAAATTTTGTTGTTGGTGTGAAAACAAATTGAGTTTTTGAAAAAAAAAAAAAAAAAATCATAGAGTAACCAGATTGATTATCACAAATTTAACAAAAAATAAAATTGTCAGTTTCCCTTAACAAAAAAAAAAAAAAATATTTCTTCGTGTTTTTTTCTCATAAAAAGTGCTCCCTAATTTAAAAATAAACGAAACGACGACGACGAAATGTTGCCTAAAGAAGTTTTGCATATTGGCGATGGCCTGATCGAAGCAAAAGAAGAATTTTTACGCAAAATTCTAGTGTCAGATGCTGATATTGAGCAGCACTATGATGTCGAAGTTAAGCCATTTGCAAGGTAAGCACTTATTAAAGTTTAATTAATTAATTTGTCGCCACAAAAGATCTGCATATGTGTGTGTGTGTGTGTGTTTTAAATTGCAAAATTGCACATTTTTTCTCAATAAATAGAACCACCACACACATACTGTTTAATAATCTCGCCTGCATACACCAGTTGGTTCCCCAATAAACAGCAACAACAATAAATAAATTAAATATATATATAAAATGTGAATAGCCCAACAGAGCAGAAACATGAACCGCCAAAGTAATTTTCCTTTCGTTTTTTTTCTACTTAATCCATCGCAACTTCTTGTTAGGCTTCGACTGAAAGATGTATTCAGATTATAGGCTCGGTGTGTTGTGCAAATTTTCCCATCCGTTTGAAAGTTTCTTTGAAATATTTCTTTGTTTCAACGATGGCCCGTCACTGATTTTCACAATTAAACGATACATTTTTCTGATGATTTTGATGATCGCCATCTCGTCAGTTTATGATGCAAATCTTTTTTTCTTTTGTGAAATTTTCATTTCCATCCAATTTTAATGATCCATTGGAACCTTCACACATATATTATTTCTCTCTTATTCTCTTTCTCTAAGTCCATCCATCCACCAAAAAAAAACGTGTTATTGGGCTTTTATCAAATGTAGGTTATCATGTGCATGGTGCACACATACACACACACACACACATTCGGTGTCGCGAGAAAACATATCGGCAAAAGAAAGTCCAATAACACCGGAGCCGTATAAAATAATAACCAGTCGATAGAGTGAGATGGAGAAAACTCCAAAAAAAAAAATTGCTGGGTCTCGAATTGATGTATGCAGCATGTTAATTGTCAGTCAGCGACAGGTTTTCACCGAAAAAGCTTCGATGCTATACGATCTGATCAAGATGGGTGCAAAAATAAAAATATGAGCCAAAGATGAATGCAAAGAAAATTGCTGGTAATTACAAGCATAAAAATGATGTTCATGATCACGATGATTGGACCATAAAACAATTTTTATGACTTTTTTTTTGCGCGCTTCGTCTGCTCAAGAAGCAATCATTCGATGGCCATCGTCGCGCTATGGAAGAGAAATGAGACGCGAAATTATTGGCAATAAGGAAAAAGGTTTTTTTTTGCACATTCTGCCAATGACCTTCATTTATCAGTAAAGTAGCGCTCTCAAGAAGTATAAAATTGCGCGTTCATCTTCACATTCACATTTTTTTAGCTGTGCCTTAAGAATGCAATTGAACTTCAATTAGTTGACATTGATCGTCGTCGATCGTCATTATCTCGCCATAAATAACAAATAATATATCGCTTTAAAAAAAAATATCTTTTCTGAAATAGGAAGTTTGGATCATGATCTGATGTATCATTTTCCACGCTTCATTGTCCATAAAAGGGTTCTGACGCGAGAATGTATAACCGATAAAGTTCAGGCAAATAATGATGAAACAGTTATCAGCTACATGTCGCGCGCTCTCTTCCATCCTCATTCTTCAAGTTCCATAACATTTGAAATCACTTCCTTCATGGGGTATATATGGGGTTGGGCTTTTTTTTCCTCATAACATCTTCATTGTATAAAAATAAACAAACAAATTTGTTACAACTTGATAGATATCCCGCGACATCAGTAACAATAACAAATAAAAAAAATAATGAATGAATGCGAGAGAGAGGAAGTAATTTGAAATTGATCTGGATCATCTTGTTCTAATTTGTAATCTATCAATATTTATTACTCAAAAAAGGTTCAGGGTTAATTGAAGCCATATGTGGAAAAGCAATAAACAAAAAAATAAATAAAATAAATAAAAAATGAATTCCAATTTTTGTCCATCGTGGGGTTTTATATTTTTTGATGGTCAACTGGTTCATCGCGATCGGACAATCCACAGACGATCAAAACATATTACAAGTTGATTCACGTAAATAGTAAAATAAAAAAAACAATTACAAGATCGAGCGATGTAATTGCGCGTGGGCGGCAAACCTTCAATTGTTTCATTCATCAATGCTTGGGCATGCCCATCATTAATATTATCAACGACGATCCATTAAGACTATGACCTTCAAACGTCGATTGCAGTGGCACAGCAGTAGTTACTTGTTGAAAATGTGATCTGATTCCCTTTGTTCCACCTCATCGTAAGCTTTCAAGTTCATGTTTTGTGTGCTTTTATTTTCATTGTTATCTCGATAATTTGATCAGTTTTTCCTTATTTGCACAACGACAAGCACTTTTTTGGGTGCTTATGATTGTTTTTATGCAAATTCAAAAACGCAATTCACGCGGCACTTGATCGAATGATGATCGGTGCTGTTTTTTTGTTGCACGAATATGGAGCCTAAAAGCAGACAGTGCTAACAAAAAAAGCAATATCACAATTTTCTAATTATCTGTCCAGTGTCACAGAGCGAATAATAAAGCACTTAAATTACGCAAAAAATAGTAACAAATATCACCATCGCACTTTGATCGAGAGCTGCAATTGAAAAATTCCATTTATGGAACTGCGCTTGTGCCTGTGCTGCCCAAACGATCAGTTGCCGCCAGCTGATGTTGCAAAAAAAAACTAATAATAATAAGTGAATATGAATGTGCAAAAGTAACTGAAATGAGCCATTTTGATGGATCAATAAAGTTTCCAGGCAATTATTGCTTTTCAAATGAAAAAATGAAATGGAATTGAATTGAATTTGTAATGTGAGCCAGCCAGTGAGGAATTGTTTTCAGTTAAACTGAAACGATGTAAATGTCACCAGCAAAAGCCATCACACACATGCTTGACTTTGCGATGTTTTTTTTTTCCTATTATACTCGTGCGATTTAAGGAGCTTATAAATTGGATTACTTGAATTTCATGCCGGAAGGTTCAGTCGACATTCACCCGAAAAAAAAAAAAAAGAAAAAAGTGTGTCAAGTTTTTTCTTTGATAGTTTCACTTAAAAATTTACGAAGAAAAAATAAATTCCATCTCTAAATTCGGCACATTGCGCGAGACAGGAAATCATAATTGAGACATTCCTTCTTCGTGTTCCTATGCTCGATGCTTCCATGCTGCCAACATCCAGTGCAATATTGTCTAACATTTTTTTCTGTGGCTAATTATAGAACGAGATGAAGAAAAGAAAATGATGCAGATGGGAAGATTGCGATGGATCGCAGCATGTTGTCACTTCTGTGCATTTCATTTGGTGCCACATGACGGAGTGAACAAAAAAAAAAGAAAGAGACAAGGAACTAAGAATAAACAAAGAGTGCACATCGTGCACAAGAGTTCATGTCATGAATGACGATGGGGTCATTTGCATCATCATCATCATCTCTATTACAGCTGGAAGCTTAATTTTCACTTCTCGCTTCGACATCGACTGTCGAAGTTAGAGACTTAAAAGTTCATCAACATTTGACGAAATGAAAATATCTCTCTCACGATCGATATTGATTGCTGATGAATCACAATTTGATGATGATCGCTGCGAGCGACAAATTAATAGAGAAAGAAAGAGAAATAAAAATAAAAAAAACTTTCCCGTATGCCGAAAGAATTCGCATTTACCATCAGGTATAAAAAGCCAGTAAACACACGTCAATCGCGCTATCAGTAAGTTCAATTAAGCCTTCAGCAAGCGTTTGATAAATGATAACAAGCTTTTAGAAATGCCATTCACTATGGTGGCATTTCTATATAAATCATATCGTCGATTTTTGTCGGCAATGATATGAAGAGCATTAAAAATCAATTCTGGACGCATGCTCTGTGCTCCTAAAAAAAAAAAAAAGCTTCCAGTGCGCTTCAATTGCATTAACAAAAAGTGGGTCTCGACTTTTATACACGGAAATTGCTTATTTCTATCAATAACTCGGAAATTGTGCATCATCATGTCGACGCGCGGCAATGGTCAATGATGAAATGTTTCAATTTACAGTTTCAAATGTTCTTATAGTTTATAGAATGTGTGACTGGCACCATTTGCAAGGGCCTCGACTTCCATTATCAGTTCGTGCATTCGTTGTTAGCAACATAATATAGAGAGATAAATGAACATGTGAGATATATTTATGTACATTTTACGATTGAGGTCGATGCAAAAAATCACATTATGAGTTAATCACATGCCCAGTGCCGACCCAAATTTCCCCGCACTCCCTGCCATCGACCACCAATTGTCCATTTTTGTGTGATCACATTTTCACAGTTTGAGTCAACTGCACCAAAGTTGGGCATTCAGCATATATTTATGAGATTGGGCTTGGGTTGGGTCCGGCACATTGCTACAGCTCAACTAATTTTTCCTTTCAAATATTGCGCAAAAATATAATTCGATAATTTTTTTTTCATTACACATTTTTTGACGAGACTTTTTTTTCTTAATTATTTTATAAAATTTTTGTTTCATGCTCTTGTCCGACATCATAATCGTCATCTTATGTATATGTAATGGACTGTCGAAATTGCATGTAAAAAACAACGCAACCAGTAAAAGAAAGAAAAAAAAAATTACTTAATGGATCTGTCTGCTTATGTGGCTAATTAGCGAATTGACATGGGCATCTTACGACATCAGTATGGAACTATGAAATTGCCGCCGCCGCCGCCGATCATTTATTACTAAATTTTGCGTGTATATGTGTGTGATTGAAACACAATATGCCGTCACAACTCCATCATCGATGGACCAGCTGCATGCAGTAATATTGTGATGCACGGAAATATTATTGGAATCGAGATTGATTGATTGAAATATGTTGTTGATCAGTACTGTGATGGTGTGAAGTCATGTTAAATGTCCATCAATCTGCTTTAAAAAAATTACGATTTTTTTTTTATTACCGCAAAACATTTTTTTTTTTTTTTTTCATTTTGCAAAATCATGTTTACGGAAAAAGGAACCAATTAAATCAATTCAGATCACATTCCTTGTGACTGACATATCAGTGTCAACCACTTTAAGAACCAATCGTCCTATGAGCTTGCCCTCCATCCATCCCTAGTTGTCTGTTTAGCTTTCTGCGTGTATATCTTAGCAGTAAATGGCCAATTTTTTTACGAACCCATCAACGATAAGTTTCCTCAATAACAATTAAAATGCTGTAAATCGACAATGAATCAGATCTTTTTGGTCGATGGTTGCGATAAAAATAACTTTTATAGCGCTTTAGCTCCAACAGTTGTATATATATACAAGTATGATGGAGCAATTAAATGCTACTTTGGTGGAATGAAAATAATAAAAAATGAACTGTAAACAGAGACACTCACCAAGCAACAACAGAAAAACCAAACGCACATCGAACAACAACAAAGAAAAAAAAAAGTTACATTAAAAAAAACGTGTGATGGATTGTTGTTGGCAGAGCTGAAACATAAAATGCCACTTCAGGTCACAACACTGCGCTCTTTAATTTTTTTTTGTCTTTACGTGTTGAATGTTTCATATATTCACAACATCAATCGACGCCGCTTCTCGTGAATGGACGCAGTTGAATGGTTACAAAATTGTTGTCAAATTCGATTAGCGCTCTTGTTATTCTTGCTTGCTTTGTAGTATCATACATTAGTGATGTGATGTCTGGACGGAGACCTTTTAAATTAAGTAATTCTTTAATTTGACCAAAAATTATCAAGAAGCTATAAATTCCGCTCTTTCTTACATAAATTGTAATGTGGAATGGGAGCATTTCCAAATAAATATTCTTCATTAAAACAGTGAATTTGAAGCTCTAGTTTTAAGAAAGTATACAACATACATCCTGCGTAGGAAATGTGCAAAAAAAAATATGTTGCTTAAATTTTTTAATTCTTTCTTTTTTTGTTTGTGTTTCATCAACCTTGTCCCACCGGTTGTTTCAGTTGTTATGGTTTTCTTTTTTCTTTGCTACATGCACACAATTTCTTCATACCTTTGCTGTTTGTTACACATCTGCCTAATAACATGCCAAACAAAACTGTTGAAGAGACCATTGTGAAGATTTCCATTTTATCGGTCTGTTGAATTTTTGTTCTTCTAAATAAGTAAACTTTTGGTTCTTCTGTTGCTCTGCACTGTATGATAAAACCATCACTAAAAGGAATTGAACGGATTTAAGATCAGTAGTCTGGCGCCAATCGGCAAACCTTAATTAAAGATTTGAGTATCGAGAAAAATAATAATATGAGCAAATTCCCAAAAGCGGTCTCGCGCATTTCGATTCAATGTTGATGCCCTCGTTTGTCGTCAGTGCCGTCATACGTGTAGTATGAACGACCTCCAGTAATATTGCGCAAAGCGTGCGCTCAACGGATCCATGTTTGATGCATGATTTGCTGATCAAAAAGCATAAGAAAATAAAAATTATGGTCAAATGAGTCAATCGCGTCAGAGATTCTGAACAGCACCTTGAAGCATCAAATAGATCTCAACTACAGCTGCTCCAGTTGCCATATTCAGTTCAGTTCAGCGCAGTGTTGTGCATGTTGAACGTGATTCATCGCAGGGAGGGTCAAAGTTTTATTTTTTTGCTCAATTCTCCCCTTAAAAAATTTTCTAGGGTCATTTACATGCATTTTGCTCTGTGGGTGAGTTGATGAATGATGAACATTCGAAATTGCACAAAAATATTATGCTCTCTCATCGAAATGACGATCAATTTTTCTCAATTGACACCAATTGTGATGCTCAGACACATTCTGAATCAATTCAGTGAAAGTTTACTTTTCTCTTTTTCTTTCCAACAATCGTCAGTTGTCAATATTTGATTCATTCATGAGGCGAGATGGACGCAATTATGCTCTTTAAATTTTTCCATTCATTTCGTTTGATGCAGTTTTTTATTTATAACTTTACGTATGATACGGAAAATTTTAAAGCCGTTTAAAGCCAGCCACACACTGCACAAATACAAAGACATTAGAGTCTCTCAACGGTTTATCAATTTCGGCTTGACATAGCAGTAACAACAAAAATACCAACAAATAAACAAGCAACACAAAAAAAGTGTCCAACTTCGCAAGGTCGTTTGATGATTTTTTTCCGCTTTCGTTGATATTTTTTCTTTTTTACTTCTTCTTTATCGCGCTTTTTTAAGAGTTTGTAAAGTTTCAACGAATGAATCGTCTCGCGACCGTTTGATGATAGTCGGAAGAGGGTTTGCGTGTGTAGAGTTAGTGAATATAACCGTCAAATATTCTCGGTCGTTATCCATCGTTGGCGATCGTTGAGGTGCGAAGAACGGTTGGCGATTGTTATAATTTTCTCTAAAAAAACGTGATGATGTGAGTCTAACTAAATGAAAGCTACAGAAATATCCGATGTAGCCGTAAGTTGAAAGCTAATTGTTGATTAGTCATCCACTTAAGAATTTTTCCAATAATGAGCAGTGATCGGGTTGAAAGACCATTGAGCATTAATGAAGCTTAGAACCAGTTTATTGACTCACATGACGATGATGACTATAATAATATCTTTATCTATACATATATTGAATATACTGATGTCATGAGATGATGATATTCCAACGGATATTTTCTTGGGCTATTCTGAATGGACTTTGATGGCGGCGAGGGCAAAAGGAACAACAGAAAAAAGTGAGAAAGAAAAATAAAAGAACTGGGCAAGATTTATGTTGCCCCGAAAATGAATTCCATTCACTAAAAAGTGAAACTCTTTATTTCATTTTGAACTGACACTAATCGTGATCCATCGTACAATTGTCCATATACAAAAATATCAACATAAATGTCCCACAAAAAAAGACAAAAAGTTTTATCATATAAAATTGATTCTGATTCACTTTCAAATTGTTGTCATCAATGTTTCAGTGTGTCGCACACAATTGCGATCGTTAAATGCCATCGCGCGGAGCAAATAAAGTGAATGTCGAAAAAAAAAGCAAAATATTTCGAAAAACATTAAAATGTTGTCTGTTGCGGTGTTTTATTTTGGTTGATAGTGTCGCGCCTGGATGGGACACACGCGAAAATGTCAACCATAAAGAAATTATTGCTGGTTTTTTGTATCTTAGTTACATAACGAACGTGATCACATTAATTCAATTGTTTGGGTAAGACACCATCTTTCTCTCTCCATTGGCGACTTGGTACAGAGAGAATCTTTGATTTCATGCGATAAAAAGGCAAAGTCATCCATGATGCTGGTAAAAGTTCATAAGTTGCCTGTGCATGATCGCGTTCGCTGATGTACAGGAGAAAAAAAAGTTCGAAGAACCTGAATCGCTGTTGGTAATTTATTAAAAGAATGATGATGATGCTTTTAACTAAAGACGATCCGACCAGAAAATATTTGCGGAATTTCTTCAACGGCGGTTTAATTTTTTTTTTTTTTTCGCTGACGCGACGTAAATGACCCATCGGACGCCGTTTAACTGGTTCTCGGCGTCGATGATTCGACAAGTAATTTTATCTTTCTTTCCCCTCTCTGTACTAACATATATGTATGACTTATAATACAGTTGGTGACTACAGTCTCCATGTTGGATTCTATAATTGATATTTTCCTGCATTCTTTTGCACAATCTTATTCCTTCTTTTTCTTGCCTTTGATTATTTTTCTCTTTTGATCACCTGCGTGACCCCATAAAAAATAACGAAATGAAACAAAATTAAGCTTTCGTGTCTGGCGTATAAAAGTTATGCAAATTCATAATATGTATATGAAATTCAAGGATTCAAAAAGCTTTATTCACTGGAAGTGTGCTGATGATGATGCAAGTTATTTATGACTCAATTTATAATCCCATGAAATGTGTGTTATTTAAAAATTCAGACTAAAATCTGATAAACAAAACAGAATTCCATTTCCAAGCGCGGGATCAAGAACCGAAAACAAATAGTGATGAGAGACACCCAAATTCCAACCAGCGGGAGGTTTAAAAGAGGCAACGACAAGAGATTTATGAGCTAAATGCCTCTAGAATGAGGCTGCACTGAAAATATCTCACAATGAAACCAAAAAAAAAAATTGTTAATAAGAAAATTTCCTGAAAGAAACAACTAAAAAATAAAATAAATCTCGCGTGGCATTTTGAAACATGAAAAGATCATGATCCATTCATTCTTGTTTGCTAGCTCTATTGTCAGTGGTGCTGCTGTTGCCCGAACTATTGCGCTGCTCTTGTTCCATTGTTGAGGCTGCAAAATTGAGGCTCTTTTGTCGAAAACGAATCGAAGTGCCTTCAAGTGAATTTTTTTTTGTTGTTGTAAAAGGCACCAAGAAAAATGTTGATGATGACGAAATTAAGAAACAGTCTGCCTTCAACAATCGACCTTTTCAGCCTGCTGCTGATGCAATCGATCGATTACACAAACTGTGGCAGATGGAATTTTGAGAACACACTTTTACCCAGGCCTTTCATGCAATTTACGACGATGATCGAAACTTGATCTACTTTCATTTTGGTGATATCTTTTGAACCTTTTTTCCCCTCAAATCGGCCTTATACCCGAAGCACACTTTCGTTTTATTAACTTCCACGATCACCACACAATATTAACTGAACATACTCGATTGATGCCCTTTTTGGCACTAGTCTGCGAACCACCAAAGAAACGAAAAAAATAAAGTTGATCCACAAAAACACCCACAGACTTCCTGCACGAGTCCAATTTCTCTTCGACCGGCTGGCTGTTGGCTACTGATCGAAGTTTATCGATTAAACCACTTCATAAATTCTCCATTTCTGCGGCTCGCAATCGCTTCTGCCCCTGGAGCTCTTTGCGGGACGATAATAAGAATGAACGGTCCATCGCAGTCCAGAAAGTGAATGAACCCCAACAAATGATGAAATTCTCTTGATTTCCTTTCAATGGAAGTTGTATTTCTTTAGATTTTTTTTTCTTACTTCAGCCACCACCGACCGAGCCGAAAGCAAACAAAAACAATTGTTTGATGAATTTTTCACGTTTCTAGTCAACCGACCATGATGGTCACACACTCATACTCAATTCTTATTTATTTATTTCTTTTCGGAGAGCTGCGAACAGAAGATTTGGTTTGTTTTGCAAATTCCTTCACGCAGCTCGGTAAAATTCTTTTCTGAGGTTCTGTTTTGACTATTTTCCCCTTGACGGGTGGTTCCGTGATCTCTCGTGTAAAATTTTTAATTATGATTGATTACATCATCATCATCATTATTATTTGACCAGCTACCGATTTTTGAGCGTTCTCCTTATAACGGTTTTATGTCCATCACATGCTCAGCTTGATGTACAAATTCGTTTTGCCACTCAATTGACTTCTTGACGGCAAAATCAGTTCCACAATATATTTATTCGAGACCTTCGAGCTTATACTCATAGCGAATTCCATTTTGACAGATTTGTGCAATTTCTTATCAACCTTAAATACACACGAGTAAGTCGATTTTTGCGGGACAACGGGGAGTAGAGTGCCAGAGGGAGTCAAATAGTTCTGCATAACGGTGTAAAATCGGGTCACGCTCGACTCATTTATAAAGCGATCGAGCAAAATATATAAAAAAATAAAAATTGTGGAATTTTGTTCACATTTTGCCTTATATTTTTGTTGTTTTGCTCTGGAGTGAGTCTCCATGAGCGCTGCAAAGAGTTTATTTGTTCAGTTTTGTTTGTTCAGAGTTTGATGCACGTGAAAACGAAAGAAAAAGAAACACATTTTACGAGAAATTGTTCTACAATTTTTGAGTCAAGAAAAATATTTTCATCTTTCGTGAAGCCCAAAGTAAGTAAATTATTCCGTTGAACAATTTTAAAGGGAAAAATGTTAATTAAAGCAAATTAACTAATTGAAATTAGTTGTTGCACATGAGCACGACTGACTGGAAAATAAAGTGATCGGCGGATGGACAATTCTTATTTTCCTTTTTGACGAGCGGTTGTGATTGAGGGGAAAAAAATGTTTCTTTTTTGTACTTGTGGCGGAATATTCAGCTTGTGTTTTTTTTTGTTGTCGCCGCCGTTTTAATCGTTTTCAATTGCCACCGAGCTTGGAATTTAATTAATCATTCACTGGATGGCATTTGACATGGATACATTTGCAAACTAAACATGATGCCCGTATTTGCGCGAGTATTTTTTTTTGTACACATTTTCAATTGCGCAAAAAGCGGCAAAAAAATGCATCTCGGTCGACGCCGCGCGAGACTATAAAATTTAATTTAATTGATACTAATCCGAAATGCTAAATAGATGGATGAGCATCCAATGAGTCATTGCACAATTGTGTAACTGTTGTGTAAAATTTACATTCAAGGAATAAGAAACAAACACGATAAATTCAATTTCCTTAATTATTTTAAATGTATAATAAAAAAAAAAAAAAATCGTTTGCAAATAAGTGGCCATGGCTTCAGATTGGAATCATGTTCAATGTTCTCGCTGTCTTGCTGCCCGATGAACCCTTTCACTTTCACTAAAAGAAATAAATAAAGGCAGAAATAAGCAGTCGTGATCCACTTTCCATCTTCATTAAGCTCCATTCTATAAGCGGCAAATGATCCATTGCAAAGATCGCTCAATAGCTATGAAGCCACGCAAAGTGAAATAATGATGATCACCATCATTTATGCTACAACTTTAAAGTAGATTGATATCAGACACCGTGCGCGCGAAAAGTGATAAATAAAACTTGTTGCGAAAGATAAAAATACATTTTTTTCTGCAGTATAAAAGCATAAGAGCTTGGTTATAAAATATAATATTGTGTATGTACTTACATATAGATATTTATTCGTAATGATAATAAAGAAAGAAAAAAAAAATGGAAAGCCAACAAACCCATCTGACATTAATCCAGAGCGATCTCTCGAATTCACTTTCGTTTATGAGTGCGCGATCTATGCTTGATGATAAATCGATCTAATGTTTTGCTGCGGTTAGTGCTATTACAATGATGAATTGGGCTTGAAATGGATACTGACACCATGCAATCATGCTGATGCACATAAACATTTTTCAATCTGATGGCTGTCGGTTATCGCTCATAAATCATTATCGGCTTGATGCCTGTTGGTTATCGGAGACCTGTTAAAAGTTGAAAATAAATGACAGTGGAAATTTTTCGCCATTAAGTTATTTGTTTTAGAAACAGCACGTGTAAGTGAAAATATTTAATTGAAATCAATTAAATGTCGAATGCGCAAATTTTCATGTAAAGAGAATTTGTAATCAAAATAATTTAATTAAGTTTTTCTGTGTTGCGCAATTACATTTGTTTTCCCCACATTGCACATTCTTATCAGTAAATTGTCCGCCACTGATAACATTGCTAGCCCACCGAAACGGAAGGTGAACAATATTCAGTTAATTAATTTTAATCTGTTCCGCGTTTGTCTTAAATCGATAAGCTTTTGCTGTTAATCTAAAGCAGAGGACGCTCACATTTTGAAATAAATTGTGATGGATCATTATTTTGCGTTTTAATTAATTTAGATTGATTACAGATGTTGCCACAGCAAAACTTGAATGTGGGAATCATTCATTCATGTACTAAGAATTTCTATTTAAATATAAATTTCTTGTTAAGATTATCCTGATGGACAATAGCACACCCGAAATGAAATGTGATGATGAATTGTGTGTGTAATTTTAATTGATGATCCAATCTGATGGTTCTTGTGCAGGTCAATTAAATCAAAATAAAAAAAAAATGTTCTTTACAAAATTTTCTATGGCAGTATCAACAGCCACGAAGAATCTGAGACGACTATTGTTTGCCCATAAAAGTCGCGTTTAAATTTTTTTATTTTGGATCCATTCAAAAAAAAAAAAGATTCAAGACAATGATGAGCATGTCCAATTCGTTTCCCATCAAATACAGAAAACATCTCTACGTCGACCAACTTCTCAATGTTCTGTTCGAATATTACATTTCGTGTATTTAATCGAAGGTCAAGTCACAGATGGCAATTGGTGTGATTTATCTTCATGGTGAAAAATGATGTTCCGAATAAGAGTTTACGGGGTCGATCAGTCAGCTCAGTGAGGCAGCTAGTACATTGTCATGAATCAGCGCAAATAAATAATAAAATGTAGGCTGTTGAACCCACGATCATAATCACGTCCATATTTATTTTTTTGTGGATCTGACCCATTTAAATGCTGTCCGAAAATTGAAATTCGCATAAATTTTCAGCATGGAAGTTTTGGATTTTTTTATGAATGGAAAACAATTTGATTGATATCCGACACCGGACCCAGAATTCATTTCTTTGGCGCTATAAAATTTCTATTAAAGTGGGGAACTTGTCCATCAAAATCCGAATGATAAAAAAAAAGATATTCGAATTGATTTATTTTTAATTCATCGAAATGGTTTTTGCGAACGATTTCAATTGCGCATTCATTCGTTCGAGACCAAATCGTTGTCTGTTTCTCTGCTGCTGTCGCCGCGAGTTCATTGAAATTGCGGAGCATGATTTTTTTTAATTGTTTATTGATGATGTCCAGGGACTATCATTTTGTTGCGGTGGCCAGAAGGTCTGCTCGCGATTTAGATTCAAGAATTGTAATGTGAGAATCCATTGAAACATCGATCACGATCCGTTGAAGCAATACTGGAACCGCCGTTGAATGCCTCGATGTGCCCATTTTTGTACACAAATCGACAAGATCAGCGGAGAGCATTTGTTGAAACGTCAGAAAGAACAAGCGAATATTTTTTTAAGTATTTCGATCGACTTGAAAGTCAGGTGACACCTACATCGTAGCAAATCATGTCCCGCGCAGCGACGGCGCGAGCGACCGAGTAAACTTATGTAAGATCAACACAAAAAAAAACTGTTTAATTAAAATGACAGAAAAAAAAATTTTGCCATTAAAAAAAAATATTTCGCGTAAAATCGACTGACAATGAATGTCGTTGTCGACTGTCTTCCGTATTCTCGTCGATTATTGCGATGATGGTGCCAATAGTCTGATGATGATCCTGAAAATTGTACGAAAACTAACGACGAAAAATAAAAAAAAAGGCCAGAAACATTATTATTTTGTCATTTATGGTGATAAAAACGTTGTTTCTTCGCATTGCGATTCCGCATATACAAATTACGCGCGACCAGAAAGAAACCAGAAGGTGTTTTCTTACTCTTTTCGGAGAGCTTGCATGAAAAAAAAAAATTAATTTGTGACAATGTTTGATGTCGAATGGTACATGGAACTCTTGACTTGGAGTTTATAATGCTTTCAGGTCTTGTTTTTTGGTGTTTCGTTAAATGCGTGGGACGTTCATCGATATTTAATTCAATATATCTTGATACTGATTTAATTTCCTCTTTCTGATATCGCTTATCACACGATTGACTCATGTTTCGCTTTATTCATGAGTATGAATCACTTCAAGTTTTATTTTGTTGCGTTTAATAATTTTGCTGAAAATAAAAAGATTCATTTGGCAGAGAGAAAAATAAATAAATTGCTAGTCGAGTGATTGTTATTAGACAAAGCACTCAAACCTAATGATGCAAATTAATTGAGTGAAAAACACCCACAAAAGTCCACTTGAAGTTGTTAATTTATTTTATAAAATTGAGTTTGTGCCTCCAACGAAATAAAAAAAGCGTTCGACACGATATAAAACTTTGCCATTCAGCTGACTGCTTGCGGCGACTGCTGATGATGATGAGAGAACGTGTGAGATGTGTGTATACAAACAAACACACTCCAGAGTGCCAACCAAATATTGTTCGTGCGCCCGCCAAATTTGATATTTGAGAATCGATCAATTTTCATCGAGATGTGCGCGGGCAATAAAATTTACGAGCGTGATTTGTGGCGTTTTTCGGATGGCGCTAAAACAAAAAATAATGTTATGCAATTTCGAATTTTATTTTATTTTATTGCTGGTTGATGAATTTTTGTTTTGTTTTGCTTTTTCTGAATCGATCAATAGAAAGGTGGAATTAATTTAAAAGCTATGTTTATTTTGCTATAAGCTTATTTCTGGAATTACAAACGTTATATGACAAAATGTACGAATTGTTCCCGGGTTGATTTGAAACATGAGACAAATTATTTTTTTGATTATATTTCTCGTAATGTTGTCACACGCGATCCGCTGCTGTGTTTAATGGGCCGCATTTGAGCGCGTGATAGATGTGCAAATGCATCAATTAATTGAATGTGACAAATTGAATGATGTTTGAAGCAAAAGTCCATTAGACGAAAAATTCGTGACGATTTCGTTCATTAGATGTGAAATGATTAAGAAACAAAAATTTGTAAGTTGTGTCTAATGACCCAAAAAAAAAATTAAAAGAAATTATTCGTGCGACAAATATTTAAAGAATGCATTTCTCTCTCGCGCTGATGAACCATCGATTCGATTCGGCTTCTATAAAAAAACCTATGTTGGTGCACCAAAAATAGAATCCCAGTTTGTGTTTAGATAGTGAGAGAGAGAAAGAATGAAAGCGAACACATTGCAATTTCACAATCACCGCTGCAAGCACGAAAGCGGATTCATTATGCTCGCAACATAATATAGCATCGCATTCGATACTTATGCTGCTATTAAACGCAGAAAACACAGACCACTTAAAATTCCAGTCTGCTTTTCCCAACTCCGCGAAATGTGGGTCAAGTGGGTTGAAAGTCATGGGAAATGTTCTTTCTTCTCTGTCGATCATAATTTTCCTTCCATGCGATGCCATTAGACATGGAAAAGCTATTGGAGGAAATGGCGAAGTAAACAAATTCCATTCAATTCAAGTAAGTTTTAAAATATTTCAATTCCCATGCTCTAACATTCCAATCCAAATTACATCCATCAACATGTCGTCGTCGTCGTCGGTGTTGGGCTTGTCCCAAGCTTGTGAACGTTTATATTCTGAGCTCTCGCGGTGCGTTTTCGCCTTGAAATTCTTTTCTAATTATTTTTAGTTGTTGTTCAGTTTTAGTTTTGCTTTTTTTTGCATCACAATTTAAGCGCGCGCAGAAATAAAAATAAGAATTTGCATTTCGTAAGGCGCCAATTATGCGACGCGATGTTGCTTGGCTTTCAATTTGATGTATGACATCCTTGAGATGGGACACACATACACATTTTATTCTTCGTTATGTTTTCGGGTGTTTTATGCGCTGCAATGAAAGAATGAAACATGTTGATGTTGGACACTTCCGCGTGATCATGTTTCATGCTGTTTTTTTTTTTCGCGGAGTCTTTTAAAAAAAAATTCCAGGAAAAAAACAAATTTAAAATGTTGAATGGCATGAAAAATTGCCAACGGCACTAAAAAGTATTTACGATCCGGGAAGTTGTTGATGCAATTGCAGAAGGTTCATCAGAGCAGCGGTCATAGTGAAAAAAAAAAAAAATATATATGTTGTTATAATTCCTTGCTGACATCATCAGCGTCCATCAGGTCAGTCGTCGATAAATTTTTCATCATCAAATTTGTTTTTGCTATGCTTGCACATCGCACAAGCCAATGATTGGAATGTTGGATTTTCATCATCACCCGTGCATGTCCATTCCAAATAGCATCATCATCTCTTTTTTTGAATGTCAACAGCCCGCGCGCCAAACAATCGTCGCACCATAAATACAACAACAAACAATATTTTTATGACACCAAATTTACATAATTTACCCATCGAACTCATTTTCTTTTGAATGTCTCGATCACTGGCATAGTTTTTTAGGTCGTGAGCATGGCATTATTTTTGCGATGTATTTTCGGTGGACACTTTAATCAAGGAACCTTCGTCAGTTATGTGTCGTTAAGAATATCGAAATTCTTTTAAAAACAATAACGTCATTTAGGATTATTATCTAACTTTATTTATTTTTTGGGGTGAGCCCAGAAAATGTTCAAACAAAAAACAAGTTCATTGGCAACGCAAAAGCTTTTTTCACAGCAACAAGCGATACGTAAAAAAAATGCAATTTGAAATCGAGAATTTAAGTTTCGTTTCTTTTTTTTGAATAAAATTCATACCACACATTCGAGATCGGACCCGACGTCGAGTCACAGGCTTACTTTTATTTTGTTGCGCTCGCAATTCAAGTTGCGTTGCATAATCGCGGCCGTACATGAGGAAAAAAAATTAAATTCCTCAATTTGCGAAATGCAAAAAAAAAAAAATGTTTTGTGGGACTTTTCGCGGCTTTGATTAAATGAAACTTAACGTTTTCTTATTTCATCGAAACTACTTTGTATGAACCACGACGGCGAGTGATGAACGTTGGCCGTTCTTGCTCTTTGAACGAGAACGGAAAACATCGTAAAAACAAGATTAAGTAATTTTAAAAGTTTTGGCTTAACGTCGTTTCTGAGTTTTGTTTTTCAAAATACAAAACTGAAATTTTATGCAAATCTAATCGATTCGGTCCATTCTTGAAGAAGCTCAAACTCCATTCAACGTTGCGACCGTGCTGCAGATTGATGATATTGCGTTGAAAAATGTCCAAAATTAGAATGAGTTTTCGTCGTGAGTCATTTATCTCATCCGGCTAATTGCTGTTTTTCATCTTCTAAATCTGAATCTCGAGAACTGGTTCTCCTGCCCGCGATCATCTGAAAAACACGAATAATTAGTCTGATGGACCTGATTTTTATCGCCAAATATGGGTCATCATAAAGCTGTTGTGTGTCCATCAACGGTGATATTTTTTTTTCCTTTTCTTTGCTCACTGGCTTGGCTGTTGTGACACCCAACATGATCAAATAATCGCGATCGCGCGGCGAAAATGAATTTGAATATAATTCTGGAACCCGTTCCAGAGAACAACAAAATTTTAATTTTTTGTTGATTCTTTAATTTCCAACTTAACTGTAAAAAGCAAATGTAAAGAGAACCTTTTTCTTAAATACTTATATATTTTTGTAAGCAGGAAATTGACATCACATGCACGATTGCAATATTCGAAAAATGACTGGAAGCATTTTGATAAAAATAAAACTCAGCTTTTATGAGATGAATCACGAATCATGAAAAACCCATCATTTGTTCCACCTTGATGGTCCGTAAAAAGTCTTACATTGATCCACATTCTCCATCACCTGAATTGACCTTTTCGACCGATTGATATTGTCGAGGATATTGTCGTTTATCACAAATAATTGATGATTATTGCGTTTTATGACCATCGTTGTGGGGCCAAGTTTTGCGTGAAATGGCAAAAAAACAATTAATCGATTAGGGACTTTATGAAGTCCTTGTTCCGCTACCCACAATATCTACATCCATCGACGAGAGCAGAAAGATTCAATTAATTTCAATGTTTTGGTTCGTCGATGGACATTATCATCATAAAACACTTCCATTTCTGCTTGTTATTATTTTACAGCAACGCACTGGATGCGTGTTTATAGTTTTTTTTTTAAATTTGCTGAATTGTGTCCATCAAAATGAGAAAGAAAACAACAACAGCGATGGACATTATAAGTTGCACAAAATCTCATTTTAATTGTCATTAATGAGTGACATTAACCATTCATGGGCATTTTGGCAAATATTTCTCCCACAATTTTTGTAACAACGTCAAATTTGTGCCATTTCCTCCCGATTCGGATTAATTTGTGCAATAAATTCTCAGCTGGATCGATGAATGATGGAAAGTGCAAAACAAGAGTCTCTGTTCCCTATATTTGGAGTTGTTTCACTTACATTGCATTGTCATTCAACCCCGTGTGCGCACTTTATTGTATATTTGTGGTGAGAAAACCCACAAAGTGCCATCAACATGCAAAACAAAACCAAAGAAACAGAAATGAAAGTCTCAAAACAAAAAAAAAACACAGAAAATTAATTAAAAATTTGCGGCTTAAATTAAAGAAGAAAAATATTTCTCTGGATATCTCTTAAATATGGTTCCATTGTTAAAAAATGTGCGTGAAAAAATGTTTTGTCGTTCAAAGCAAAGCGATGATGGGGCGACAACATTTACTGACTTGCACTAGCACTTCCGTGTTTAATGTTTGCGATACTGTTATTGTTTTTTCTTCTCATCTAAATTACAATTTTTTTTTTATGTCGCTGATGACTTTCTTTGTTGTCTGTAGATGCCCAGGCGATGATGTTAAATGAGAGCCATCGCATGATATACCTTCAAGTTACCTAATTCCAGGCACAATTATAAATTGCGATTTCGCATCATCTTTTTTCCTCCGTTTGGATCTTTGTTGATGATGTTGCGCAACGTATTCGTGTGAGAATTTCTTCTTTCATATACATTTTCTTCTCTCGCTAGTTATGATGCAGCCCGCTTGCTGTTACTACTACCTAGTGGCTTGTTAATGAGTTTCGTTCATTTATTACCGCATGATCATCTGCTTATGGTCGGGGATGGATGACTCGCGGCATCCAAGTTGTGTTATCTGTACAGATCATAAACTAGTTTTACGATGATTGCACATGTTCTTAGGGCGGAAGCATGCAGCAACAAAACTGATAAGAGAGTTCATTTACTTGAAGCAATGAGAATGTTTACATGCTCTGTTGGATGCATCTAGCACGTTTAATGTTCTTCATGGTGGTTGGTTTATGATTGGATTATTTTGGAGTGTTTTGATCATAAAACGTATAGTTTAATATTCTCATCGCTAGGTACTGTTTGTTGTTGCTGGCTCGCTTTGACTGACTCTCTGCGGTTCACAGATGGGTGAATAGAACAATAAAAAGAAGCTGAAAAGTTATGATGTGGCTTGGGTAATAGTTCAAGCTGCCGCCCTAGCAAGCACTCTGATGAACTTCTAACTGTTTATGCCCGCGTCGCCGATATCTACTTCTGCCTCTGAGGCCGGTTCTCATTTATTTATTTATCTTTCCTTTATTTTGTTTCGCTAGTAATTGTTTCATTTTATTTCCTCATTCACTGAAATAATTTTTTTTTATTTTGTGAATGTCAAGACCTGAAAGAACCTAATCCTAAGGCATGCGCTTAATGTGTCATTGCGGTTCCGTGCTTTGGTTGCAATTTCTTATGTTTGCTTTTTCTATAAATTTATGAATAAGAATTTGCTATGGGAAGGTAAAAGAATTGTTATAATGATGGGAACCGCGCGACGTTTTCTGTTTGGAAATTGAGGTCACTGCTGGTTGAGCGATGACGATTAAACTTCTGGGTGGGAACCAACCAACCAATAATAACAATAATAACTGTTCTGTTTAAACAATATTCACAAAATAGTCTAATGCAATTTATGTTCTTTCTATTATATTTGCAGAGGTAATTTTGGAACAGTTCGACGAGCAACACATAAAGAGACGGGCATTAAGTATGCAGCAAAATTCTTAAGACGCCGGCGTCGCGCTGCCTGCTGGGCAAAACAAATCCAACACGAGATCGCAGTTCTAATGTTGAGCGCCGATTCGGAACAGATTGTGCGACTGCATGCAGTCTATGAGACACGCAGTGAATTTGTTCTTATTCTGGAAATGTAAGAAATTTACACTACATACATGCTCATGTAGACGCGTAAAGAACTAAATTAACATTTCTTATTTTATAGGGCTGCCGGTGGTGAATTGCAGGCAATATTGGATGAAGATGGTTTTTTAACAGAACAGAAATCGCGCGTTTGCGTAAGGCAAGTGCTGAAGGCATTGGATTATTTGCATCTACGAAATGTCGCTCATTTGGACATAAAACCACAAAATATTTTGCTAAACACAAACAATGTTGATGGTAAGTTATTACGAAACAGCGAATCAAATGGAGAAAATGATTTATTTGTGTAACTTTATCTTATTTTTTCTTACAGACGGACTTAAACTCTGTGACTTTGGTTTTTCGCGCGCTATTGCCGACGGCCGTAATGTTTGCGAAATTCAGGGCACACCCGATTATGTGGCACCAGAAATTGTTCAATACGAACCGTTATCATTGAAGACTGACATATGGTCAATCGGTGTCCTTGCTTACGTTCTATTGACGGGCTACAGTCCATTTGGCAGTGATGATAAACAGGAAACATTCCTCAACATCACCAAATGCAATTTGACGTTCCCCGATGAGCTGTTCCAAGATGTTTCTGATGATGCCATTGATTTTATCAAATGCACGTTGCGACTTAAACCATGGTAAGGATTATTACTCTGTCGAATCCAAAAGTTTACAGTCTTAGTTTTTTTTTGTTTCGCAATGATGAATGCGAAAAAATAAATTTGTGTCTATAAATCACATGCGTTGATTAATTAACAATTCAATGAGCACTTCCGTTAAGCGGTAAATACATAAAACTTTAAGCCATCTTTAGAACACAGAAACACGCAATTTCGATTTATTTTTTATTTTTCTGGGATGGTTCCTAATCGTCGCTCGTTTGCAATTCAATAAATTGCTTTAACTAATTACAAGTTTCAGTTGAGAATTACTGTGTGTTTTAAAAGAGCTGAACTTTGAAGGCCGGGCGCGCTCTCGTATCTCATTCTCCAGACACACTATTCAGACTAATTTCGCAATTGCTAATAAATTTTGCAACGGCTTTTTTTTCTTCGATCGCGAAACGCCCGCAAAAGTGGAAAAAAATGAAATTCAATTTGAGCTCCAATCAATGAGTACCCAATATATAATATGTATGTACATATATACGATGACACCACATAAGGTTAATTGCGCAAAATGTACTGCGCTCTTTGCGCGATCATAAATTTCACATTTTTATTGTTCTCGTTCGATGATAACTTTTTTTTTGCGTTCGCAATTCAATATTGGCCGCACACTGAGCTTGCGCGTGATCCATTTCGACGATCGCAATCACATAAACAACAATTTACGGCTCCGGTCGCTGATAAAAGTCGGCGCATCTCTAGTTATGCATATGCCGGACCGTTGTTCCGTTGTTCGGTAATAATTAGCATCAAAATGCATGATGATTTCGATCTGAACTTGAAAAATATGCATTCGCTTTGTTATGTAATTTTTTTTTTTTTTTCACACAAATCTCTTGCATAATTTCTCTTTTATTTAATTTTAGTGATCGCCTGGATGTTAATGAATGTTTAAATCATAAATGGCTTGCATCAGACACAACGACAAATATAACAGCAACAATATCGTCACCATCACAGCATCAACAACCGCAGCAGATTCTCACCGTACAATCATCAAATGTGACCATCATTACACAACCACCAACATCAGCGACCGACCACGAGACAATTGATGTAATCAATTGTAAATCATCATGTGTGACATCATCATTGGCACTCGATGATGACAATAATAAAGAGAATACATTGAAGGCACTAGAAAAAGGCGAGAATGAACCGACAACAACAATAATAACATCAAAGACATCAACTTCGGTTATAACAATTCAGCATCATAATAGTAACAATATCAGCACCACATCTGCGGGCACGAAAATGGTTCTTGAAAAATCATCATCCATTTCACTCTTTCCCGATGCACCAACAACACCGAAAGTATGCCGCAAAGCCCCGTATGATGATGATGTTGATTTAAGTTCACAAGTGAAGGAAATTGTGAAAAAATATCAAACGATTGAGCATCAAGCACAGCATCAACAACAACAAAAGTATCCAACGCCGGCGTGTTGTACCAATGAGAATGTTGGCGAATGTCTTGTTTGCCATCCGCAAATCAGCACCAACAAACCGCCTTCCCTGGAGCTGGACAAGGGAATCATTTGCTGAACATTGAGATATTGCTGTAGTTGGTTTTCCTTTCGTGGTTTCTGGAAAAACATTTCAGTCGCATTATAGAATCGGGAAGCCTTCTAAAGCCGGTCCCAGAACCTGATTGAAATGTTTAGCAGACGAATGGAATGGAAATCATGAGCTTTAGCCTTAAATTTACATTTTACAATTTTCCTTTCGTGTGCTTTTTGATTAAGCTCTGTACATATTTAATTAATATTAATTTTTAGCCTTTTCCAAGCTTTTTGATTTTTTTTAAACTTAATTTCAAACAACACTGAGAGCCTTTTGATGGAAAACAAATTTAAAGCATTTTCCTTGGATTTTTCATAATTTATTGATAATTTTTTCATCTGGCTGATGGGAAATTACAGTGTGCCTTTTAAACTGTGGCATTTTAATATCATTTTCCATTTACCAATGAAAGACATGATGATTCATTCATCATAACACACACAGACTGATAAAAATATTGCTTTTGGTGCCAATTTTATCTCAAAAAAAAAAAAAAAAAATATCGATACAAAATTTAAAAAAAAGTACATTCAAAAAAAATTATCATTGAATATAAAAATATCTAAAAGAATTGTTATCAAAACTTGATGTGTGCAAAGCTCTAAATAAAAAAGTTCAGTTCGATGTAAATATAGGAAAAACAATGTACGAAATGATTTAAATCATTTAATAAAATAAAACCAAGAAAAGGTCAATCGAATGTTCTTTTTAATCGCCGATTATTATTTCGTTTACCTCTTGCTAAGATATAAATATATTGTAATTACTAGCAGCAGCAATCGTAACATGGTTCATTTCAATATCTAAAGAAGATGATCAAAATTTTAACGATCATTTTCATTCAATTTTGTTCTCTAGTCACTCGAACATTGAATTGTGGCATTTACTATTCCGCACCTTAAATAAGATAAAAAAAAAAAATTGCGATAACAAATTAAAATTCTGAAGTGTTTTTAAGGTCAAACGCGCAACTAAAGCGACAATGAGTGAAGTTGTAGTATTTGGATCTTTAATGATCGATAACATAAGTTATGTTGATCGATTTCCAAGAGCCGGCGAAACACTTCACTCAAATTCATTTGAAGTTGGATTTGGTGGAAAGGGAGCAAATCAAGCGATTGCCGCAAGTCGTTTGGGATGTAAGACAGCAATGATTGGTAAAGTAGGTGCTGATCCTTACGGTCAGAAATATAGAGATCAATTCGACACGGCAAATATCAATACTGCATTTCTGGAGACGGAAGGAGAACACACTGGAGTAGCTCTAATACTAGTAGCGCCCGACGGAACGAATCAAATTGTTATCAATGCGAATGCAAATCAATATTTGTCATGTAATGATGTCATCAAGTCTAAACCACTTTTGGACAGTTCGAAAGTAAATTTTTTGTTTAGTTAAATTTATTTTGATTTATAATGTTAAATTGAAATTTTATGTTTGAGGTATTAATTTGTCAACTCGAAGTTCCACTTGAGTCAACAGTAAAAGCTCTTACTGAGTTCAGGGGTGGACTATCAATTCTTAATGCTGCTCCAGCTATGAAACTTCCTGATAACGTATATAAATTGCCCGATATTTTTTGTGTCAATGAACATGAATCTGAAGAACTTACTGGAATCGCAATCACAACAAATACATCTGATGCCAAAAAGTCAATTGAAATTCTTAAAACGAAAGGTTGCAAGGTTGTTATTATTACACTTGGAAGTCTCGGTGCAATCTTCAATGATGGTGAAAGAATTATCCATGTTCCAATTCAATCATCGGTCGACGCAATTGACACTGTTGGTGCTGGCGACGCTTTTATCGGTGCTCTTGCATATTTTGCATTGAAATTTCCAAATGCGTCCCTGATCGAAAAAGTTGGAGCCTCAATTGAAATTGCAACACACACAGTTCAATTTAAAGGGACGCAGACAAGCTATATTGACTTTCCATCTATTAATCCAATGGGCAAAATATATAAATTTACCGAAATTTAACCAACAGTCATATATTTAATAAATGGAATTAGGGCAAATTATTTACTTTTGGGTTTAAATTAACAACATTTTACCGAAAACAAACTTTCCTAAATTAACGAATTAAAATTAAATTGAAAGAAAAAAAAAAAGCTTTTCAAATATTTCAAGGTTTTAAATATTCTCAATCTGGTCTTAAAAAAAGTCAGCGCCATCTACGAGTTGATTTTTTGGAATCGCCATTCGCTCGCAAACAAGAAAGAAAAAGTTTGCTTTTGAGTTGTTTGCCGAAGTAAAAGCCAAAAGAGTTAATAAAATTCCAATTTAAGAGCATAAAATTTTAACACAATGCCAGAAATTATATGCACTGTGAATTAAACAAAAAGGATGCAACAAAGAGCGATTTTGTACAACAAAAGTTACAAGCATTATTCACCATCACTGTGGGTGTTCATTGTTTGTGGTGCTTAAAAGTACAATTAAAATTTTTGGATCCTTGAAATTAGTTTCTGAAAACTTTTTTAAATTGATCAAAGATTTTTTTCCCAATGTCCCTACATATGCAGCTATTTAGAAGCAAAATTTCATTGTCCTTTGTGACTTTCTTAAAATCAAATTTACCACCCGCGTTTGGATGAATCAGCAAATAAAAAACACTTTCAAGGGTCTTTTGATTTCTTCCGTCATCTTCCTCTAGAAACATCATCATTAAACTAAAATTAGGATGCAATTAGAAGTTGTTTTCGGTAAAATGTTGTGCAATCATTACACGTGCGATTTATCATCATCATCAACTCTCACAGATAATTGACTCGGAAGGAATAATGAAAGGACGACGGAAGGTTCTCTAAACTTTGTTTACGTTTTTGAAATTGTATTTAACAATAATTTTCCATCTATGAAAGACAATCGACATGCCGGAATACTTTTTGTGATTGAATCTTTTATTACGTTTTTATGTATATTCGTAGGTTTCTCATAAGGCCAGAAAGGCTACAAAGTCGGTGTTGAAATTTAAATTAATCAGTTAATTTAAATAAAATTGAGGTGGTAATTGAAACAAATTAAGTGAAAGAACTTTAAAAATGTTTGATTATTCATATTCTCACATGCTGTTTGCTATGGTAGTTCCAACAGATAGTTGGAAACATAAGAAGAATGAAGAGAGATGGAAGTAATTGTTATTATGATATTCAATTTCCACAATTCATTAAAATTTCCAAAACTTCTTTTATTCAAAGTTTCGGTAAACAGCAGCGGTGTAAATTCGTAAAAAATTACATCCGAAAATTATTGCTGCTAACACGAGACTTGCTGGAGGGTTTTTTTTGGTGTGGTTGGTACATTATTGAAAATTTCGCTCATTATTACGGCGCCCAATTATTTGATTCATGCTAGTTCTATAAAAAAAAAAACTAATTTAATATAACTTTAAATTGGAACTAGATGGGCAATGATCTCTCAAAATATTCAGGTAATGAAAAAATGGTTTAATTTGTGTGGGAAAAAAGTAAGTAAGAATTGTTAAAAGCGGAAATAGAACCCTGTACAAAATTTTGGTTCTTCTTAATGATAAATTGCATACTTCATTAAACAGTTATTTTAAATATCATAGAGAAACATATCGCAAGCAGAGTGTCAAAATGGAAACAAAATCAATCGCAGGAAATTTATTATGAAAATCAAGAATCAAAATTGTGTCACGTAATT
This sequence comes from Propsilocerus akamusi, assembly GCA_018397935.1. Classification (NCBI taxonomy): domain Eukaryota; kingdom Metazoa; phylum Arthropoda; class Insecta; order Diptera; family Chironomidae; genus Propsilocerus; species Propsilocerus akamusi. The sequence goes on along the minus strand of CM031468.1, from coordinate 12,349,996 downwards.
ATTGGACATCAAAATATAGAGACATTATGGATCCTTTTCTGTTGTGCATCGAGAATTTTAATTAAATCGAACGAAAAAAAGAGTAAAAAGATGCAACAAAAAAGTTTGGCAATGAAATTTATCACAAAGAAGAATTGAAATATTAGTTCGGTAACTTACTGCTGTGAAGGAATTTCGTTGTTTGAGGTTTTGACGAAAGAAGAAAAAAAAAAGTTTGTTGTGCAATGAATAAATTTTCGAGTTATTGATTTGATTTATCGACATGCAACAGACTAAATTGACATTTTTTCATTGTGCACATCATCAGATTGATCAAAATTAAGTTGCCGCAAAGAAAATACTGTGAAACCTTTTATGGTCACACACATTGAACTGTGAAATGAAAATCAATTGATAACAAAATTGAAATATTTTACATTTTAACTATTTTTAACAACTTCAGTCAAAAATGGATAAAGTTGTGATCATAAATACATCAATTACCATTATAGAAGGACAAAGGAAGAAAGTTATAAATAAACTTGAAATCTAAATTGCATTTATTGAAGTTGCATGTCGGAATTTTATAACTTTCTGAAAGATAAGTGAAAGTCCTATTCTTACTGCATATTTCTATTTCTTTGTTTACCTGCAAGTCCATTATTTTCATTCATATCATAAATATAGCACACTTCTTATCTTAAAACATCAATCGCCATCATAAATTATGACTACCGAAAAAACCCCCGAGACACACTTTTTGAGCGTCATAAGAAGAAGATTCCTATTGAAAGATAAATGGATCTGTGATTATATATGTGTTCTGTTTACATCAAAATATTTTAAATTGGATTGAAAGGTTAAGTTGGAGTGATATTATTTCAGATCTTAATTGCACAACATCAGGACAAAATGATTTTCTCAAAATTTTCGAGACATTTTTTAACATTTTTTTTTTTTCATGTTCGATATTGGTGAATGATATTGAACTTTTCCTGCCAATTGCAAAGATGTTTCAGTTGTTTCATAAATAATTAAAGCATGTATCAGATGGAATTCAAAATGTTTTTAAAAAACTTAAACATAAAAAAATGCCGACAATCAATCGAAATCGATTAAACATTTTAATTAGTTGATGATTAGCTAAAAATGTTTATTAAATTATGAATCAAAATCTGAATTTTTTCTGTAAAACTGCGGGAAGTTGATTGATCTCTAATTCCGGCAATTAGGTGAAAAGCTTCAAGGATTCTTAAACAACATCTTCAAGTGTTTTATATTTTTATTTGAAAACATTTATAAATTTTCTTAAAAAAGAACCACTTTCGTGCAGTTCGCTTCCTGAGGGTACGTTTTGCTTGCAAACCAATTGATGATGTAAAGAAACCGCATCATTGTTTGTTGAATATAATTTTTTTTTGTTACTGATTTCATTGTTTGAGATGTTTAGAGGAGAAAAAAAAAAACAATTTAGAATCTCAAAAAAAGGAAACATGCAACAATGATGTTTCAGTTGCAGCAGGTTATTTAGTTGATAGATTTAAACACCATTGTAATGAGGTAAAAGGAATTTTTAAACCAATAAATGCGCTCTAAATTATATCAATTGCGGTCTGATCGTGCGAATTTTCAAAGCAGATTTTTTTTTCATATTTTTGAAGTGAAAGATCCGATCATAAAAAATAATTAGTAAAATTATATCAAATATTAAGAGCATTATTCAATTGCAATATCAAAATGTATTGCATGATTCACTGATAATATTAAGAGCACTTGCTAGAATTTGCAGGTTAATTATGTGTGGTAAAATTAATCTTGAACAAAAAAACAGGTAGCTTTTTTTACAGTTCATGATGAAACTAGCACCATTCTAAATGGATTTTGAGGTTAGAATTTTTTTTATTCAAACATTCAAATTGGAATAAATATCAAAATCTTATAATTTTTTTCCCATAGGTCTCTCTTTGCAATCATCATTTGCAAGTAGATTAGATGGCAGAAAATAAACAATTGATGCTGGAACAATTGGTCATTTACAAGTGAAAAATTAATGTTCTCAAATCCCATAAACACCATCACAATAAGTAATAAGAATGATGAAAGCCAAGAACTTGCCGATCGGATGACCGCTCTTTGAAGATCTTAATCACTCTTTCTTGCGCATCATTGTTGCCGCCACACTGATCACAGTTGAGCCAATTCATTTTAGATTAATGACATACCAACTACAGCAGAACACCCATCGAAATAAATTGGATCCACCGATCATTCACGTAAATACACATCCATTTAATTATATAACAATTAATCGACAATTATATTAAGAAAAACACCTAACTGGTTGGCGATCATTTGAGTTCAAAAGATTAGAAATAAAAAAAAAGTATCATCATTTAAGAATTAAAATCTGTTCAAAGAACAATCACAATTATGTTAAAAGCTTTGAAGTTAAAGCGGCATCAACCAGCAGTATCAGTATATCTAACATTTCATTGTAGAATTTTCTTTCAATTGGTTTAGTGCATTTCAATGAATTTTATTTTCTTATTGGAAATTAAAAGAATTTTCATAGTGATGAGCAAACAAATTTTTAATTCGCAATAACGCACAACAAAAAAAAAGTCCTGAGGTAAAATATCTAGACAGTTTTTTGCTTCTACATTCATTCTTTAGCTCATAAAACTGTCCATGTCAATCACAACTTTAAGTTTTGATAAAAACCAATCATCACGCAATGCATTTTAAATTTTTCAGCGCGTGCTCGCATGATTTCCTCATTAAAACATTTCATTATGCAAATTTCGTTCAAATTATTTCAATTTATTCATTATGGCTGCATAAAAGTATTTAAATAAATATTTAATTATTTTAAATTAGAAACAAAAAATTGAAAAAAAAAAAATTTAGAATTAAAAATTATCAAAAATTAAAAGTTGTAATCGCAAATAATTGAATTCATTTCATCTTTTGCCGATTCCAATTGATTGAACATTGCGACAAATTTGTTTCATTCTTCCACTTAACGGACATGATCGAATGCAGTTTTAATGAGTTCTTTGTTCACGATGGAACACTTTACCGCCAATGTTGATAGTACGAAGCAATTTGTGATTTTGCGGATATGAAAGAATTTTATTAATTACTTTAATTGATTACAACATCAATTGCACATTTCTTTGCAGTACCTTCGAAGTGATTCTTGATCGCTTTTATTGTCTTTTTGTAGGATTTTTCCGATCACGATCAAACGAATTCCTCAAATAAATAATTTCACTTGTTGCCAATAATTTCTCTGGCGGTTTCTTGAATGAAATTTCTTACACATTTTTCAAATTCTTCAGTTGAACTAAATTGCAAATTTATTATCTTTTATGATAGGATTTTTTACAGCATGTAAATAATTTTTTTTTTTTTAAGAAATCCATGACAACAATAAAGAAGATCATCATAAAGTTATTAAGTATTTTCTGAAGATTTCCAAAAGATCATTTATCATAAATTTCTTCTTGCTTATAAGAATTTTCAACAATTTGCTTCTGTTTGGTGTTTAATGCTTTGATATTACGGAAAGTATAAAATTCTTGCTTTAATGAAACATTTCAAACTTTCCGGTACATAACAAAAAAAAATTATAAAGTTTCACAAATTTTAAGTTACACAAACTTTTGTTCCACTTTGCCCATTTGATGCAGTTGTGTTCAATCTCTTTTGAGCAATTCGTTAAGTGCTGATATATATGTTTGGGCCATCTGAAGTGCTTCATATTTTGATAGTTTTCTATCATTACCTAAATTAGGTACAACGTCTCTAAGTCTGTTGATTAAATAAAATAATTAAATTCAAGTTGGAAGTCTGAAAATATTTCAACATACCGATCAAAAGCAAAATTTAAATTATTCATTCGACGCCGCTCTCTGGCATTTGCCGCTACTCGTCTTTTTTTGAGAATTTCCGGTGGTGCAAATGAATTTGATGCTGCTGATATTGAAGGAGATTGTCGATCCATAATTTTTTGATTGAGACTTTCATGTTTTTGCTTAAATTGTTCAACAAATCGATTCGTTCTCGCCACTTTATGAGCCGTTAAAGATTTGCTAATTTTATTGGATCCAGTGGCAATGCATGATTTAATTTTAGAGCAATCTTTCAGATGGGGTGATTCTTTAAATTCATATGAATTAAGGTTGGCAGTTTGTGGATAATAGCAGCAATCATTTTGATAATTTTGTTGCTCTAATCTCGATGGTGAATATGGGACGTTACGGACGTTACTGACTCCATTGGAATTGTAATTATAGTTTTCGGCAATATAGTTAAATGGTGCTAGTGCTGGTGAATTTATCGGTGAGATTGAGCTCTGATATCCATCAGAGCATTCACTTGATGAACTCGAATCGTTGAAATAATTTAATCCATATGTTGACATCATTGTTGTTGCTGTTGTTGCCATTTTATAATTATTGTAATTATAATTTATTGGCATAAAGGTCGAAGACATTTTTTCTATGATTTTATTAACTTTAGTTTTCACAATTTTATGATTTAATTTTCATACGTCTTTTCTGCTTCACGGACGAAATAAAACTGATCAATTTTCTTTGGATCGTTGATCATAATAAACTTCAGAAGAAGTATAATCATCAACTGATTCCTTTTTATGCTGAGAAAAGTATCTTTAAAAGAGATTCTTGATGTTCATTTAATTGAGAGAATTCTGATATAAAAATAATAAAAAAAAACAAATCCAAATGCGGGTTTGAAAAGAAATTGGAAAAGTTATTCTCGCAGATTTTGAATACATTCAAAGATTGTTGAACACGAAAGCAAACGCATCTTAGACACGCCTCTTTGTGCTCAATTCTTCTTGATTTATTTTTATAGATTGTAAGTCAAACTGTCTGCGAATTTCTAAGAGCAACATTTTGACCTGGATCTGTATTGGAAAAAGTTTCAATTAATCATCTTGAAATCCAACACGCGACCCTACGAATATTATGAAAAAATCATGATCTTCTATCTAAATCGATTGGCGAGCATTAACCAACTGATAGTTTTGAAAAGAGATGACCGTAACAAATTGTTAAGAATTCTGCAAAGTGGCGCTTAAAACCCTCAAAAAAATTACAGGGCGATCTGTGAAGGTTCGTCCCACTTTAAACGCTTTCGGGTTTCATGCCTTTCAAGTTGAATCTTTTACTTTTGTGTTGCACAATTTATGATCCATTAAATGGACAAGCGAATAAAATTTAGAAAAATCGCTTCATTTCATAAAAAAAATTCTTCTGTGAGCGATTTGGGTCTCGAATCATGTTGATCCATCATAACAAGGTAACGACAGAATCGATCTTAAATATGTTCGTGTCATGTCTGTTATGCCGATCCTTAATCGATCAATCCCTTTTTGCAAAGATCTTATCTTAAGTTCATCAGGAATCAATTTTTATATTTCTGAAAATTTCTGTTGAAATAAATTCTAGAAATTCTGGATGCATAATTCTAAATGGATTGATCCAAAGCTAATTTACTAACAGATCAACAAAGAGTTAATTCAATAAATTTCAAAATAGCATAGAATTTTAACATAATTCACTTCAACAAAAGGACGCAACAAAATGCGATAATTTCACGACCGATTTTGGACAACAAAAGTTAAAAAAAAGTTATTCTTCATCACTGTGGGTGTTCATTGTTCAATATGATAATGGCGAAAACGATCAAAGGTTTCCGAAACATCAAAATTTTGTTGTCCTTTGCGACTTTCTTTAAATCAAATTTACCACCCGCGTTCGGATGATTCAGCATAAAAAAAAGCCTTTCAAGGGTCTTTTGATTCCTTCCGTCATTTTCATCCAGAAACATCATCATTAAACTTAAATGAGGATGCAATTTGAAGCTCGTTTCGAAAATATTGTGCAATCGTTACACGTGCGGTCAATCTATCAAAAGTTAGACATAAATATTCGGAAATCACGTAAATAAAACAAAAAGATTTTTTAACTTACAGTAAACTTTACACCGCATCATAAATGACCAAATGTCTTCGTCTTTAGAAAAAAATATGTTTCTGAAAAACCTTTTAGAATAATGATATAACTAAAGATTTAGCTTTTTGCACTCACCACGTGCGAATAGCATGCTGCTCTTATAACTGCATAATTACTGCAATTCTAACAGATGTTGCGATGTGGACTTTTGTTGTCCGACAACAATCGAAATGTTGTTACTAAATAAATGAATCGAAAAGTAAATACCTGCGGTCAGTTCCTTTTGTCCTACCAAATGCTTTCAAAACTAATTCTTGTGCCAAAAAAAAGTCCTGAGAACAATAGAAAGCGGAAAATTGTAATTGCAAGTGTATCATGCAATCACCATGTGTTTTTACTTTCATTTTAACATTTTGCTAAGGCTTTTATTGAGTATAACAAATATTTATAAATTTCAATAGAATAATACAATAAATGGCCAGTTAAATATATAGCGATAATAATTAATGGAGTATTACTTGAAATTACAAGAAAAATCTCTGTTCTTCTTTACAACCAACGCCATGAATATTTGAGTTATTGATGACAATCAAATGTGGTACAACATCAATTTTAATATTGTGCTTTTCAAGATAAACAACAATATCCGCAAGTGTTGTACAATAGAAATCATTGTCACTGAATTGAATGTGCTTCAACGAGTGCAGTGGTCCTAAAATGCCATCAGGAAAAATGTACTGTCTGAAGCGATAAATTCGATTTCCATTCAGATATAAATTCTTTAAATTCAACAACGAAATGATCGACTTAAGTGTAAAATTTTCGAGCTTATTGTAGGACAAGTCAAGTGTTATCAGCGATTCCGGAAACATTCCATACTTGACGACTACTGAATTGTTGGCTAAATTCAATGTTTTAAGGCCTTTCAAATTGCCCAATGCTTTGTGCGGAATGATGCTCAAATTGTTGTTAGACAAATCAAGTTCTTCTAAGTCATTCAAATTATCAAACGCATCCATGTCGATTTCTTCGATTTGATTGCGATCCAATGAAATTTTTCTTATTGATTTGCATGGTGAAAATACCTTGGCGGCAAGTGATTGAAGTTTGTTATCGGAAAGATTTATGTCCAACATTTTTGATGCATTTTCAAATGTATTATATGGTAATTGAACTATTTCTAGACCACTTGCGTAAAGGCTGTTAATTGCCTGATATTTACTGAACAAATTGCTCGGTAGCTCATTGAGTGTAGTGTTTACGAAACCAATGCAATCTAAACTGTAATTTGTCTCATCGAAGTTAATGACGATATTTGTATTTTCATCCGTTTGAATATTTTCATAAAAGCACGAAAATCCAACAATGCATCGATAAGGCAAATTTACAATCCGCTGCACATCAAAATTTGGATTACATTTAAGTTCAATAACTTTACAGTTGACTGTTGCCACTAATGCAGTTATGCTGAAATAATTTCAATGTTAACTTCAACATTAGTTCATCAATTTCAGTTCTACTTATTTACAAAAAAAGATAAAATTTCATCGTGCTTATTTTCACAAATTTAATGTTCTATGCTTAAAAGACAGTCACAGACTAATCGCGTAATTCAAAAATTCTCAAAAAAATCTCGCAATTCGTTGATAAGAAAAATCATTTGACGAATTTTTTGTTCTAAATTGTAAAAAAAAATTGTCAACTACTTTAGTTGTTATCAGTGTCGTGACAAATTATTTAAATTCATTATTAATTGAGCAAGGTCATGATGCATGACTTCAGTTTGTTGCTAAATTATTCTCCGGTTAATTGACAGAAAATTTAATCATCCGAGATGTTTAGGAGTCCTTTTAATTATTTTCTGTCGTTACCTTGTTATGATGGATCAACACGATTCGAGACCCAAATCGCTAACAGAAGAATTTTTTTTATGAAATGAAGCGATTTTTCTAAATTTTATTCGCTTGTCCATTTAATGGATCATAAATTGTGCAACACAAAAGTAAAAGATTCAACTTGAAAGGCATGAAACCCGAAAGCGTTTAAAGTGGGACGAACCTTCACAGATCGCCCTGTAATTTTTTTGAGGGTTTTAAGCGCCACTTTGCAGAATTCTTAACAATTTGTTACGGTCATCTCTTTTCAAAACTATCAGTTGGTTAATGCTCGCCAATCGATTTTGATAGAAGATCAAGATTTTTTCATAATATTCGTAGGGTCGCGTGTTGGATTTCAAGATGATTAATTGAAACCTTTTCCAATACAGATCCAGGTCAAAATGTTGTTCTTAGAAATTCGCAGACAGTTTGACTTACAATCTGTAAAAGAGAATCAATAAGAATTAAGCACAAAGAGGCGTGTCTAAGATGCGTTTGCTTTCGTGTTCAACAATCTTTGAATGTATTCAAAATCTGCGAGAATAACTTTTCCAATTTCTTTTCAAACCCGCATTTGGATTTGTTTTTTTATTTTACTACGTTTTTTTATATCAGAATCCTCTCAATTAAATGAGCATCAAGAATCTCTTTTAAAGAAACTTTTCTCAGCATAAAAAGGAATCAGTTGATGATTATACTTCTTCTGAAGTTTATTATGATCAACGATCCAAAGAAAATTGATCAGTTTTATTTAGTCCGTGAAGCAGAAAAGACGTATAAAAATTAAATCATAAAATTGTGAAAACTAAAGTTAATAAAAACATAGAAAAAATGTCTTCGACCTTTATGCCAATAAATTATAATTATAATAATTATAAAATGGCAACAACAGCAACAACAATGATGTCAACATATGGATTAAATTATTTCAACGATTCGAGTTCATCAAGTGAATGCTCTGATGGATATCAGAGCTCAATCTCACCGATAAATTCACCAGCACTAGCACCATTTAACTATATTGCCGAAAACTATAATTACAATTCCAATGGAGTCAGTAACGTCCGTAACGTCCCATATTCACCATCGAGATTAGAGCAACAAAATTATCAAAATGATTGCTGCTATTATCCACAAACTGCCAACCTTAATTCATATGAATTTAAAGAATCACCCCATCTGAAAGATTGCTCTAAAATTAAATCATGCATTGCCACTGGATCCAATAAAATTAGCAAATCTTTAACGGCTCATAAAGTGGCGAGAACGAATCGATTTGTTGAACAATTTAAGCAAAAACATGAAAGTCTCAATCAAAAAATTATGGATCGACAATCTCCTTCAATATCAGCAGCATCAAATTCATTTGCACCACCGGAAATTCTCAAAAAGACGAGTAGCGGCAAATGCCAGAGAGCGGCGTCGAATGAATAATTTAAATTTTGCTTTTGATCGGTATGTTGAAATATTTTCAGACTTCCAACTTGAATTTAATTATTTTATTTAATCAACAGACTTAGAGACGTTGTACCTAATTTAGGTAATGATAGAAAACTATCAAAATATGAAGCACTTCAGATGGCCCAAACATATATATCAGCACTTAACGAATTGCTCAAAAGAGATTGAACACAACTGCATCAAATGGACAAAGTGGAACAAAAGTTTGTGTAACTTAAAATTTGTGAAACTTTATAATTTTTTTTGTTATGTACCGGAAAGTTTGAAATGTTTCATTAAAGCAAGAATTTTATACATTCCGTAATATCAAAGCATTAAACACCAAACAGAAGCAAATTGTTGAAAATTCTTATAAGCAAGAAGAAATTTATGATAAATGATCTTTTGGAAATCTTCAGAAAATACTTAATAACTTTATGATGATCTTCTTTATTGTTGTCATGGATTTCTTAAAAAAAAAAAATATTTACATGCTGTAAAAAATCCTATCATAAAAATATAAATTTGCAATTTAGTTCAACTGAAGAATTCGAAAAATGTGTAAGAAATTTCATTCAAGAACCGCCAGAGAAATTATTGGCAACAAGTGAAATTATTTATTTGAGGAATTCGTTTGATCGTGATCGGAAAAATCCTACAAAAGACAATAAAAGCGATCAAGAATCACTTCGAAGGTACTGCAAAGAAATGTGCAATTGATGTTGTAATCAATTAAAGTAATTAATAAAATTCTTTCATATCCGCAAAATCACAAATTGCTTCGTACTATCAACATTGGCGGTAAAGTGTTCCATCGTGAACAAAGAACTCATTAAAACTGCATTCGATCATGTCCGTTAAGTGGAAGAATGAAACAAATTTGTCGCAATGTTCAATCAATTGGAATCGGCAAAAGATGAAATGAATTCAATTATTTGCGATTACAACTTTTAATTTTTGATAATTTTTAATTCTAAATTTTTTTTTTTTCAATTTTTTGTTTCTAATTTAAAATAATTAAATATTTATTTAAATACTTTTATGCAGCCATAATGAATAAATTGAACGTAATTTGCATAGTGAAATGTTTTAATGGGGAAATCATGCGAGCACGCGCTGAAAAATTTAAAATGCATTGCGTGATGATTGGTTTTTATCAAAACTTAAAGTTGTGATTGACATGGACAGTTTTATGAGCTAAAGAATGAATGTAGAAGCAAAAAACTGTCTAGATATTTTACCTCAGGACTTTTTTTTGTTGTGCGTTATTGCGAATTAAAAATTTGTTTGCTCATCACTATGAAAATTCTTTTAATTTCCAATAAGAAAATAAAATTCATTGAAATGCACTAAACCAATTGAAAGAAAATTCTACAATGAAATGTTAGATATACTGATACTGCTGGTTGATGCCGCTTTAACTTCAAAGCTTTTAACATAATTGTGATTGTTCTTTGAAAATTTTAATTCTTAAATGATGATACTTTTTTTTTATTTCTAATCTTTTGAACTCAAATGATCGCCAACCAGTTAGGTGTTTTTCTTAATATAATTGTCGATTAATTGTTATATAATTAAATGGATGTGTATTTACGTGAATGATCGGTGGATCCAATTTATTTCGATGGGTGTTCTGCTGTAGTTGGTATGTCATTAATCTAAAATGAATTGGCTCAACTGTGATCAGTGTGGCGGCAACAATGATGCGCAAGAAAGAGTGATTAAGATCTTCAAAGAGCGGTCATCCGATCGGCAAGTTCTTGGCTTTCATCATTCTTATTACTTATTGTGATGGTGTTTATGGGATTTGAGAACATTAATTTTTCACTTGTAAATGACCAATTGTTCCAGCATCAATTGTTTATTTTCTGCCATCTAATCTACTTGCAAATGATGATTGCAAAGAGAGACCTATGGGAAAAAAATTATAAGACTCTTGATATTTATTCCAATTTGAATGTTTGAATAAAAAAATTCTAACCTCAAAATCCATTTAGAATGGTGCTGGTTTCATCATGAACTGTAAAAAAAGCTACCTGTTTTTTTGTTCAAGATTAATTTTACCACACATAATTAACCTGCAAATTCTAGCAAGTGCTCTTAATATTATCACTGAATCATGCAATACATTTTGATATTGCAATTGAATAATGCTCTTAATATTTGATATAATTTTACTAATCATTTTTTATGATCGGATCTTTCACTTCAAAAATATGAAAAAAAATCTGCTTTGAAAATTCGCACGATCAGACCGCAATTGATATAATTTAGAGCGCATTTATTGGTTTAAAAATTCCTTTTACCTCATTAAATCAACTAAACAACCTGCTGCAACTGAAACATCATTGTTGCATGTTTCCTTTTTTTGAGATTCTAAATTGTTTTTTTTTTTTCTCCTCTAAACATCTCAAACAATGAAATCAGTAACAAAAAAAAAATGAGATTCAACAAACAATGATGCGGTTTCTTTACATCATCAATTGGTTTGCAAGCAAAACGTACCCTCAGGAAGCGAACTGCACGAAAGTGGTTCTTTTTTAAGAAAATTTATAAATGTTTTCAAATAAAAATATAAAACACTTGAAGATGTTGTTTAAGAATCCTTGAAGCTTTTCACCTAATTGCCGGAATTAGAGATCAATCAACTTCCCGCAGTTTTACAGAAAAAATTCAGATTTTGATTCATAATTTAATAAACATTTTTAGCTAATCATCAACTAATTAAAATGTTTAATCGATTTCGATTGATTGTCGGCATTTTTTTATGTTTAAGTTTTTTAAAAACATTTTGGATTCCATCTGATACATGCTTTAATTATTTATGAAACAACTGAAACATCTTTGCAATTGGCAGGAAAAGTTCAATATCATTCACCAATGTCGAACATGAAAAAAAAAAAATGTTAAAAAATGTCTCGAAAATCTTGAGAAACTCATTTTGTCCTGATGTTGTGCAATTAAGATCTGAAATAATATCACTCCAACTTAACCTTTCAATCCAATTTAAAATATTTTGATGTAAACAGAACACATATATAATCACAGATCCATTTATCTTTCAATAGGAATCTTCTTCTTGTGACGCTCAAAAAGTGTGTCTCGGGGGTTTTTTCGGTAGTCATAATTTATGATGGCGATTGATGTTTTAAGATAAGAAGTGTGCTATATTTATGATATGAATGAAAATAATGGACTTGCAGGTAAACAAAGAAATAGAAATATGCAGTAAGAATAGGACTTTCACTTATCTTTCAGAAAGTTATAAAATTCCGACATGCAACTTCAATAAATGCAATTTAGATTTCAAGTTTATTTATAACTTTCTTCCTTTGTCCTTCTATAATGGTTGTTGATGTATTTATGATCACAACTTTATCCATTTTTGACTGAAGTTGTTAAAAATAGTTAAAATGTAAAATATTTCAATTTTGTTATCAATTGATTTTCAAAGCATTTCACAGTTCAATGTGTGTGACCATAAAAGGTTTCACAGTATTTTCTTTGCGGCTCCTTAACATTTAACAACTTAATTTTGATCAATCTGATGATGTGCACAATGAAAAAATGTCAATTTAGTCTGTTGCATGTCGATAAATCAAATCAATAACTCGAAAATTTATTCATTGCACAACAAACTTTTTTTTTCTTCTTTCGTCAAAACCTCAAACAACGAAATTCCTTCACAGCAGTAAGTTACCGAACTAATATTTCAATTCTTCTTTGTGATAAATTTCATTGCCAAACTTTTTTGTTGCATCTTTTTACTCTTTTTTTCGTTCGATTTAATTAAAATTCTCGATGCACAACAGAAAAGGATCCATAATGTCTCTATATTTTGATGTCCAATAATTACGTGACACAATTTTGATTCTTGATTTTCATAATAAATTTCCTGCGATAAGAATATCTCGTGACATTGACATTATCTCTCCATCTCTCTCTCTCTAATAAGAATAAAAAATTTCAAGTCAATCGCTTCTTTAAAGTCAAGATTTCTTTGAAGTTTTGCTCCATTTTGATAAGTCTTTAGAATGACTTGCAACTTGTGAGCGGCTTTGATTTCATTACAAAGACAAACAAAAAGGATTTCTATTGAGAATCTATAAATCGGAAAACAGAAAAAAAAAGTCTCAAAAATTTCAGTAAAGTTTTGTTCCGTTTTGATTAGCCTCGAGAATGACTTGCAACATTTCACTAACATCTTACTCAGAGCCACTTTATTTTTTATTTTTTTTTTTTTCATTGAAAGAAATCGTGAGAACGATTGAACGGATACAGTTTATTTCTTATAGGTATTTTGTAGTTATTGGAACATTCAAAACTGGAACTAATCGTTATATCCTTAAACTTATTTTGATGCTTCAAGCTAAGTTGTCTCGCACGTGGTCAGCTATTGTTTATGGATATTTAAATTCGTAACATTCTGATGATTTTAGATGTTATTAAGTCAGGGGCATTAATTCTTACACAAATTAAAACATTTCTTCAGTTCATTATCTGGATATTTTGAGATATAATTGCCCATCTAATTCTAAATTAAGGTTATAATAAATTAGTTCATTTTACAAGAACTGGCATTGCTCAAATAATTGGGCGCCGTAATAATGAGCGAAATTTTCAATCAAGTACCACACAAAAAACCCTCCAGCAAGTCTCGTGTTCAATAATATTCGGATGTAATTTTTTACGAATTTACGCTGCTGCTGACGCTTACCGAAACTGTGAATAAAAAAAAATGTTTAGGAAATTTTAATGAATTGTGGAAATTGAATATCATAATAACAATTACTTCCATCTCTCTTTATTCTTCTCGTTTTCCAACTATCTGATGATCGCCACAGTAAGAAACATATGAGAAGAAATAATAAAACAACTTTTAAAGTTCTTTTAATTATAATTTGTTTCAATTACCACCACATTTTTATTTAAATTGACTGATTAAATTTTGGTTAAACTTGCTGTTAATTAGAACTCTCTCTAAATGATTGGCATTTTTATTTGCATAATTTCGTGTATTTCTCCAATGCAATTTCTCAGTCCAATCCTAAAATTCACGTGCATAAATTGCGTGACGGTTATCTTTGTTTTCATCCGTATTAGTGTTGGATCTGCGAAATATTTCTTATTTCGTTGAATTGGATATTTTGAAATGTAAACTCGCATTCTTTGGGGTTTCTAAAAGGTTGAATTGAATATCCGAGATTGGTATAAACATAAGCACAGCTAGCAGATAAATTTGTTGTACAATATAAAGCGGCTGTTTCACATAAATCCTGCCCAGTTCCGTATTCTTTTGTTACCACGCCGAGATACTTAATAAGACTTCGGAGACGAAAATTATTTCATGATTTCTTCGCAAATTGTGTGGAAAAAGATATAAAATATTGAGAATGGTCAGTGAAGTAAATCTTAAGTCTCCATCAATGTACACGTAAATGTCGAGTTTTAATTAAAATTACGGAATACTTATGAAATAACAACTTCAATTTGATAAGATAAAGCTCTTTATAAGTAGAACTTACGAATCGTAATTTTGATAACATAAAAAAAATATATATATTTTTTTGGAATTTCAATATCTTTTTTTTATAAGTAGTTTATCACTAATTGAAGTTGGGTTTGGGTGTACAATTTTTTTTTTTTTTTTCAAGAAAATATTTAGGTTTGATTTGTTTTTGTTGTATTTAATATTATTTACATGCATTTTAGGAGTATACATTTCCAGTTTACATTTTGTTGTTTAATATCTATTTATGTTATTTTTCCTTTGTCTTTTTTTTTGCCAAATATAATAGTTAAGAGTTTACAATGAAGTAAAATCTAATCATTTAAATGACACATTACAATTAATTTATTTAATTATCATTGAGTAACGTGCTGTTAGATCCTACAAAGTTTGTAAGTGACGCATTCATATAATTACTTATTGTTGTGGAATCCGTGGGAAGTTCGGTGGTTGTTGGAATGAGTGATGATGTCAAGTTGGCAAGAATTTTATTCATGAGTTGCGCTGTTGTCATTTGAATTAGTTGTGTTGTGGTCTCGAGTTCTTCAGGAGTCTTTGGGACATAAGGATATTGAAGGCATGGAAATGCAGTTGGCGGACCCAACATATTTTCAAAAACATAACCGACCAACGAGCCCGCTGTTAGTCCAGACATGTAAGAAATTGTCATGATGTTACCAGTCATTTCTTTCTGTGGCGCTGCTACTTTTTGTGGTGCTATCAACATTGGTAGACTACCTGCGAGTCCATTTGAAATTCCCAGTGCTGCTGTAAACATAAACGCCGGAATCTCACCAGAAATTGTTGGATTTTTACGAGGCGCCACACATAGAAGAAGCAATGGAATGAGAAGTGCCCGCAGGGATGACATCAATATCAATTGACGACGTGACCAATTGTAAGGAACAGCGGCGAGAAGTTTTCCAATGACATCTGTCAAATTGAATGTAAACATTAGCAGAACGGGCATCCATGATTTCAATCGACATGAAATGATCTCGGATTCTAAACCGGGATACAGTGAAAGTGTGACGCAATAAGCCAATGCAATGCCAGTCATATAAGGAAAAATAGATCGAGCAACTTTAATTCGTTCATCCATTCCCTCTCGTAGACGTCTGAAACTTCCAAAACTACCAGAGCCGGGTGCCAAAATATGTTCGACTTTGTAAGCTGTTACTGTACCGGTGGGCGAAGACAATGTATCTTGATTTAGTGTCGCTGTGACTGCACTATTTGCGCGACTCGAAGTAACAGAAGATTCACCGGATCGAATGAGTGACGACTCGGTGTTAGCATCACCACCAGCTGGATTTGACAACTCGTAAACAGGATTGCTGAAACTTAACGGTGGTGGAACTTGAGCTGAAGCCGGAGGAGTATCCAGATTTAATACACCATACATTGATGATCCATCGGGTTCCTTTAAAAATTAATTATTGCCATTAGCAACTTGAAGATTTTAAGTCTAAAACTTTGTTTTTACCTCATCCGGTCGCAAAATTATTTTCGTGCATGAGTTAAGATGATACCGAATGTACTGTGAATCAATTGTGAGCGCGTGAAGAATGTAACTGAATGCAACATAAACTGTGCTTGTTAAGAAAAATATAACAGTCGATGCAGTATCACTCTGAATAAGTAATTTGGTGAAGACTCGATTACTGGATACAAGAAATCCCGCAATGCTCTCACCGAACATTAGAGCTTGTGTGAATTTTTTCTTTGGCAACAATGCAGCAAATCCATAGAAGCTTGATTGCTGAACAGTGCATCCAAGAGCACAAAGACTGACGCATGCTAGATTTACCGAATATGCTGTTTGTGCCTCAAACACGTGCCACGCAACTTCACAAAGTGCGACAAAAATTAATGTAATAAATGACACGATATAACCTGATAAGGAAAACATTTCATTAATAAATGGAAATAATGAAATAAGTTTAAAATTTAGCTCACCAAACAAAATCCTTACACGAAATGGAGCGATTTTGAGGAAAATATTATTTAATAAAACACTAGCAAAGGCTACAATAATATATGTGGCGCTGATATCAAGCTCAACACTACGCGATGGAAATCGCTCAACCCAGTAATCTGAAGCAATAATAAAGGAATTATAGGGAAGAACGAAGCCAATTCCAGCAGTCAATAATGAAAGGTAGACAATGTGACGATGATCTTTCGGTGGATTTGTATTATGATTGGGACTGGTATCGCTGAAAGTACGAGTTGTTGTTCCAATCGGCTCATATGGCTCATAGCTTCTGGGTTCATCATTTAATTCGATTCCTTCCATCATTTTTTTTTATTTGCACAATGGAAAAATTTTCCGCTTGTAATATTATTATTGGTTTTTTGTAATTTTCTTTTCTCCCATTAAAATTTGCATTTCTCTCAAAAAATCTTACGGAGTTTTTCACCGCGTTTTATGTTGCTGCTGTGCTCATTTACCAGTGCACTGCAAACTGCCGTGAGTTGACATATATATTCAAGAACAGTTGCACAATTTTTAAATGACTTTTAACAACGAAATATGATGGAAAACAGGAAAAGACATGCTTACTCGATGATTTTTAAATACAGTTTATTTAGTGAGAAAATCTTTTTCGTGTGATGGAAAAAATTGCATGCCTCGGGAAAAATTTTGTGCCCATGCGCATTGAAGCGATTTTCCAGTTGTTTACAAAAACGTTTAATACAGTTCTTATCAAAAATGCATTTGTGAATAATTATAATCTGAACTAATGCGAAAAAAAATTAAGTAACAGAAAAGATTACGGGAAAATTATAATTTTTATTTCCTGTGTAAGCACAAGATAGTTCCATAAAAATAACGGTTAAAATTTGAATCAATATTTACTTACAAGAATTTTTTAGATCCGTGCCGAAGTATCATTACAAAATTAATCGAAAGTGATCTCATTTTCTTGCTTGTATGTTTTTCAGCGTAATACAATTTGTTGATAATACTTAAAGCAGTGGATTAAAAGCAGAACAACAAAAGGTGCGTTAAAATACTGATAAACAGAATTTGGCGGTGAAATTGCAGTAAATAGATTATAAAGGATATTCAAGTTCAAGTTCGGCTCCTAAAATAGATAATATGAACCGTTCTTTCTGTAAATCGATATCCATAATCAACTTTCTACTAACAACATTTATTGAAGGACGCGCCGTAACCTATTGATCAGTAATGGTGTTGAAGGACAAATAATGTTAATTTATACAGAAGAATATGAAGATTCATTGCATAATTTTCTTTATTAGCGTGATTTTGCACACAGTCTTTGCGTGATGACACCAATAGACTATTTTTAGTTTGTGCTCATAAATTCGCAATCACGACTGAAAAAAAAAAAACAATTAATTAATTTGTTTTACTCCTTTCTAATTTTTATTTTTCTAGTCATGAGGACTGTTCTTCCAATTGCAGCTGGTCTTCTATCAATCGGTGCTTTAATTTATCTTTATGTTCGACACCGAGATAAGAAAGACAAGAATAAAGACGGTGGAAAGAGAGCTCCTGAAATTGAGCCAATTGAGACTCTTGAATTTCAGGTTGACAATCAGCAGGTGCCTCAAGTTATTGGGCGCAATTCTGTTATTCTCAAATCCATTGAAGAAAAAACCGCAACAATCATACGTTTTCGAGAAAACGGTGAAAATCATCAGATATGCTCCATCAGAGGAAAAATTAGTGCTGTTAAGATTGCAAAGCAATTAGTGGACATCGAAGCAGCGAAACCAGTTGTAATAACTGACGAAATCCTAGTACCAACATCATCCTGTGGCAAAATTGAAGGCTATTGTGGCTCAGTGCTTCATGAGATATGCCAGAAATCCTCGGCAAAAGTCTGGGTGGATCCTGGAACTCGAAAAGTTCAAGGTGATACACGTCGTGTTCTTATCACAGGCACTAAGGAACAAGTTGAACTGGCGAAGAAATTAATTGAAGAGAAGATTAAAGAAGTCAACCCAGAAGAGCAACAATCAAATGATGATAAACAAGAAATTAAACGTGAGCCTCGTGGCACGAGTCCATCTCAATATGCTAGTAATTCAAGCATAACGACAACAGATTCTCCTCGTGAGTTATTGTTTCCATCACCGGAAAAACTGCGCAATTCCGAAGGACAATTGGAAGTTTTTGTATCTGCAGTTAGCTCACCATCACGCTTCTGGGTTCAATTGGTCGGTCCACAGTCGACTGAGCTCGATTTTCTCGTTGACGCTATGACAGAATATTATAACAATAAGGAGCATCGAGAATTGCATCAGATTCGTGAGCCATATCTCGGTCAAATAGTAGCAGCCATGCTATATAATGATAACAAATGGTATCGAGCTGAAATTGTTGCAATTCAACCAAATGAATCGTCACCGGATGAACTTGTGCTCGATGTTTACTTTCTCGATTATGGTGACTCACAGTTTGTTAGCAAGAAAGATGTTTTAGAACTACGCGCCGATTTCCTTTCATTGAGATTTCAAGCCGTCGAATGCTTCCTGGCACATGTCCAGCCAGCCAATGGAGGAAGTAAACTTGACGAGTGGGATGAACGATCAGTCGATAAATTTGAGGAACTGGTTCAAGTTGCCCAATGGAAGAAACTTGCCAGCAAAGTTGTTACCTACAAAGAACGAAAATCATTTGCTCTTCAGCGTAAGTCAAAGAAAAGAGAAAGTTCTCCAATTCCCGGCGTTGAGCTATACGATTCTGATAATGCAGATTTAAATATCGCTCTTGAACTTGTAAGGCTGGGACATGCTGAAATTTCTGATCACTTTGGGGATTTGAATAAAAGCGTTATTTTAACTCCAACTGATGGCGGGACCTTAAAAGGAGAAAAGGATTCACCAGCATCAGCAAAGATTGAGCCATTGCCAGTCGTTATTCAAAAAGAATCTACACCTGAACCAGTTCAGATCACATCATCTCCAGAATTTATTAATATTGAATCTTCGCCAGAGATAATTTCAATCGAATCATCTCCAGAACCTCTTCGTACAAGCAGCGATGCAACTTCATCTGTGCCATTAATTAACAACAACACAATTGAACCAGTATTGAAGTTAAATAATGAGCCATTTTCGACGCCCCGAGCGGAACCGACAACTATTTTTAATGGTCAAGGAAAGCCAGCGCTGAGTAAGAAAAATCAAGTGGCTGATTTCCTTAAAAATGAACAACAGCCGCAACCCGTAAAGAAACATTTCGAGGACTGGAATGACATGATGGAAGACTCTTAAAATAATTAGCACTTTTAATAAACTAATGAGAACAAAATGAAAACTCCCTCCAAAATGGATTTTGCTGCCTAGCTGGACAGGGAAAAGTGCCTTTCAGCTTATTAGGACCTTAGAGAGAGTCAGCCACTTTATGTGAATTTTATATTGTTTCCCTTTCCTTTACATTTGTTTAGTACTTAAGATAAAAGCCTCACAGTTGAAAAGATGTTGCACAAATAAATTTTGTTGAAATTAATTTTTTATCACGAATTTTTCTTTTCAAATATTTTTTCCATTTTATTTTTCAGTTTTGTAATTTTTTATTTTTTTTTTTTCTTTTCCAGATTTTTGTCAACTTAAGAATTAATAGAAAAGAAGAATCTTCTATCATTGTTTTTTTTTTTATTTCTTGCGAAACAGTAAATATCGCACATTACAGATTTGGTTAATCGCAGAAGCAAAAATTCATAGTTTAAGAGTGAGACACGAGTGCTAAGTTTTGTGAACTTCATTCAATACGGTCCCTCTTGCAAAATTGTTGGACAATAATGAAATAGAAACAGCGCGGGGGATGGTGGGCTTCAGGATTAACCAAAGTGGTCTTACTTTCTGTTGTTTAGGTTGTGAATTAAACTCATTTACTAACGGTGCTATGAGGGACGTACATAATTTGCGCCACAATTTTTTTCAAGAAAGTTCTTAAGCGTTTTTTTTTCTGTAGTCATTTATTTTTTAATCGGCAAAGGTGTATTGTGACATACCACCCAAGCACCGTACAAGGTTGAAAGCTTCTTCTTTTTTTTCTTTTTTTTTCCTTTTTTTATCAAAAGACAATTAATTTTTCATGTTTCAAAGAGACAACATTTTTAAAAACTTTCAAGATTTATCAGCAGAATCTCACTTGATTGGCGACATTTAAAAAAAAAAGAAAAGAATGACTTGCTTCGGATGGTGGTAGTGGGTTTAATAAAGTTCAAATATCAATTTTTGATCCAGTGTCTAGTGTATTTTGTGTATCTATATTATGCGGCAGAAAACAAAAAGAGGAAAATTTAATCAAAATTATGTCTGACGTAGGTGAAAATGATTTTTTTTTTAAATTTCCATTACTTGTTTGCTTCTCGTTATGCAATTGTTGCACTAATTAATTAATAGTTATTTTAATATTATTTTTTTGCCATTACAATTAAGATTTCATTTTAAACCATCATTCTCGGAACTATCAAAGAAGTTTTTGCACACGGAATCATTGTGTGGATCGTTGATGACAATTCAATTTTTTTTTCCATTTGTTTGAATTATGTGTTTTATTTCAGCATCCTTATTGGATTGAACATAGGTGGACGATGATTATGATGTTGTTGTTGTGTTCTATTTATGGGCTTGTTTTATCCATAACAATTTTTACTATTTTTGTTTTTTTTTTTTTTTTTTGATCTCAAATATTTTTGTTTGTCGTTGATATTAAAGGAGGAAGGAAAGTGAAGATAGAAGTAGAGTGGTAGAAAAGTTAACATTCATCTCGACGAACGTTGGGAATTCAGATGGGAAAACTTTGAATTCAATTAAATCAATTTTACATGCAAAGTTAACGACAAAAGTTTTTCCCAAGTTGTGTTTATGCATTTGAAAACAGAAGGAAATAGCCAGGATGTGAGTCCGACTAACAAAATAGGAATTTTGATGTTGACAAAGATATAAATTGGGATCTGTAGTAAAATATTTATGTGTTTGTATGTTTGCGTATAAACCAGATATTTCTCGTGTGCAATTTGTGTAGGCAGAACAGCAACCAACAAACTTAGAGGAAATAATCGGGAGTTCTTCTCGTAACGTGTGGCTCACCGCGTCGTGGTGCCGGATCAAACTGGAGGCTAAAATAAGATCAATGTCAATTAATAAAAAGTTCGCTCGGTCAATTGATTAGGTGTATAAAAAA
This sequence comes from Propsilocerus akamusi, assembly GCA_018397935.1. Classification (NCBI taxonomy): domain Eukaryota; kingdom Metazoa; phylum Arthropoda; class Insecta; order Diptera; family Chironomidae; genus Propsilocerus; species Propsilocerus akamusi. The sequence goes on along the minus strand of CM031468.1, from coordinate 12,328,036 downwards.
AAACTTACAATGAAAACTTCAATGAATCGTCTAATTCCATTAATGCTGCCTGATTACCGCAACGATAACAATAATTTGGCGCTGAGAAAATTGTGACGACATGACGCTCATGACACCAATTGTATCCTTCCATAACCAACTGATGGGCACGGGAAACTAATGTTAATCCATTTGTGTGATTGAAAATTTCGGAAATGTCCTGTGAACGATTTAATAAAAAAAAAATTAGTTTAGTTTAAGGAGCAAAAATATTTTGATCATTACCTGGCCAAAAGTGTAACCAGCACCACGAGGTGAGATACCCCAACCGCCCCGGTCATCAGGATCTGACCACAAAAGATCGCACATGGGTCCTTCATGTGGCACTTCCTGAAGTCTGTCTAATGCCCTAATATGATCTAATGTGTCAATTGATGGCGAGAGGCCTCCATGCAAGCAGAATATTTGTCCATCGACGAGGGCGGTAAGGGGCAGATAATCGAATAAATCGGTAAAGTATTTCCACACATTCGGATTTCCGTATTTGCGCAGACATTCGTCATAGAATCCATACACTTGCGTAATCTGTCTTGATTCGTGATTTCCGCGCAGAATGGTAATTCGTTCGCGATAGCGGACCTTCAGGGCGACGAGAAGTGTCACTGTCTCCACAGAATAGTAGCCGCGATCAACATAATCTCCCATAAACAAGTAGTTTGTGTCGGGAGAACGTCCACCTATCCGGAACAGCTCCATCAAATCGTGAAATTGTCCATGCACATCCCCGCAAACTGTCACTGGGCATTTCACTTCCTGAACATTTGATTCTTTTGCTAGGATCTCTTTAGCCTGAAATAATAATAAAAAATAACAATTATTTACTACATGCAGGCAATAAAAACTGGATACTGGATACATTTTCATGTGATTGACATTGCGAAACCTGATAACGATAAGAAGTCTCATGATAGTTTCAACGATAATTGAAACAAGTAAACAAAGAAAAACAAAGACCGCCCTTTCGACGCACAAACATTTTCAAATGTCAATTTATAAAACAATGGAAGCAACCGCGAAAAAAGATTTAAATTATATGAGTCATGATTGTGTCACGAGATAATGCTGATGCATATATCAGATTGAATGATCAAACAACAACAGAGCAACTGGAGCTACAAATGTGTTTACCGTCCGGTCATTCAACTATTTCAGCAGTTAAAAATATCATCAAGAATTTTTACGTTTAATTATAAAAATAAGCAATTCACGCAGACGATGTTGATAACGGAATCTCTGAGAAGCGTCTCAATTCACAAAACGATCTCAACAATTCTTTCCTTAAGCATGCACAACAGACTGATCCCTAAAATAGAACAATCAAATTATCTGAAGCGATGATGTTCGAAGTTTATATTTTATTATTTCATGAAGCTTTGGAAGTTACGTTTCCGCATTGATCGTTCGCTGCATACAAGAAATCATTGATAAGATCTCATTTGAAGCTATTCTAATTTTCCAACAATTACCTTCACTTTCCATTTTTTTTTGTTTTTTACATAAGAGAAATGTGGAATCAACGCCCATTTAAATGTACTCTTGCGTGGCCTATCATCGTCATCATCATCGTCTAAACTCAGCTCACATTGTGCTCCCCTCTCAAATTTGTACTATCTATTTTTAAAACATCGCTCTTGACCATCTTTACGCGAATTGAATTATGGTGTACGAGTGGTGATATTAACAAAGAACGGTCGTGAAACATTTGAAATGTTTATTGCTCTCGTTTTGGGACATTTTTTATTGAAGAACTTTTTCTCCCTTTCTCATATGTGCACATACAAAAATCTTCTTCTTAAGAAATTTTCATTAAAATCTCACGTTTACGTCATTATCAAATTTATTTCCCACAGATCATCAATCATTAAAAGGTATTTCATCAAACGAACGCGACGATTTGTAGCTTCCGCTGAAAATGTTAGCAAAGTCAGACGCGGCTGCAGGATTATTAATTAATTGATAAAAATCCTCTTCTCATGTTACCCTTGCTTAGGTCCACACTGGCATCGGAATATTCGTACAAAAATGCTGTGGAAATAATTGGTAGGAAAATCCGCACCCCCCCCATCACAATTTGCACAAATCCCATCCGCAGACGAATCACAATAATCTTGTTACATTTACAGTGTTTACTTTCCTTCGCTCGAGCAGTGGCAAATTGTGTTAAAGCCAAATCTCTCACGACAGAGAAATTGAAGAAAGAATAGAATTACGAATAGGGATTATAAAACGTAAGATGTAGATTGATGGTTTGTTTTCATTTCTCTTTTCTATCTTTTTTTCTTTCATCATTGCCATACCGTCACAGGTTATAACTAACTTCCTCGTTCACATGACAGCCAGACAAACAAGGAACTCATTTAAGTCCCCGCAACTATATGTATATTTATCGCCTCAGAAATTAGCTTTTGAGAGCATATAAACGATGACCCACATCTCATTTTCTATTTCTAATTGAAAAAGTTACTCTTAAATTGGGAAATCTTTGAAAATATTTTGTTATGACGCAGATTAAAACAATAACTTTTGCCTTCGCGAGATAAAGAGAAGAAATTGCACATTAATATCATAATCGTTTCAAAAAAAAAAAAAATCGGCAACACTGGTTACGAACGATTCACAGAAAAGAGAAACACTTCAGAAATAATCTATATGCCTTTATGACACATACATAAATAACAATCATAAAATGTGATCATTTTTCCATAAAAATCATTATTGAAAATTGAAACAATCTGAAGCGCATTCATTGAATAAAAACACCACTTGTTTTAAGAAGCTGAAGAAAAAAAGAATGGATGAAAAAAAAAATTCACGTGAGCGCGGACTTAAACATTAAGAAAGTTATACGATAAAGTGCCGCCAATATCGACTTTGATGTTAAACTGATTTTCATTCAATAGAAAAATTTCATTCAAAAAAAAAAAGCGTTTTTATTTCAGGCGCAGTATTGATTAAACTTTTACCGGCAATATGAACCACCACGTTATGTTGAATTACATATAAAAACGCCCGCCCTGGAAAACACACTTAAGTGCCGAACTCACATTTTTGACAAATATTTGTCTTCATTTGCAACAACTTTGCCGAGCACCCCATTCTGAAGTACTGTTTTCCTTCATCACAGCAAAAATACATTAAAATACTTTTGCCGTATTTCTTTTTTTGTATAGTTGAATTTCTCAATTCAATTGCTGGGTAGTGCTACCCCGTGTACTACCTGTGTGCGTGCCTAACATGTTTAAATATAATATGCACGCAAAATTCATTAGGTCACTAAATTCATTCATGATTCATAAAATGTAAAATTGAGTCACAAAATGAGTGACAGCGCTAAAGGCAATAATTCTCCTATGGAAGCTTGCAACCAACCCCACACAATCGTTCATTACCCAATATAACCTTGAACTCCCATATTTATTGAATGATAAACGACGCAGCTATGATTTCGAAACTAATTTTACCTTTTCTGTTCAAGACATCATCCTGCTGCTGATAAATGTCCATCACAATTTTTTACCTTCTAACATTTGTCAGCCTATATTATCGCATATTGAACGTTTCAATGTCTTCACAAAAGGTTGTTTCATGAAATATTCCATGTTTTATTTTATTTCTGCGACGAGAATAATTGATTACCAATTTAATTATTTTTTTTTATGACTTTGCAAATGTTGATAATGGATGTTATACAACTTTCTACTACGATGACACTCGGAAGCTCAGAGGAATCCTTATAAGCGTGTCACAAACTCACAATCATAAACCTGATGGAGGAATGTGCATGTTCAAGATAATCCAGGTAGCTCATTGAATTACACAAACTTCAACGTCACATCCATCCACATGTCATATCACATTGCCCTTGATTGGATTTAGATTAATATCGGTTCTAATATGTTCAATTTGGCATAACAATTCCATTAAAACTCTTATATGAACGATCACATTTCATAATATTTTGAATTCTTGCCTGTCTTCATGCGGAAATAACATTCAAAAATATGATTATTGTTCCTGAATGCAGCTAAAAGCTCACGAAAGGTGATATCGGAAAAGGCATCAAATGTTGTTTTATATTGCTGCGGGTTCTGAATAGTTAGAATTTTTTTTTTTTTCGCCGCAATAATTGTGCACAAGGAAATTGAGTAGCCAACTGATGCGGGACAACAAGTTCTTATGATGATGATGATTGCTTGCCAAAATTAAACATTTAACTAACATTAATTGAGCTGTTTGTTTCACATCTCACCGGCATAATATTTATAGCTCAAGTAATTTTAATGAAACTTGTGCAGTTTTATTCAATAAATCTTCACGAGTTTAGGAAGGAGACGAATCGTGCAACGCATATGATTCATGATCATTTTCTGAGTAATTGCAACCTTTGGCAAATAATGTTGATACATATATTTTTTTATAACAAGATTGTCCAACATAAAGACGCAAAAAGGCAATGCAAAATGTTACAAGAGTGGACAGACTCTAAATATATTTTGTTTCACATATGTAGGTTTTGATACCATTTATTATTCACACATATAATGAACGAACCAAAAATCTATCGACTTTATAAATTTTTGATCAAGTCTGAAGGTCAGCAGAGAAAAATTTATCGGCCGATTCATGTCCAATTATAATGTTTGATTTGATCAATTTCCGATGACGTCATATTGAGCATGGGAATGTTAATGATAAAAAAATGCCGCTTAATGATGTTGCTTGAATGATTAATTAATGAGCCGAAAGTTCACTGCTCTATGAAAAATAAGTTGCAAGTGTGATAACCAATCCGAAGAGTGTTTGTTAGAAAAAAAAAGTCAAATATTTGGAGGGATAAACAGGTTTTACCGGCATTTTGAATGGACAATATTGATATTTACTTAAAAATGATCGGTACATGTGTACTGTCGTAAAAATGAGATAATGATGACAGATTTAAAAATACATTATAAAATTGATACATGCATGATGCGTCATGCAGTTACGCGATGATTTGTATTTTTTTTTCACCATACAGATACAGCAGCAACATACAAAATCACTTTGCAATCGGTGTCTATGACTTGAAGGACGTTTTAAAATGTATTCGAGAATTCAATAGGAAATCCTTTAATTGTGTATGAATATCTTTGTTCTTTCACAAAATACAATCAAGTCCTTATCATCAACTGTATGACTTTATTGAGACATGAGGCGTACTATATATATGAAATGACCTTCAGGCATTCAAAAAGTGCTATTTGTGGTTTGTCAATATTTATACAAACTAATTACTCATTGCTGGACACCCTGAGGTTCACGACAAGTATATATCGACAATCAACAGACTGTCTTGTCAATTAGAACGCAGCATTTAAGGGGGCTCTCCAAAGTCATACATTGATTAAAATGTTTTTCTCACTTAGCAAAAACTTTTGCACACATGGACTTTGAACTGTGATTTGTGAAAGGAAATTCTTCAAAATTTTCTTTTTTGTAATTGCCCAATGCGAAATCGAAAATGCAAAAATTGTTTTTGTTATCAGACGAACGAACATATTCACACAGACATGTACATAAGCAAATTACTCATTCACCATCGTCATCATTTAATCATCCATCATTATTTATCTATCTATGTAGTCATGAAAAATTAGTTTATCGCGAATTTGAGAGCACTGTTTTATCGGAAAACTCTGCAGAAATATCGGAAAAAATTACGTAAATCGCACTCAGAATCATGATTTTTCTTCCATGTATAGTATTTTCACATTATTTGCATTTGCTAATCAATTATTGCTTCGCCATGACTCTGATTTCATCAAACTTTCCCACTTTTGCACAATCTTGAGATGTTAAATTTTACCAATTTCGATGATACTAATCGCATTTCGATGGACTCTTTGCCAAAAAAAGGTTCATGAGCCACACACAAACCAGAGAGTTGTATGTATTTTCATTCTTTTTTTTTCTTTCATCATCGGGTCCGCATCCATTTCGCGCACAAGTCATGGAACCAGCAGCGCTCGAATGAGCAAATCAATTTTCATTATGATTTTTGAACACTTTATCATGTTGCCCAGTGTCTGGAACTAGCGTAAATGTGTAAATCGATGATGCTTTAAACGAAACACGCTACTTCTATACGGTTTGGCATTGAATTTCACATGAAATTTGTAGATTGAAAATCGGAGTCAGAGCCCCTCGCCTACCTTTTCGCACAGGATTTTCACTTGACTCTCTGTAAGCTGTTTGCATTCATTCAGCTGCTCAATCCACTGGTCCAGGTCCTTCAACGTGGTCTTATCTTCCATGTTTGCTTAATGAATTAAACTTGAAACAATTAATTACTATTGAAAAAAATGAAAAATTCCTTTCCGAAAAAATGGTGGCTTTTCAGATTTATGAACCGTCGCTCGCTGGTTCGAGTCGATATTGACCTCTGTAAATTGCGCGCATTAGCTTAGTCGGTTACCTTTGTAATTTTTACAAACAATCTACGATCTAAGTGACTTAATTAACTGAAATTGACATTGAAATGGCATCGTCGGTTCCACAAAAAATACGTATTCAAATCGAATCAGCAACCGAGCAACAGGAAAATGTCAAGAACTCACGCAAATCATTGAAAGTACTGCAAAAAACGGCAATTGGAACAGTTAATAAGGAAAATTTGGTGGGACGCATTCAGCAGCCAGCCTACATTGCGAAGGAACAATTGATCAGAAAAACAATAGAACGGTAATTATAAATCTGTGCACAGTTTATGTTCCTTGTAAAATGCTTTATTTGTATCCTAGCTCTGATAATGTTCAAACACCAGAAACAAAACGTAAAATACCTTCAACAAGTACGGCGTCTACTTCATCCCAGACAAGTCCATCGCTCGTCGATAGCGCCAAAACGATAACTGCCGCAGATCTAACATCGGAAAATGTCGGTGAGCACTTTTGGGAGGCTCTTGCTGAAAAGAGACGTGTCGCATTGGAGGAATCGCTCATCGAGAACCAAGAATTATATGAAAAAATTGCTAATGTTGAAGATGAATTAAACCAATCGAAGCAAATGTTGGAAGAAGCACGGAGTTTGGTTGAAGTTCTAACAGAAATGCTAGAGGAGAAAGATGGCGACGATGCTGCAGAAATGGTTCCAGCCGATGATACAGCGAATAATGAAGACGAAGGCGCTTAAATAGCAATTGAATAACTTAACCTTAATTATCATTGTTTCATATATACCTAAGACAGCTTATTCACATTTTGTTTTTCTTTATCTGCCTACATCTCAAGTAAATCTACAATTCTTATAAGTTATTACAAAGGTTAGAAATTTGGCGCCAAAAATAAAACATTTTTAACGGGGCTCTAATAAGTTGCATATTTTTAAATTGTGTATAGGGTTATCAACTTGGGAACATCGAAAAAATGTCGGAAGAGCAGAAGGAAAGTGAAATAGCCAGTGATCCTGAAGAGGCTCCAGATAATGACGACATTGAGGGTGAGCCCAAGGATGTCAACAACAAGAAAAAAAAGAAGAAGAAGCGTAACAAAGGTGAATAAGCATTTAAGACAAATTTTTGTTGCTGCACATGTTTCTAATTAAATTAACGCTGATTTTCTTATCATCTGAAAAAACTGTTGATGCAGTTGGCCTTCCAAATTGATTGATAACCCGCTTGCATATAATTTAATGTCTGAAAGTCAATTGAGGTTAATCGAAGTTAATATTTTTTAGGCAAAAGTCAACAAGTTGAAAAGGATCAAGAAATTATAACAGAGACATCCGAAACTGTTGAGAACGAAGCCATCAAGAACGATGAGAAGGATGAATCGGACGATGATGATGATGATAATACGCCCGATGGTGCTGATAAGAAGAAGAAAAAGCGCAAGCGAAACAAAAAGAAGGGTACAGGAGCTTTAAGCGGAAATCTGGGGCGTGGGACCCAACCAGCTAAAGCTGGAACACAATTTGGTCAAACAAGTCCCCCAACAATTCCTATTATTGAACTGTTTAAAGATGGCAAGTTTCCGATTGGTGAAATCCAAAAGTATCCTGTTGACGATCGTACTGCCAAGGATCGATTTACTAATGAGGAGAAAAAAGCAGTAGATGCTGCTCATGAGGATATGTACAATGAAGTTCGCTTGGCGGCTGAAGCTCATCGCCACACTCGTCAGTACATTCAAAGTTGGATTAAACCTGGCATGAAGATGATTGACATTTGTGAGGAGCTTGAAAGCACAGCACGCCGCATGATTAGCGAGAAGGGACTTGAAGCTGGTTTGGCTTTCCCAACCGGTTGCTCACGAAACCATTGTGCAGCTCACTACACACCAAATGCAGGTGATACTACGGTGTTGGAGTATGATGATGTCGTTAAAATTGATTTTGGAACACACATCAAGGGTCGAATAATTGATTGTGCATTTACTCTATCATACAATCCAAGATATGATAAACTCTTGGAGGCTGTGAAAGACGCCACTAACACCGGTATCAAGGAATCTGGTATCGATGTTAGACTCTGTGATGTTGGTGCTGCAATTCAAGAAGTTATGGAATCGTATGAAGTCGAGCTTGATGGCAAAACTTATCAAGTGAAAAGTATCCGTAATTTGAATGGGCATTCCATTGCACCATACAGAATACATGCCGGAAAAACTGTGCCCATTGTGAAAGGTGGAGAAACTACATTGATGGAAGAAAACGAATTTTATGCCATCGAAACTTTCGGCTCTACTGGCCGTGGTCAAGTTCACGACGATATGGACTGCTCTCATTATATGAAGAACTTTGAAGCACCATACTCAGCTTTGCGCTTGCAATCATCAAAATCTCTTCTTGGACTGATCAATAAGAACTTTGGAACTTTGGCATTCTGTAAACGTTGGTTGGATCGTGCTGGTGCTACAAAATATCAAATGGCTTTAAAGGACTTGTGTGATAAAGGCATTGTTGAAGCTTATCCACCGTTGTGTGACATCAAAGGATGTTATACAGCTCAATATGAACACACTCTCATTTTGCGTCCAACATGCAAGGAGGTCATTTCGCGTGGTGATGATTTCTAATCGATCAACTTCTGTTCAATTGTCCATTTCGATCCCAGTTCAATTAATGAATTTTAAAAGTTTTGTGTTCGCTCGATGATTTTCCCTAACAGTCTTGAATTGTATTGAATTAACATGTTGAATTTTAATAAAATTCGCAAAAACCTAAAAAAAAAAGAAAAAAAAAAAAATAATTTCCTTTTTTTCTTTTCTTTCAAGGAATCTTTATTTTAATTTCCAAACGAAGATTTGTGTACAGGGCAGTGAAATTGATATTTCAAGGAAAATAATTATTGTCAAACATTGTGAGGGAGCAAAAAAAAAGTTTGCTAAAAAAAATTAAACGTTCATGTTGAATTTTTAATGTCGGGCAAAATAACTTTGTTAATTATTTTTGTCATTAATTAAGTACTTATTTGCCATGAACAAGTTATTGCATGAACATTACTACTTAATTCCTCTCAAATATTATTTTAGATATACGCGTTTGACACACATTAATCCATTAATCACCAACGCACGTGGAGAGGAGAGAGAGAGAGAGGGCGAAAAATTGATTTCGATTAAATATATAAATAACATTTTTTTTTTTTGTTTTAGTTGGTAATGAGAGATATTAATGAACATTTTATAAATGCATTAACTATGCTTTTTTGCTTTATATACAGTCTTAAACACAATGACTTGAGTTGGATGAACCGCATTCGGCGGGCACAATTTTTGAGGCTTCGATTTTTTGTTTTAGTTAAAATATCATTTCTTGTGTATTTAAACCGTAAATTATAAAAATTTAATCTGCAAAATTATTTAAATATTTTTTATTTCTAAGAAAATACTTTTGCGCTTTATACTATAAAGTTTATAGTTTCTGAATTATTACAAAGTGTAAAAATCCCTTTCGATAAAATTAAAATTCCTGATTACATTCATGGCGGCTTGTGATTAATTTTCGGACTAGATAATTTTGTTGAATCGATTGCCATTGTTATCGCTGATTGGTCAAGACTTTCAGAATCCTGATTTTCATTGATAATTATTTGTTCTTCGGGTTCATCTTCAAGTTGAACACTTGAGTCGGGAGCCGATGGTATTGTTGGAAGGAATCTAACGTTTAATCTCGGTGATGTTGGCTCTTGAGATTCATCTTGAAAAGCAGATTGTCTTACCAAACGTGGTTTATTACCACCAGGAACTGCTTGACGACTAGAATCTGTCAATTAAAAAGAAAAAGATTTTAATAATTTTCAAATTGTATTCAATCATTTCACTGAGCGTTAAAACTCACTTGATGACTGAAATGACGGTAAAATCATACCAGGAATAGCAGCGCTTGCACCACTCGACCGAGATATTCGCCATGTTGATGTGCTGGCTGTTGTTGCAGTCGTATTATTTGAACCTGAAGAATCATTCCTTGAACTCGATAAATTTGAATCCTGTGATGTTTTTCTTGTGATAAGCCAGGATGTGTGACGTCTTCGGGGGTCGAGTAATCTCAGTGGAATTCCACAGTGATGTGGTGTTCCTTGTCGCCATGAATCAGAACGTGATGAACTAAAGTTTCCATCGCTTGACGACATCGATCCAGCTCGTTTGCTTTTCTTTTGTGTAACCTCAGCAATATGATAAGAATAATCCATGTGACGATGATTTCGTCGTTGATCGAAGCCCTTTTTATCACTGCAAAATACTCTCTTCCAAAATCTCGCCATTAAACCAGGTTGCGATTTTTGCAATTGACGTTTAACTTCTTCATGATCGATAACTTTTCCTCGATTGCAACTGCATGCGTGAGCTGGCAATAATGGTGGCATTTCGCGAGACGAACGCTCAACTAGAGAATTTGTGTTGCCAGGAGTTTGACGGTTGGAAAAATTTGAACTATGTCTGCATCTTCCAATTCCTCTCGTTACACGAGATTCCTCAATAGCTTTACATATCATTACACAGTCTTTCTTAAATTGCTTCGTCAATATCGCATACAAGAATGGATTAAAACAGCTGTTCAGTGGTAGCACAAAAACTGTAAATACTTTTGCTTGTTCCAGCGAAACAAGCTGCCAGCCAATAACTGCTGCAATTGAGAAGAATGCAATCGGAAACCAACATAAGAAGTCAGTAAACACTAAAAGAGCCATTCGCTTTGCAATTCTTGAATCATTTGAATTCCATGCTTGAGATCCTCGAATGGCGCAATACATTTTTAGGTAGCAGCCCATCAACGTCATAAATGCAACGCCATTGATGAACATTAGAAATATCACATACGCTAAACTTCCGCTGCCCTTGTACACTTCCATTGGCAAGCAAACGGAATATTTACGATAATCAGAAACACCGAATAGCGGCAATATGGCCATGGTCAAGGCGAAAATCCAACCGATACTCATTATATAGCTTGCATGACGCAGCGATAATCGTTTATTTAGATGCATTGCATGTGTTATTGCGTAGTTTCGCTCCAATGTTATAACGGCCAGCGTATAAACAGACAATTCCGATGATAACACAGCCAAAAAGCCACTTAATTGACAACCAACACTCATTTGCCACGGTATGGCATACATACGAAATTCACCTAATGTCGAGGCATCGACCACAGCCAAAAATCCCAAATAGATTCCCATAAAAAAATCAGCAGCCGCTAAATTGCACACAAGAAAGCGTGGAACATCCATTTTAGAGCGTGAGAAGATGAGAACAAAAACAACAGTTCCATTTCCAAGAAGAGCCATCAAAAATACGACCCAAACGCCGCATCTTAATGTCCACCAATCGAACAGATCTTCACACGGTAAAAATGGACCCGGGGTCGGTAAACACTTAATAGAGCCATGCGTTTTCTGATGTTGTTGTTGCTCATAAGGCATTAAACCAAACGAATCTTCGTTATAAATTTCATCCGGATCATTTGCAGAGTGTGGATAGCCAAAATCAGCATACGGATTCGAATATGACTTTAACAGTTCAGTCATCTGATTTTGAAATGCACTACTGACATTTATGCTCAAATCTGGCCAAATGTCACTAAATGAACTGTTCCACAATGACATGTCAAATTGATCATCTGTGGGAAAGAAAACTTCTTCCTTGTATGGACTCTCGATAGTCATGGTGTTTGTTGTTAAGAGTGGCAGAAATGCACAGCAATGATAAGCATATGACAGCACCAAGGTTCTGATACGGGGAAATGCTTCAATGGGTGGAAAGACTCTTAGCTTTGGATTATTAAAAGTTTTCAGATGCAATAAACGTTGAAGGCCTTCCGTTGGCAGTGATGAGAAGATATTGTTGCCCAAATTCCTAATCCAGCGAAACGAGAGAAAAATAAATTACCGGACATGAACTTTTTTTTATATTTCACTAAAATGACATGGAAAATGTTTCTTACAAATCTTCCAGCTGAGTAAAGCCAGCAAATGCTCGTTCATGAATGAAATTGATGTTGTTTCCCTCCATGTCTCTGCAAAGATTGGAAATTATGTGTGATTAGGGTGAAAATTTTATTTATGTGTTTTTATAGGCTTTGAAATTAAATCAAGAATAAGATGAAATAGAATCACTTTAATAGCACTTACAATGTCTGAAGTCGCTTCAAATCAGTAAACGTATTATGCGTTATACTTTCGATTTGATTGTAAGGTAAAAGGAGATCATTGAGTTGCTCTAAATTCTGAAACGGCTCATTGTGTAATGACGTAATTAGATTTGATGCCAAATTTAACAGTCTCAATTCTCGACAATGTTTGAGATTTGGAACATGTTTTAATTTGTTGTATTTTAATTCTCTGTAAACAAAAGGAATAAAAAATCTTGATGTTATTTGTCCGTTCCTTGAAAACAATCAAATTGAATTCAATTTAATGGAATGAAGAGGAAATAATGAAACTTACAAGCTTCGTAACCGTGGTGCATTGATGCACAAATTATCCGGTATTTTTTCCAATTTTGAGTGATCAATTTGAAGAGTTTCCAAAGAGATGCATCCTTCGAATGAGGGCAACTCAATAAGACCGCGAGCATCCGAGAGCACGCTGTCATGGAAATATGGAAAACAAGAAAATTAAGTAAAATTAATTATCGAATTTTTGGCACAGTAATTTCTGATGATACAAACATTTTTTTCAATTTCTTTAGATTCCTCATGGCACTGGAGTGGACAATCTGTAATGGATTCGCTCTTAGCTCTAATGTCGTCAAACTCGATGGAAGCATTCCATGTGAAATGGTCGTTAGTCGGTTATTGGAGACCAATCTGAAGTGTTTTTGTTGTTGATGTTTATTGGAATGAGAGAAATAAAAGGACATTATTTTTTTATGATCAAATGCTAGAAGTATCAAATTTCAATTTACAATTCCTGCAATTGGGTCAAATTTTCCAATCCAAATGATAAAGATTCCAACTGGTTGTCATCCAAATCGCTGATCAAAACCGGAAGGAAAAAACAACAAAAAAAAAGAGTTTTTAATAAAATTTATTTAAACCATTAAATGCAATGTTTGATAATCGAATTTGTGAAAGTGTGCATGCCATGATGGATGAACATAAACAAAAAATGTAGGGACAAAAAATGTTTTATTACTTTTCAGAGAATACTTTTCAGAATTTTTGGAGAGAAAGAAACTTACAGCACTTTTATTCTGGTTAAATTTCTAAAAATCCCTGATGATATTTCACTTATTTTATTGCGTTTGAGGAACCTGTCATGAGTAAATTAGAAAAAATTAATTACAAATGTCCAATCGCATGAATGCATGTGAACGCAAGGTTTCAATTAAATCTACTTACAAATACTGCAAATTGCTTAACGCCGGGAAGTCTCCGTCATTGAGTTGAGTTAAATGATTATTTGCCAGATTTCTGAAATTGTTGTTTCATATAAAAATTGCGCATTACTTAGCTTTATGTAGAAAAGAAAAAATTTAATATGTATTTTCATCTAATCAGCAACAGTGCAGTTTTGTGTAAAATGCATTTAAAACAAAAAAAAAAAAATGTTAATGAAGCAGACAATGAAACGGAAGCTGTTGTTAGACAAAAATGAAAGATTCGATAGATATAGTCAGAAGCCAATTGAAGCTGTATAAATATATATATATATATATCGTATGTATTTATAAAAGTTTATCTACCCTAAATCTACCATCCCATAACACCCACGATAGTCGTAGAACAATAAAAAAAAAAAACACAAAAACGGAAGAAATTTATAGCGCAATGACATTGCACATATAGACATGTCATGAGCGCACTTTTCTACTTACAAAGCATCCAAAGTTGTTTCAAAGGCAATTAATAGTTTCGTCGGAACACGTCCCAATAAATTTCCTTCTAACCATAAATTTTTGATGCTTTTGGGATGGCTTAGTGTAATGTTATCAAAATTTTCAATGGCATTGTAGTCTAAATGTCTGTTGAAATGAAAATGAGTTTTGTTGGTTTTTTTTTTTGTGTGGAATAATTTTTTAAAGTGCTTGATGATGGTGCAAATATTTGGTGCGAACTCAATAAGAATGGAGGAAATTTAGTGAAAGCCCTTCACACAGGCTTTTTTGTAAGCTGTTTAAAATTTCTTTTTTTATTGTTGATCGTTATGAAGGGCCTTCACAATCGGAAGCAAAACAAAAAAGGACCTCCAATAAAATATATGAAAAAACGATTAAAAACACAAAAAAAGGGAAATGTTTTAAAGCTTTCCGCATAACCCTTTTCTCTACTTACATTGACGTTAGAGTTGTGACTCGTTCTAAAGCTTCAATAGGAAGTTTCGTGAGTCCACAATTTTGCAAATATAAACGCTTCAAGTTCCTTAAACCCAAAAAGGCATTCGTCTCAATTGAGTGTAATTTATTATCTGACAATATTCTATGAAGTTTTTTTTTTTTGTTGTGTAGGAAAGAGAGAAAATAATGTTCATTTCATGAGAACAAAAGTATAAATTTATGGTTTATGTTATTAGGTTTTATTGGAAATATATATATCCAACGATAGTTTCCGTGATCTCACGTGACTTACAGCTCTTCCAAAATAGTTAACGTAATAAATGATTCGTTTGGTAATACTGTTATGTTGTTGCTTCCTAAATCTCTGTGGAATCATAAGAAAAATGAACGAAGAGAAAATAAAAATAAAGATTAGTGATTGGCATGAGAAAAGCTCAGTTATAAGGAAAGTTAGTCTCGGCGAAAATCGTGACAGCATGTAGACACAGTTAGTCATTAGTTTCAATTGCAATTTGATGATAAAACTGCTTTGCATTAGTCGAAGGACATTACGTTTCAACCTTTCAGGTTTTCACAATGGATGATTTTAAAGTTTTTTTTTAAGTCAAGATTGTCCTGAATAAAATATTACAAACTTTTATGCACTCCACTGAGCCACGACAGTGGGACGAGATCACAATAGACAGACAAACAAATGAAATTTCATGTTATGCAGCAAACTACTGGCCAGTTGCATGATACAAGCAGAGAAAAATCTATTTTAAGTACATTTTAATGCATGTTTGACACAGTTTTCTCCCATTTTAACCTATATCTTTCATAATGTGATGGAATCGTTATTTTAACGACTTAGAATTTCCAGCTCTGTTGCTGTTGTAGACTTTATGGGGAGAAAATTTTTTATTTTCTTTTCCATGTCAATGTGTTGTGCAATTTCAAGGCAAGATGAATACATCAAAATGGCAAACAGCTCATGAATAAAATGCAATTTTGAAAGAATAAAAAATATTTAAATGGATTAATATCGTTTGCTCAATATTTTGCACTACCCATGACTGGTTGAAATTTCCTTCTATCTACAGCATTGCAGCAAGCTATACCAGTTGCATACCATTTTATGCACATTGTATGTTTGCCATTGTTTCAGTAGTTTCTTGCATCCGTACCATAAAAAAATTGAGGAAAGGAAGAAAAAAGTTGACGATAAAAACCACAAAAAAAAAATAAAAATCGGAAATTGTCACAAAATTTAGACTGCGATTCGCCGCATCCCGATGCATGAAAAATCTCGATACTGAATATGAAGAATTTGCAACTTAACCTAGTTAAAGTCCTCAGGAAAAATTCACACCCAATGAAGGAATCGGAAGAGAAAGAAAAAGAAACAATGTATAACCCATTTCAAAAACTTATTGCACATCATATGATTCCAATGTTGGGGTTAGTGAAACTTCACAAAGTGTACCAAATAATTTTCGAAACGGAATGACGTATGGAGCAATAAATTGAATGAGAAAGGACAAATTGAATTATATGAAACAAGTTCGCATGGGAAAACTATCCACCATGTCAAAGCTCATTGCTTTGTTCGTTGAAAAATGTGAAAGGATTAAAGTGTTTCCATATAATGAATGAGAATTTCTCAGGAAATTCTCATTGAATTTTCATGTAAAAGCTTCATTTAAAAATTTTCCCGCTGTCGAGTATTTTCTTCCTTGGAGCATTATTCTGGAAAACACTTTCAGTTTCAAGTGTAGACACTTGAGAGATGCTTAAGTGGCGTGTGATTTATGACCGAAATTTTAAAAATTTATTACATTTTTATGACAGTTGTGTGCAATTTGTGATTTTAAGACAACTTGAATGGCTCAGACAATTGTTACACACTCAAGAGTGACCAACCTCGATGACCCTCCACAAAGATTTATTTTACTGTCACATCATCCGAAAACGAATAATAAATATTTTTACAACATTCTTTTCGCATTATTCTGGGGCTCAACAAATATTATTTTCCCTCAACAATGACGAGATTTTTTGCTTTTTTTACGATCACGACTGAAATGAAATCAATATCAAAAAAAAAAAATACCACATCGATTTATTTCAATGGCACATTGAAGTGTATAATGTGTATTTGCTTGCAAACATCATAATCCGTTTCACTATGACGTGTCGAATTCAATGGTGTCGTTGAAAGTAACAGTAAAACGCTCCAGGCGGGATTCTGATCCAATAAAATTCTGAATCGTTTTCCACTTTCAAGATACATTCAAAGAAAGTTGCTTGTGTACACAAAAATTGCTCTCTGGAATAATAATCGTAAAGAAAAATAAATAAACCATGGAAGAAGTTTAACCCAATCAAGCTCATCTTGCCACATGGGCGAGTGCGTGGGAATATAATCACAAGAATAGAATTTCCACCAAAATGAAATCGCTTGCCGCGCAATTTTTCCAGACACAATAAAAAAACTGAATTTTCCCTTTCAAATAGAGCTTTTTTCTGTAACCAGATTTTCTCAAGCTTAAGGCGGAGCGACGGCTTCAAACAAACAATGATAATAAACGAATTTATTGCACTCGAGTGCACTTTAAGTGAGAGTTTTCTTTTTCTTTACTTTCGAGGATATTTTGGTTCATGTGAACACTCTACGACGCCGTTTAAAGGATTATTTCTCTCCTTTGAATGAAAATAAAGGAAATAAAGCATCGAAATTCCCATGGATGTATTTATCGTTTAAGGGGAATTTTTCAACCATGTGCTGTCAAGTGCCATCGAGTAAGTGTTTGTGAGCATACTAACCGCTTGAATAACTTGTGTCACTGTCATATTTTATTACTATCGTGATGATTGCATTTAATTTATAATTTTTCAACTTACAGTTTTATGAGCTCCTTCGGTAAATTCTCTGGAATTGTTTTGAGTTCGATTCGACGGCAAACGAGAGTCACTTCATCAGACGTTCCCGTGCACGAACAAAGCTTTTTCTTCCACGGCTCACATATCTCCTTGAGCGTCTTGCCCAAATCCCCAAGCTGCTTTAGTCCCTCTTCATACATTCGTCGTGCTTCTTTTTCGGCATTATCTGTTGGTATCACTACAGATTCTTTCATAAGTAGATTTTGAGATAATCTCGATGTCTGTAGCTTTAAGGGTGAAACTGTGCATTTTGAGATGTTGAGCAAAATGAAGATGACGAGAATCCAGTAACCGCGGTGTCGTACAATAATTTTGCGCTTATCGCATGTAATATGAGCCATAACAATTTCGTGCTAATGGAAGTTGTTGTATGAATTACCGCAAACACGTAAATTAACCATCAATTATCATCGCACTAATTATTCACATTTTGATTACTAAATGAACTTTTTTTTTGTCTTTCACTGTTTATCCCCACGCATAACATTGTCTATCGTTCTATCACTGTCTTTCATGCTGTAAATAATAATCTCATTAGGCCTCACTCAATTATGTTTTTCCTTTGTCATCATCACTGGATGTCCGGGGCGAGATAAGAATTGTTTATGCAAATATCTTCGCAATTAGGGGGCGAGCTGCTTGCGAATTTACTGGCTCACTTGATTTATACGCGCTCGCTTCCACCAAATTAAATCGACAAACGATGGTCTCTCAGTGACTGCTTGCCACACCACTTGCTTGCTTCTTCTCTTTGCATAAATTTAGAATCATAATCAAATCAGCATTACACGAGAAGAATCTGTTTTTTTTTCCTATGTTTTTGTCTTTGCTGTAACGAGATGAAAGTTTGAGACGAATGTTAAAAGTTGAATTCAATGAGATTAGACGAAAAATACCAGACGAATGGGTATTGGGCCATCGGCCATAAAAGGCTCAGTTAGTAGAATGGGAGAACAGATTGTATAATAAATTATTTATGATGAACTCGATAAACTTTTTAAATTTATCTTTTTCTTCTAGTTGATGGTCGCAACGCAGATACACAAATTCATGCTAAATGAGATATTGCTTAATGAACTTATGAATAAATTCTTTTTATTTTATTATTGTTGCTGATTCTTTGAGCAATCTCCTGCTATTACAAAAATGGGAGAAAAAAAAAACTTTTCACATATCGAGGAATCACGAGAAATCCTATTTCTATAATAAGATCAAATCAGTATCCATCGAATGCCATTTATGACCCCAAACTTATTTCCTCCCCTTTAAAAAATATATATATATAGATATTTATTTTTCTGCTGATATTTAGAATTGAAGCAATAAGGAATGTCTCTACACATTCTTGTCACAACTCTCTAATAATTTATGGTTCCTATTTTATGAGAAATCTTGATCGTTTTAATTCTTTTCTCCCCCTAACAAAAATAAAATCGGTGAATGTTAAATCCCGTGATTTAATTTCACCGCACGCTCGCTTATGCTTTTAAAGCTTATAAAGTTCAGTAAGATAATGTTCATGCCAATCACTTAATTTACATATCACAAGTTCACAATCAGCGCATTACCGTTTTCGAGTGCCTTAGATACACATTACTAATGTCACATTAAGTAAACGTCAATGTTTCCTTTTTTTGCAATCTGATGCTGATGCATCCACAATTCAACTGGTACTGAAATGCTTTTTGCAAAATATTTATTTACTTCAAGTTTTGCGTTTTTATACGCGCACCCCAGAACATGTGCCATAAAATGAGAGCGCACATTTTGATTTTGAGAGCTTCGACTTTGTCACTGCGAGAGTCTCAGCGGAAATTTTCTGCTAATTTTATGGTTTATCGCAAATTTGAAAAGCACTCGTCGCTCTCTTTCTCGTTATGGAGTGTACAAATGTAAAACTTGTAACCAGATGTCTTGCACTTGAAACAAGTATATGTATGAAGTAATCGCGTGAAATGTGAGATGATTGAGACCTAGTTTTTGAATCTCAATGGCACTATTTTATTGTTGTTTCTTTCTTTTTTTTTTAAATGCCGATTTTTTTCTTCTCTCCTTTGAATGATATTTCTTATTAAAATCTTTTAATTAAAAATATTTTGTCTCAAGCGAATTTTATATCAATCAACGCTCGCCCTATTTTAGTTTCTTTAAAAACTTTAAATATTTGTTCCCATTTTTCCACCATCAAAGTAAATCAACAATTGCACATATCTTGTTTAATGTTTATTTCTTTTCTTACATGAACAAAGTGAAGAAAAAAAAATTCCTGTAGTACTGAGTGATTTGTGAAGTGCTTATTGAAATTGAATACTAAATTAACTAAACATCATTAACATTGAGCTAGTAAACTTTACGCGCCGAGTATCAACAACGTGCGGCATTTTTTTTTTTTTTTAATGGCGTTTACGCCAATCAGATTAGTTAAATTGTGCTTTATACATACATTCGTTGACTCGCGACTTTTTTTTGCTTATAGTGATAGTCATGACAACTGTTCACAAATTGACTTGTGTGGCAATTTGAATTAAGCTGTTGCATATAATTTTTGCTGCGGCTGTTCGTTTTATGGTGTCAATTTACATTTGCCAATCGTATCATATTGGTCTCAAGTTCCGAACGTTTTATTTTATTGAAAATTTAATAAACAGAAACAAATTTGAAGTGAAAATGAAATTCACTCATTCATCACCATCCCCCAAACCCCGTCACTTTCACCTACATTTTCCTTACTCAAAACACACAATTTTCAGTGAAACATCAGACGGAGTGAGCAAAAAATGAGATCACGTTGACGAGGTAAAACGTAGGAAAATGTAATTTGACATGTGAAGGAGCATCTTAGCGGAATAATAAACTCACTCGCGAAAGCACTCAAGATTTGCTCACGGCAATAATGCGATAGAAATTCACATAATTAATAAAAGAAAATAATATTTTTTTACAACAAAAAAAAATTTAAAGGTTAAAAATTGCAAAAAAATAAACGTTGAGGGTGTGAAATGTCTCGACATTACTTAAAGTATAAAGTGAAAAAAGAGACTTTTGTGCAACTGAGTGATGATTGCCACTTGTGATGATACTTTGTCGAGAAAGCACATCACACTCGAGGAAAATAAAATATAGCGATTGTGTGAAAATGAATTCGATGTGACATTGGCATCGTATTTGAGAAAAATTGTATTCAGGATAAAAGAAGTGATGATGATGACGATGATATTAAAAAAGCAAGAAAAGTTCAAGGACCTGGAGAATATTTTCAAGGATCTGGAATGACTCGTCACTTTAAATTATTTCCAAACTTCTTAATGGCTTTGAATTTTCTTGAAAATGTGAAATGTTTTCTTTTTCATTATAAGGTTCTTCTGTTCCATATTTTAATTCATTCTCTTTTTTTTTCTTCACGTTTGTTGTTGTTGTAAATAAAACCGCTCATAAAATCTCTCAATTTTGTTTTCTCTTCAACAACATTAGAAAGAGTCGTTTGCCAAACGAAATATCTTTATAAAACTGTTCTTTTGGCATGTAAGCGGAGAACTTGTGATGTTTGCAAAGGTATCAATGATGTATGAAAAAGTTTGTGGGTTCAAATCCACAGCTTTGACGTTGATTTTTCTAATTTTGTTTCTGAAGTTTTCCGAAAACGTTTTTTAATTTAATTTTCACCAAAATAATTTTAAAAGTTGTTTAAATTTAAATTTTCTGGAAAGAACGAAGAAAAAGAAATTTTAATTAAAATTGTAGGAGAAATTTCTTAAAATCATTAATTTTTTTCGCAAAGAAGATTTAAAGAATCTTCGAATAATTAAAGACATTTATCTTTTTTCGCTGTGAAAGAAATTTTCCTACGAAAAAGACCAAACAAACTAATTGTGCAATTTGTCTGACTGCATGTTTATACATGAATAATGCATGTCTCGACGAAAGCTTCTGTCTTCATGGCTTCATGGGGATGCTATTTTCATTCACAAATATATATTTTTTCTCGTTTTTTTTTTTTTTCTTTTTGGTGACTCTTGCACACTCTCGCCGTATACACCTCTCATAACATGAAAAAAAAAAAAAATATTAAAGCAAGTTGTTTATTTTTTTCACCGTGAACATTTTTTTTTTTTTTTGTTTTTGTCCGACGACGCGACTAAAAATAGAACTCTAATTTTGTGAAAGGCTACAACCAAATCGACGCTAAGTTGAATGACACTGATTCCATACTGTAGCAATAAAATAGACTTAAGCTTCGTTTTCGATCGAATCATTTGCGAATTTAGTGCTGAAATGTTTATGTAAACTTTTTATTCACAGATTTTCTTGTGTTCAGTAAACAAAACAGAAACCCACCTCAAAGCACCTGAGTTATAAACATGCTTAATGCCAGCGTTTCAATCAATTTCAAGCAAAGTCAAGTCGTTAAAGACGTCGAACGACGAGCATGGAATTTATAATTTCGTACAAATTTTTTTTCGAAAACATTTATTTATGAATAGCAGCAGAGAACTTATTGATATTAAGTGCTAAATAAGTAACTGGTGATGTCAGATTTGAAGGCGATTTTCTCACGACACCTTTCTATAAAACCCCTTAACGACCCGACATTTCTGATCCCAAAAAAAGAAAAACACGGCTATTGAATTAATGAAGTAAAAAAAAACTGAGTAGAAACGATTAATCCAAAAACGTTCAACGATGAAATCAACTACTTCAATGTCCATCACGAGGGTTCAATGAATTATAGGTTTTTTTTTGCTGCTGTTGATGTCATTAAATAGGAAAATTATTGAACTCAAACAATACTCCTACACATGACACCAGGCTGTTTGACGATACAATATTTGCACACAATGGAAACATGATATAGACTTGCTGTTTTGTTGATGACACATTAAGAGTCCTTGTTTACAGATTAGGGCATGCATGGATAAATTGACGGCTATACGAATGAGAGGGTACGTAGAAAAATATTTCACAAAAAAAAAACCGTAAAACGATTTCTGATGTAAAATGAAATGGCACAAAAATAAAATTTCTTAAAAACATTTCTCCATACAAAATTTCTTTTGACAAGAAATCAAAAACAAGACATTAAAATATATGAAACCCCAGAATTCGTTCTTTTTTCTATATAGAGCTGGATTGAATGGACAAATGCCATCCCCCAAATCCCAATTTACCATTATCAGTTTTTATTGCTTTTATTAATGGTTGACAGTTTTTTTTTTTTTTTCGTCAAAGAAAAGTCGAAAGATAAACTATGAAAAAGCGGCAAAACAACAAACAACAACAGAATTTTCTGCATAAATTTCTTCGCTTTTATTGATCGTTAAGAATGTGTTTCTCATATTTCTTTTCGTGGATGTTCTATGTATTATCACCCCCCAATGGCATCTCATCGTGAGCACACTGCGAAGAACGAATATGAAATTTATGATAAATCCATTTTTTTCTTCTGTCCCAGATGATGGTGACAAAGATGTTTAGTGACTTTTTTTTTGTCCTTATAGTTGAGGAATGAGAGTAAATGTCGAATCTCATGAAATGTGTTCTGCAACATAGACGCACAAAATATTTTATTTTTTCCGGATGAAATATCAGAGAAATCCGATAAGACTTCAGCCAATATTAAACATGCGATTCATCGTAGCAAATAGCGCGCGCGAGATGAGCGATACACAAAAAAAAATATCATTCAAATGACGTCATAATTCATGGATTTGTTTATCAAGAAAAAAAAAATGTGTGTGTAAGTGATTTTTCTTCTTTTTTTTGGGGCTCAACATTTAAGCTTTCGCCGAAAAAGAAAACCTCCGACAGATCATTGCCCTTTCACCAAGCGTATCACATTGTGCTTTTAATGGTTTCGCCATTACCACAACAATGAATTTAATTTTTCGGAAGCCGGGCGAGCAAATAAATGACGAAGAGAAAGATTAATTAGAGAATATAAGAATCATGAGTGATTTGGCATTTTTATGGCCCCGTGCCAACGGCGATAATTATTTTTTTTTGGGCTTTTATGATAGGAAACGATGAGTAGTGCAATGTGTTGCTATAACAATATTTAAAATCTAATTTGTTTAATTCTGAAACGGCAAAGTCCGTTTTGCATTTTGGTTGCCATTTAATTAGTTATAATTTTAATCATTTTCAAAGGTCATCAACAAATTCTCAAACAACAATAAAGAAAACTTCTCAACTGATAACATTCACCGTAAATTTATTGCTTTTTGCACAGCATGAATCTCCCCTACAATGTACAAATATCTATGTAAGTATATATAAAATTTTTTAATAAAAATGCTGAATAGAATCCGATGGATTTATGAGCGAACATTTGGATTTCGAGACATGGGGCTTTTCCACTATCATTACATTTATCCAACTGATAGCAGCGGTCAGATATATTTACGCGCTCTTTTTATGGGGTCGATGACTGAAGCACTAAATGTGTCCAAGTGTCTGATGAAAATTGAAGCGCAAACGAATTGAGCAATCAACTTTAACGTTCTAAAGCTGCCGAAATTAAAGCGGATGAAAATAACATACACAAAATCATTGACTGCACAACGAAGAATGTATTAAATGAGGGGAGACAGAGAGGCTTGCTTCTGCTATTGTGCTTGAATCTATTGATAAAGGTAAATTGACACATTGAACTCGTTTGTTCATATGCAAAACAAGTTTCGCTACTTTTTTAGCTATCACAGTACTCGCGTTGCTTCCACTTCATCAACATCATGCAACGTACTTCTCATTCCAAATTTAAATACTTTACGAGTCAGTAGGTTTTGTACCAAATGACAGTCCTAAAAATATTTCGCCAACGAAATGTTTTTGCTCATTTTTCATCATCGATCCGAACATCAAAACAAAACAAAAAAAAAGTAATCAATGACATTCTCTACGCCATCAAAATCTCGTTTAAAAATAATTTATTGGCAATCGAATGGAGAACCATTCATCGTTGCAATGTTTTGTTGTTGTGGTTTTGGGGAGAGGCAGGTGGTGGTAAAATGGGAGTAACGAAAATCATCAATATTTAATTGCACAATACTCGCCCACCACATAATAAAAAAATTCTATAACGTATGAATTGAAAGGCAAAGCGAGAAAAAATTGCGAAGACGATATTTTTGGCAAAATGACTGAGATTTATGTCGCCAATAAAAGAAAATTAAATGGTTGGAATTTTGAAGCGATTGGCGCGAGTTCATTGAGATCCAGCATAAATATTTTCCTCGTTTCTCGGCAAAAATTGTGAAAACAAACAAAAAAAAATTCATGAGTATTTTTTTTCGGGAGTCAGAGCAATTTTGAGATTCAAAAAATGACACAAAATCCCTTGACATCATTAATGAAATGGTCCTTGGAATTTTTCCGGACGTGCAAACTTTTTTTCATGTTTTTTTTTTTCGCTTTTCTCGGTCAAACAAACAAAAAATAAAAAATACTTTTGTCTGGCACCCGGTCAGACTCTGAAATCAGATGATTTACACATTTCATGTGCTATTGCTGATGTCAGTGTGCGTCTTAAAAAAAAAAAAAAAAAATGTTTTAATTGAATCAAAGATCGCGCGCTGCTTCACAAATCACATGTTTCCATCTCTTTTACTCTCGCGCGCGCATTTTCCAATTTCGCTTTAGTATTCAATTTCGTGTCTTTAAGAAAAAAAAGAGAAATAATATATTTTTGCGCCAGACATACAACAATCCCTTTTACGAATTACGAATAATAAAAACTGTAATAAAAACCATCAACCAAAAATGGATTCATGTGTTGCTGTTTCACAATCACCAACTCCGTCTGATCCACTGACTGAACCAAAAAAAAAAGCGACTATAAGAAAACTTACAGAATTGACTTGATTTGTATTACAATCATCACAATTAACTTCACCGAGACACTTTTTTTATATACACTCGCAGATGTCCCTCGTCGTCACTGGCTGCTTCAATTCAACGAATGGCTCACGGTCAACTCTTTAAACTTAAATTTCACAAACTTTTTCTTCTCAAGATTTTCTTTCTTAAATTTGTGCAAATCTTAAAAAAGTATGTACAATTTTTTTTCTTCTTTTTTATTATTTGAAAATTACTTCAAATATTGTTGTTGTTGTCGATGGCATGTGAACATGGAATGAGGGAAAGGGAGAAAGAATTTTTTTTTGGGTGGCTGAGGGCAACGACTTTGAATGACGTCACGGAATTTTCGACATATAGTTCGCAATGAGACCAGGAGGTGGTGGTTGACGGTGATTATACGCTTGTAATTGCACTGTTTCAATTGTCGGACATAGGGCGTGGATGGACAAAGAAAAATGAGGGTAGCATACTTAATTATGGACAGGAGATGCCTCGTTAATTAGGTCACATGCATGTTGCTCAGTAATTTAAATGAATCACCACGACGGGAATTTTCATATTAAATAAAATCCAGTGGAAGTTGTCAGTTTTGTTGTTCAAACATTTTCCATTTTCATAATGTTTTTCACTTCATATAAATCATGTTGAGCATTCACGACACCCACGACACTATTTAATTTTAACATTTTATTTCACAAAATCATTTTTCTAACAGCATTAGTCGTCTCCAATGTGCCTTTAAAAATCGACAGTTACACTGAAAAATTGCGTGCGAAATCGCAATTCAATTTTGCTCAGCAAAAACGCGTCGAGTCCTTGAAACACTTTAATGTGTGCATGAAATTCCATAAAACGAAAATTGACTTTGCACACCAAAAAATATATAATGAATGTCTTTATAAAAAATAAACCCGTTCACCGGATCGCGAGCACTTTCATCAATACACGACCATTCACAAGCAGCGATTTTTCACAACTGTTCGACTCTTAATTTTTGCTGCATACCGCCGCTCATCGTATCTTTCTTTATGAGCCTCTCAATTTCCGTTGACGCTCACCAAAACAAATGCCAAAAAAGAATGTTGGGTTGCGTTGTAAAATTGTAGCGGACCGAATTGGCGAGTATAAACATCATGTGCATCTATATATATTTTTTGTTATGAAGTAAAGACAAAAGCATGAGATTCGCGCAATCGCAAGAGCTTTCAAATATCTTATTGACTCTCTACAAATTTACTGCCGCTTTTCATACAGCATGGGAATTACTCTCTTTAGCGGCACTGTGATAATTCTGTGTAAACGATTAATTAGTTGAGAGTGAAGTTGAATTGGTTTCAGATCTTGATGAAGGTCGTAAGTGGAAATTCTGCATTTCACCTTTTTAATGATTTCAAAAATGTTCTCATCAAAGACGATGATGGGTAGAAAATTAATTTTTGTTATTTGCACAGTGAAATTTAATCAGTTTACGAAAAAATAAAAGCTTTCATTCATTGGGACTTTGAAATACGCGTGGAAAACCGTCAAGCTCTCATATTCAATAATTCTGAAGGTTTTTTTTTTACTGTGGGAGGGTGTTGACTATATATGAAGAAAAATTACAAGCACGATGAGTATCGGACGCGTATAAAAGGCACATAATCAATCACTTTTTACATTTTTACAGCACTCGGTTGCTTCTATTTTTTTGCACATTTAACCGGCTTTTCTAGAATTCACGCATCACCCATCACCATGTGAAAGCCTATGAGAAAATGTCATGCGATAAATCATAATTTTCATACAATGTGGGGGTGCTTTAATATTTTTCCCGAAGAAAAAGCTCTTTTTATAATTTACTGAGGAATATTATTTAAAATTATTTTAAATCCTTGCACTGATTCAAACATATTTCTTTTGATTGGAACATTATTTATTTTGTTATTATTTCATTATTAATATTTTTCAACAAAATAATTATTGCACAAAATTGCTGTTTTGGTTTCACTTGATTTGGTATTTAAAATTGCTCATGCATTCATTCTAACATCTAAAGGAATAATGAATAATATTTCATTTTAGTGTTCATATTTAACCAAATGATTTACAGATGCTCAGGTGGCAAAAACAAGCAATCAATTTGGCTATCGGTTAGGCCTTCATTCATACGACCGAACAGGAAAAATTCCTTCTTTGCTGTTGATGATGATGACGACTCAAAATCGGGTTCACTGTTGCGTCGTTCCATTCTACCGAATTTTGAGAAAAGTGTACTTTGCGCAAAGACATCTTCAAGACTTTGACGCCTGAAAGATGATTTTGAGATCCAATCACTGAAGCCACTTGCATTCTTCTTATCATCATCTTTTGATTCGTCGGCAACCATAACCGTTTCAGTGTCCACATCTTGTGGATCAGAATTATGAGAGTAACTTGATGTTGTGCTATTTGACTCAGTCGAAGGCCCAGAATTCAATGGAATTTCTGACCATTCTCCTGTAGGCTTTTCAGCATTTGGCTCATCATCATCATCATCAACAAGCTCATAATCATCTGATAAGCTATTCTGATAACAGAGATATGTTTTATTGCTAGTGGTTCCTTGTGGCTCATCCTCGTGAAAATTACCGTTGAACTTTTCATCTTCCCTCAATTTATGAATTTCATCAGAAATTTTCTCCAAATTCTGAAGGGCTTCGTTGTAGGCAGATTTTGCCTGTTGAACTTCAATTTCGGTTTCCGAAATTTGATTCTTTAGATTTCTCAGCTTGGCATTATAGTTAGCACGTGTCTCATAATAGGGCCTTAAATTATATAAAATTATCGATTTTAATTAATTGTGCACTTAAATTGAAGCATATTAAGCAATAAAACAGCAAATTTTACTTACAAAAATGATAAGAAATGAAACTGAAAAGTCTAAAAGAAATTGAAAACTTAAGCAAATTGTGCAAACTGAAAAAAAAAAAAAATTGAAGCATCATTTAGAATTAACCTGGAGGCTTTGATGGAGCTTTTCAGCTGCGTCTGAAGTTTAGTAACATGAATATTCGCCATTTCATGCTTCAGTTCTGCAATTCGAAGGCGATTTTGCACTCTAAAATGTTAAAATCTGATTGATAACTACAAATCACTTTAAACAATTATAAAACACATACTGGTTCCATTCATCAGTATACATGTTAACACGGCTTGTTGCGTGCGATATCATTTCTTGCAGCGCAATATCCAAACCACATCCTTGGACACTCTAAAAAGTTACGAAGAAAATATATCAAGTTCATTTTGTGTGAATTGGTTTGGAACCTTCACCTGAGTTACGCTCTGTTCAGCTAAATAGACCATTTCTTTGGCTGCTGCTAAATTTGTTCGTGCCTTATCGTAATTTCCCTGCTCAAATTTAATCTCTTTTGCTAGCTCATTGGCCTTTTTGCGGGCTTCATAAAAGGGCCTTGCCATATCAATTGCATTTTTAATTTTGATACTAATGGCTCTGATTTCATTTTGACTCGTTTGCTGAACTTCCTGATACGTCCTTTTCAATTCATCTAGAATTAAATAATTTTTTTTAATAGGCAATTGAGATTCACCAAAAGAAGTGTGCCAAAGGTGATAAATAAAATCTACACCTACCACATTTAACTTCAAGATTATTGATTCTCTCGCATGATTCATTTAGTTTTTCCAGCTCTTGTCCAACGCGAGGGTCCACCGACATTGTTCTTTAACTGATTTTGGACTATGAACAGCTGAAGCCACCTACCTAGGTGAACTTGCTAGTTACTTCTTATTTACAGCCAAATGAAAATTGTATAACACTAAGTGGTGACTAGCGAGGACGACATTTGATGGTAGTTCGGACAAAAATAATTTTAATTGTACAGAAATCAGAATGATAATTTAATTTTTTCTTTTTTTAAATAGAAATTTTATTTCCATTCTGAAGTTTTTGTATTTGACATTAAATTTGTCCTAGGTAGTCGCCACAGAATATATTTTGTTTCGATTCAAGACACAAACCATGGAAAATTCTTCGTGGAAAAATCATCTGATTCATGCGAACAGGACCTGAAAAGGAAAACACAAAAAATTGCAAACACTGAATGAATTTCATAGTTCAATGAAAAAGAATGCTGATGTTTATTCAAAAGATGTTCTTTTTTCCACAGAACTCAGAGTGTACGAATGCATTTAAAGAGCGGGAACGAAATTCATTTATCGTTTTCCTCCAACGCGTGGAGCGGCCTTCTGTTGCTTCTGTGCTGGCTTGCTCTTTGATTTTGTTGGTGCAACTTTAGCTTTCTTTTCAGCAACCTTTGCCTTCTTCTGGTCCTTAGCGGCTCTTAAAAAATTAATCAAATAATCCATTAAAATATTGCAATTTCCCAAAGAAAAAATATTCAACTCACTTGATGGCCTGTTCGCGCTGAGCCTTACGTACTTCTGGTTTAACGTTACGCTTGGCAATGATGTCAGCCATAGTAGCACCGACAATAGCTCTGGTATGCTTAACAGTACGACGGGTTCTTTTCTTGGTGGTTTCTTCCTCGATACCCTTCTTATGCTTGCGACGATAGAGAACGGTCCATTTCACTTTACGTGGATTACGTTTCATCAAAAATGAGCGCTCACATTTTTTGTTGATGAAGGTGAATGTCTACATGAGCAAATAAATAGCATCTTTAGACTAAAGCGCTATACTCAACGACAACTACTCACCTTGCCATCAGCTTTCACCAATGTTTTTCCCATTCCTGGGTAGATTTTGTATCCACTGAAGACACACAGGCCGATTCTAAAATAATAAGTTATTAATAATTTACTTATGACAGCAGTCTTACTAATTATACTCACTTCATTTTGGATGTTTCTTAGAGTTAGTCCTACGCAAGGAAAGATTGAATAAAACGAGGTTAGAAATAATGTTTATCAATTGCATTTGCTTTAATTTGAGTGTCTGGAGAGTTGATTTGATTATATTCGATAAACGTATGTGATTGTGCAACTAAGTATAGTAATTAACGCGCTCAAAACACTCTCGGAACCACTGTAATTAATTTTAAAATTTCCCATGAGCTACCTCAAAGAAAAAGTGACAGCAAAAAGATCGAACACTTGACAGCATACTCGGAGGGGAGATTATGCGGTTTAAATTTTCGTTTGAATTTATGTCGTTGGCTTGTTTGAAAGTAGCGAGTAGATCAAGATGAAAAAATTACAAGTGCCAAGATTACAAATAAATTTAATTGATGCGAATAAGGCTTTAGATGATCACTACATGTCAGAAGAAGCACTGGCTGGATATCTAACAGAGCAATATGAAAAACTAAAAGAAAAGTCAGACAAACAAACCGAAAAAGAATGGTAGGAATTTTTATTTCATAGCTACCTAACCTTGTTGTCAAAACAAACTACTTTTAAAGGGAAAATATAAAAGCGTACAAGCTTAAAATTCAGGATTATTGGTCTAAGCGTCCAGTCCGCATTTGGAGTGAAGCAACGGGAACGACCAGTGGCGGTAAATCTAAAAAACAAAAAGTTTCAATGGTTTCAAAACTTCCAAAGTCAAAAACGATACTTCCACCGATGCGATCGTGGATGCCACTGCTCAGCAATAACATCAGTGTACCTGATGAAACTGTGAGGAAATTTCTGCAAATTTTAATTTGAACTCAACCTTTGACTATTTTTGCTCCAACAGGATCTTGTTGTGATTCCATTGAGAGATGGATCGACTAGAGATGATTCTGAGGTAGATGAACTGCTTAAGGAATATGAAAACTTCGGAGGCGAAACATTCCCAGAAAGAGAAGATGATATTAATCATCTTGCCACACTTGCAAATTCGGCAATGGAGCACTTCAAGACGGATAATCTAGATATGATCATTCAAAACATCAGTTCTTGTCTACCCTTTGCTGTATCACCAAATAAGCTTTATGAAAAAGCTAAAACGGCATCGGTTGCGAACTCTAAAAAACCAACATCAGATATCGATTCTTCTTATGCTCAACCTCAATCGTTTGAGAAGACCATCAGTAGCTACCAGTCACTGTTCTGCCGTCGATGCTTCATTTATAACTGTCAGATTCATGGTTTACCGTATGAACTTCCGAAAAACGAAAACTCAAATCCGCTTTCTGTGTTTAACGATCCATGTGGAGTCGATTGTTATCTGGTTGATCCAATCATTCAGAAATTCAAGTTGGGAACGTCAGAACGCACCTTTGAAGCTGATGATGTCTGGACAGGATCCGATCAATCATTGTTTCTCGTACTGCATGAAATGTTTGGCAACAACTACTGTGCAATTGCAAATGGCATGCAGTTCAAAACGTGCAATCAGGTTTGTGATTTTGCGCGCAAGAATAATTATTTTCAACCCGAATTATTCGAATCAGATCTTCAAAATGATATAATTGGGAAAAGGAAGGTGCCAAAAAAATTATTGTGGAAGATTCATTTGAAGAAGATGAGTTTATATCCAGAATCTGTCGTTCATCCTTATACGGAGTGCAGTCATGATGGCCCCTGCGACAATAAATGTCCATGCTTGGGTAGCAACAATTTCTGTGAGAAATATTGCAAATGTTCTCCACGCAATTGTGTCAACAGATTTCTCGGCTGCAAATGTGCAGGTTTCTGTAATAAAAATCATTGTAGCTGTCTTCTTGCCAGCCGTGAATGTGATCCAGATGTCTGCATGTGTAAACTGCATGAAAAAAACAAGGATAAAGTTTGCAAAAATGTCAGCATACAGCAAAATCTTACAAAGCATTTATTATTGGCACCGTCTGATCTTTGTGGATGGGGAATATTCTCAAAGCTTCCAATCGAAAAGGGTGAATTTATTTCGGTAAGCTTCGAACCGTTCATAAAAAATTTCAATAATTTAGTCGTATAAAAAAAAATTAGGAATACTGTGGTGAAATGATCTCACAACAGGAAGCTGAGAAACGCGGCAAAGTCTATGATCATCTTGGCTGCAGCTATCTCTTCGATCTAAATAGTTGTTACAGCATCGATGCGACTAGAAAAGGAAACAAGATCCGATTTGCCAATCACTCCAATCATCCCAATTGCTTCGGGAGAGTAATGATGGTGCGCGGTGATCACAGAATTGGAATATATGCTAAAAAGAAGATAAATGCTGGTGATGAATTGTTTTTCGACTATCGCTATGACCCAAACTGGCAATCCAAGCTTCTCAGCAAGGAACGTAAGCTCAAATAATATACTTTAATCGTCGTCGTTTTCCTTATCATCATTGCTCGATTTTTCTCTTTCGATTCTTGTAATTATTATTTGTAATCGCGTTATGTTATTCGTTTTATCACCGCCAAGCCCTGTTAAAGTTCCTAAATGTTAAACTCATAATAACTCTTTTTATTGCTTTTAAATAACAATTCAACAAAACACTCTCGAAATGAAACCGCAAACACACATTCATCGACAATGTCAGCCAGCAAAATTATTATCTTTTATTTTCCGACGGTTTTTCAAACGTTTTTCTCTTACAAAGTTCATTTAAAATCATCGAGCGTTTCTTAATAGAGTTTAATTGCCTTTTCGTTAATAAAATATGCGCGTGAAAATAGTAAAAATCCGGTGGGAAAATTATCGCAAAATGATCGAAATAAATATATTGCTCACGCACAGTGCAAGGCACATTTTGAATGATTAAATAAATTTGCGTAACCTGAATAAAATATCTACTTAGCCACTTCCTATTACTTACTTCCAAATGGGAATTTCCAGCATTGACAATTTACTCATAATAATTCTTTGTTTATCTTTTAAAACAATGAAGGGGAATTTTGATACCATATGCAACACGTGTTTCTTCTAAACTTTCTCTGGGAAAATCAAATTCTCTTCAATAAATGAGACAGCAATAGTTTTTCATGCTCTGAATGATGATTGGTTGGAGATATTTTTATGTTTTGCTCAGAATTTCTTTATTGGCTGTTACATGTTGAAGCCGAAAATATTTTTTTTTTACTGATAACTAAACAAAACTCAAAGAAAAAATCTTGTCAGAAACAGCTGATCCTATTAAAGGTTAAACAAAGCTTTAAGATGATAAGCAATTGTTGAATAAATAAATCGATTATTCTTGAATGTTCACCACAATGAATATTTAAATGTACCCAACGCTCCAGCATCTAAATCCTCATATCAGTAAAAATACCACATATTTTGCAAAAAAAAAATATGCCAAAATTGGAAAATATCTATTCCAATAGTATGTAAGTGATAATAAAAACCAAATGAGTTTCAGATAAAATCATTTTCAAAATAATGATTATAACATGTGCCTGGATGAATCCTCGGATTATTCGCTACAAATTGACAAATTATTTAAAAGCGGCGGCAATTGAAATGTGAAGCGTCATCAACATGTGAATAATGAATTTAAATAAAACAAAAGCAATTGAAATCGCAAAGTTAAACTTAAGTAATTTCTGATATTGATTGTCGAATTAAAACATATTTTTTTGTTCTCGAGAAGATATCAGTACTCAGTAGCCGACCACAAAAACCGCGATTCATTCGAATTCCTTTAACAGCCCAAAAGTCTGTTAATTTCTTTAAGTACTCATCCAAATGGAAATTCAAGTTTTAAACAAAAAATTCACTTGAAGAAATGCACCTACTATTTTGTGCATCTAAATTCTAAGCAAAACCATTAAATTGCTGAAATAAATCATTCACATACAATGTTAAGGCATTTCACGGGCTGTCTCAGGGTCTCAGGTGTGCGCAATATGGGCGGCTGAGTTGTATAAACATAAAAAAAGTGGAAACTGCAGCTATTAAAAATGCCGAAAAGTGAAGAAATAAATTAAAAATCAGCGTTAAATTGACGGTTTTAAGCGTTCACTGATTGATTTAAATGGTGTTGAAACAATTTTTTTCCGATGTTTTTCAAATTTTTCTGCGCTGCATTCATAATCCTACTTTTATTTAATCTAGAAATTCTTATCATCAGCATTTTAAATAACATCAGAGAGAAGCGGATAATTAATGGCACGTGTAACAAATTAATTCACAAGTTCTAAAGTTATTACAAAGATGTATATCATCGCTTCTTTTGTCTTTGTTTAAAAAAACATAACCTCATCGCAACCCTTTTTTTGTAACCTTTCATCATATAATAGAAAATTTCGACAAAGGTTAAAGACAAACGTCCGAAAGAGCATGCATAGAAAATGCTGTGCCATGAAATATTGTTCCAATTCATCAAATTTCTTTCATTCCATACTGCAATGGTGATTGATATTACGCAGAGCATGCCATTCGATATCCATTCATGAGAATTGAAACTTGATTGATAATAACATCAAGAAACTGCTGCCTGGTATTATGTTTATGATGCAGCATGCTAAAGAACGCCAAATTGATCATTCATCTATGAAGAAAAAAAAAATGTTTCTTTACTGTGCTTATAACATTGCGCTCGCTCTTAACCACACGACTGATATTTAAAGACATTTTTTTAACATCAAGGAGAATTTGTCATTCGATATTTTTATAGTTTATATAATTTACTTTACATTATAATTTCAAGCCGAGTTTCAAGCAAAAGTGCTCACAGTTATAATTACTAATAATTTTTCATTTGATCTCATTTATAATTTCCAACCCGATTATAGAAAAAAAAAAACTTATCAGCGTTCAGCAATTGCGATATCGATTGTTCGATGCAGCCGTGCGTTAGAAAAACAAGATCAAAGATCAGTAATGAATGAAAATTGCAAATTATGTTTCCCCCATTCCTCCTTCTTTTGCACCAGCCAGAACTATAAAGCGTAATTGCGCAACGATCCAATTTAATTCATAATTTAAATTATTCCATCAATACTGAGCTGCAATTCATCTTTTCCGCGTTGATTTTTGTTTTTACTGTTTCATGATCAATCGTCTGAATGTTCACTGATGCATGTCAGCGCGAAAAAAAAAAATAAAATAATGGAAATAATTAAGTTTCAATCCTAATGTGTGAAGACTCATGAATCTTGTGACTCCTCTATGTCTGGCATCTGTATCGTTTTTCGCTTTCTTTTAGTATTTGTGACATAAATCACAAAAATCTAGCTGGAATCATAAACCGCCATTTCTGAAAAAAAAAAAAAAAAAAAACTAATTGTGGTTGAACGCAAGACAAAATATCATTGAAAAGATATAAGAAGAAGAAGAAAAACAATATCATGAATGAATACAAGAAAACGTTATGGATCTCTTTTGCAAAACCACAAAAATGTCTTGCAATCGATGAACATATTTTTTGAGATGGTGAAATACCGTTGCGTTGCAATGAATTGCATTTTGATTTAGAAATCATTTGATCGTGGTGATACTGAAAGATTTTGAAAGTATGATAGAGACATTAAAGAGTCGATTAATTACATTTTGTTATATTTTTTATTTTCCATCGAAGGGTGAAAAAAATTAACATTTTCTAACTTAATTGTTTGCGGATTGCGATTGTTGCGAGAACTTAAAAACTATTGTTAGATTAAAGTACTTGAAATGAGAATCATTTGAATGAACATTATCGGTTCAGTTTTTGCTTTTTTTTTTCTTACTGAAACATGTTTTTTCTACCTAGTAGGGTCGCCACACGCCTTGCTCACAAATATCAGCATCTGGATCAACAGGTTGTTGATGTTTATTCTCTTCGGATTGCACCAGAATATTGTTACTAGGAATGTCCAATGAGTTTGATCGTTGCTGACTGGCATTCCCCGAAGCTCCAGTTACTGCACTTATTGTGAATGGACTTCCATCAGCTTGAATTGCAACTGGTGTCGCTCCAAGATATTGTTCAATCTTTTCAGAGCCATGCAGATGTAAATGAATTTGATTTTGATTGACTGTTGATGAATAAAGTTGCGGATAAATGAGCATTGTTGCTTGTGCTGGAGGCGGAGGAGCTGCAGATGGTGGATATTGAGCTTGAGGAGTTGGTTGACAAGGATATTGATAACTATTGTAACTATAATTATATTGATCCATTTCGTTCGTCCATGGCGTCAATGGGCCATATTGAGATCCACCATAAGATGCCGCTGCATTTTGAGCTGATGCTCCGCAATGATAATCAGATGGATTATATGAGAGTCCTTCGTTTGGCAACACAGTCGGCAGGACACTACTTTGGTCATATGCGGAAGGCTGAAATGGTGTATATGAGGAAGTCATAGCTGGTGATGAATACCCTGTCCACTCGGCTGCTCCCATTAAATTGTTTTCTGTCAAAATAAGGGGAAACGAAAAATCAATAATGAATGAATTTTATGCATTTCGCGAAAAAAAAAAACGCTTGCTCTGGATAATTATCGTAAAAATAGGCGGTCTGACGATTTATCGCAATCAGGTGCTCTATAATTTTATGAGCTCATCATGTGAAATCAATAAACAACAGTCAATTTTTTCTGTCCATTGTGCAAACAGTGAAAAGAGTGAGAATGTGTCGATAATAATGAGTCATCTGAATATATATAAATTTTAGTAGCGTTTCAATGCGATTATTTATATCAGATGAGAACATTTTTAGCGGCACAGACCTTTTTGAT
Source organism: Propsilocerus akamusi (assembly GCA_018397935.1). NCBI lineage: Eukaryota > Metazoa > Arthropoda > Insecta > Diptera > Chironomidae > Propsilocerus > Propsilocerus akamusi. The sequence goes on along the minus strand of CM031468.1, from coordinate 12,290,907 downwards.
ATGCAAATATCGATCATAAATTTGAGCATTTTAATAAATCTTTTAAAGCACTATCATGTTAACAATGGAACATTTACACATCGACAAAGTTAAACAAATCAAAATCAATAATTGAAACTGAAAACCGGAAATGCCTGATAATTTGTCAAAAATTGTAAAAGTCAACGCGTTTCTAAATCGATTGATCAAATTGATGGTTTCATGTTTCACAGAGCGCCTTTGAATCCTTCTGCTACGGCTGCAGCGTCAATTATTTAGTCATCATCATTATTGTATACGCAACCAAAAAGCAAATATCTGAAAAATCCTTGAAGAGAATTTGCGGAAATGTTTCGGCTTGTTTGAATTAATCCATTTTTCTTTAAATTATATTTATGGCAGATATAACGCGTGTGAGGTCTCTATCGATTCTTGCAAGCTTAAGTTCGCGTCTCGCCAATCGTTAATTTGTTGTCACGTTCAGGCACGAAAGAAAAATTTACATATTAAACATTTTAAGGTCTATTAGTTTCCCACCATTTAATCGATTCGCGGAATTGTAAATTTAACTTTTTACGAGCATTCTAAATATTCTATGAATTTCCAAATTTAATTAGCAAACGAAAGCGGATGTAGAAGTTCATTGACAAATATAGACAATACAAACAAATTATGCGAAAAATCGATTTCAATGTGATCGACTTCAATTATTTTCAAATTCTTCATTTGCTTCCATCGAATCGAAAGAATTTCTTTCATGGAAGTTTCCTGCACAATTTGCTACCCGAAAATTATGAGCGGCGGGCGCGATCGTAAGAAATAATTTGTATTCGATCGATTTCTTTTTTTTTTAATGCAGCTCACTAAAAAATTTCTCATTCAGTATTTTATTCTTGATTGAATTTACAGAAAAATGTCGATTGTGCGATATAACATAACACGACTTTTGTGTTATTATTCCTCCCGAAAAGTGCATTAATGATATCGAGAGTGATGTAAAACGAAAATCGAAAAACAAAAAACCAATTTCGGGTGTAATGATTGAGATGAACGGAAAGAGAGAGAAAAAAAAATTGCACCAGTAGATATGCCGGGTGCGCAGGTAGCTGACCACGACCACGGGCATGCCAGTTTAAGGCCAATTTCCAAACCAACCTTTTAACCTAAATTACACATTTTGCGCCCCATCGGACGGATCATTTATATTTTACCTTGAATTTGTGGTGCATTCGGCTTGTAGCCGCACTCCATTGCGGCCACATTGAGATTGGAACTTTGATTTGGCGTTGAATTGTTGTTGAGCTGTGATAAGGATTTCCTTCTGAATGGCTCTAGATCTCTTAAATATGGTGGCTCTAGAAGACGTTGATTAAGACTAAATGTGCGTAACTGATGGCTTCCAGGTGATGGAACTGTAAAATGAACAATTTATTTATTTCGAAATCAAAACATTTCTAATCAATTTTGTAGAGATGAAAAATTACGTTGCACAAGGAAATTGAACACTTCAACAGGCAACGATTTGTTTCCTGACAATTTAATAGTGCAATGAAAAATTTTCCGGTTTTCCAAAATAAAGCAAAATGACTGTGAATGTGTGCGTCCATCAATGGGAGGAAGGGAAATTATTAATTTGCCCACAAACAGGAAAGACAGGTCAGTTGCATTGTGATGCCTGATAATGAAATATTAAACCTCAAATCTGTATTTTATGAGTCTATAAATTCATTTTTCTTTTGATTTTCAATCGTAAATTTCAATCCTTTTAATTCCGATTACATGAATTCGTGGGAAATAAATATTTTATTCACAAGTGAAAGTTGAAATGATAAGAAACGGATGAAGAATAAAGCTTTGAAAAGAAAAAAAAAAAACTCTGGATAAAAATTTCTTCCCATCAAAACTATTTCAAACGGATTTGAGTGATAAAAGTATCGTTTAAAAATTCACATTCTAATGGAACTGGAAAAGCAATGTCCATGTGGACCATAATCTCGTTATAAAACCTATTTAGACATAGAAAAACATAACGACTAGAAGCATTGACGAAATATTTTCACCGAAATTTGCAATTTTGCTGTAATTTGAAGATAAATGGTTGGAACTAACGTTCATTTGCATCAAGGCCCTTCGAGTTTTGTGCATTTTATGCAATTTCGACCGTAATTTCTGGATATCAGTTTTTCCCCATCCCTTCATGTCCCCGTCGCTATGCGCGTTCTCATGTGTTCTGGACAGAACTCTCAGGATCAAAATCCCAAGAGAACGACTAAAAGGTAAATTGACAAAAGCTTTTTGCGTAATATGTCAGTGCAAATTCAATAGAAACATTACCTAGATTAGAAGCATTGTAGAAAACTAAAAGAGAGTTTTGTTGGTAATTTTTTTAAGGTTATTTAATGCAGCAGGAAATTGAGAAATCGAATGCAATGACAACAAGAAAATTAACAAGCCATGAATGATGATGACGCTAGTCGTCGCAATCGCATTTTTGTCAAATGCAGATAAAACAAAATTTGAATTCGTGCATTTAAATGAGTTTTCTGTCATAAGGGGCCAAATTGATATGTTGTTTGCAGTCGTGGCAATTAACTTTTCTAAATATTTCGGTAGCGAAATTTGAGTTTATTATTTGTGAAAACAGATGGAACACACTGGACAGGAATGATGCAGAAAATATTTTTATTGCGTGATGATCACAAAAAGTAATTTGCAATGCAATTCAAATGCAGGCAAAAAAAAGAAGAAAAATTTCTTCCTTTGCCAAATGTTCCTCAATTAATTTTAAAATCGGAAAATAATTCAAAAAAAAAAAAAAATGACAACTCACCTGTTTTGGATCGCGGCTCCCTGCAATGATCCATCAAATTTCGAATACTTTAAAAAATTTATCATGGAAAAGCTGAATAAATTTCATTTTGATAACTTACCGTGGTCCATCGACAGTTACTTTTATGGCTTTTGTGTATGTCGTCACTTGAGGTGGTGATGTTGAGACGGTTATTGTCAGTGTAAAGCTTTTGCCTGCGTGTGAAAAAGTCGTTTATGAATTTTTTTTTATTCTTGTAGTCAAAAGAAAAATATATAATATATGATGAATACTCTTGAATTTAGTTTGTTGTTGTTCTGCCTGTTGAATTTTTTATTTTATTTTTTAAAGCGCGTTAAATACGCGAAATAAAGCAATACAAATGAGTTGTACTATAGCGCGGCATTGGCGTTGAAAAATGTGATGATAGTGTAATAAACTATGCTTAATGGCATTCACTGGACACACTGAAAGACGATGCCGCTTACGAGATTTCAATTCGGTTGAATAATTGTTGGAAATTTGTCAAAAAAAAAATTTCTTTGAGTTCTAAATATTTTTGTCTGTTGTTACATATCTTTTTTGTATTTTCATCATTGTCTTTTATATGATGAATTAATCTCGTTTTGATGATGCCGGTCATAGAAAAAGTTGAACAACATCAAAATTACTCAAAGGAGAGCCTTAAAATAAGTTAAATGCCATCAAAGGGGTCACAAAGCAAAAAAAAATAAAATAATGGAGTAAAAGAAATGAAAGAAAGTAATGATGTTGAGCACATAATAGCATTTCAGAGTTTGAGCACGTGTCCCATTAAAAGACCTGGCCCATCAAATGGTTTCATTTAAATATTTTTTTTTTGTTCTTCCCGTCTGAAGATTGCATTCGCAAAAAAAAATGTGTTTGATGTTTTTCTTAACTTCCATAAAATGAATCGGCAACTTAACACCATTTAAATCAATCAGTGCGATGCTTTTAAATGTCCATTTACGATGCACTCAAAAGCGCTTTCCATTGCCGTTCCTAATTTATGTTCGCTTTCGGTAACTTTTCAACTCTTTGCAATATGCAACGACCACATGGATCGTCTGAAGAATCACAATTCGCGCGGGATGATGTGTGAAACTTTGTAGGCGCAATGCAATGGTAATGATTTATAACACTCATTTGTGTTCGCGTTTAGAATCTCTGTTATTCTTTCCTTTTCTTTTTTTGGAGGCGGGTAAGTGAGATAGATTAAGGGCGTTTTACTTTATGCATGAGCATTAAGTTTTTTTAAATCTTGTCACATTCATAATCTAATTATTAATCCACTCATCTATTCTGTCACATTAAATTCCTTCGTCGCAATAAATAAATAAAATTATAATCTTCGCACAAATTTTTTTCTATCGTGAAGCCGACGGAATATACCGAATTTGGTTCCCTAATTGTGTTAGCTGCTCGACGATGATTTAAATTTTTCGCAACTAAAAAAATAGGAAACTGATCAATGAAAACAATTTCGAACTAACCTCGTCCACTTCGTCCTACAAATCGAAGATCATTAAATTTTGCCACCTGATTTTTCATTGATGCCGTTGCGTTTCGCAGTTCACCATGATAATTTTCATCATTTCCCGCGCGCACTGACACTAAAGTTCCATCGACAACATCACCAAGGGCCACAACTTTAAATGCAACAGGAAGAGTCTTATTTGATCGCCAGTGTGTCGGAAGTGCTGAGCATAGAAAGTAAGGGCTTCCAGTACGAACAAGTTCACCAGGAAATTCTTCCTGCGCTCGAATGACCATTCGCTCTGTCCACCAATATTCATTAGAATTTTGTGATTTTGGTGGCGATGTGCTGCTATTTGTTGTATTTGATGCTTCCTCCACCAACATATCGCTCGTATTCCAATTGATCTTTGTATCACTATCAGGCTCGTCTGCCACCAGCGGCAGATGCATTCGAAATAAATTTTTCGGCGCTATTTTGAAAGATATTTTTTATCCCTATTTTTAATTAGTCACTTGAACAAGTTTTTTTTTTGTTGCTCTTTTTTTTATTATTTCATAAACAAATTATCATTGTCACTATGAAGTGGCTCTAAATTTTCTCGGAATATTTTAATCAAAACATTGATTTCACTTGAAATGCTTCTCATCCGTTTATCTACAAACGACTTTTTTTTCTTCTTTTTTTTTAATATTATTATATTTTTTTCAACACATTAATTAGCGGGAATTTCCATATTGTTAGATGACACATCTAATAGCACTAGACAATAATTTAATCAAATTTTTGATTCGTTATCACGAGATTGTCAATATTTAATTATTTTATTTCATTTCTTTAATTTTTTGTTTTTTTCTTGTTGACCAAAATTTTGCTACTTTTTTTTGCCAACTAAGAAATCCACTAAACAAAAGATTTTTTTTTCCCTCTTGACTTTTCAACAAACCACACCGACCGCGAGAACATGCAAAGAATGAATGAAGTTTCTGTGTTGTGTAGTTTGAACGGAGTTCGAAAGAAGAAAAAAAAATAGTATCAATTGGGGGAGCTCTCGCAAGGCATGCTTTTTACGCTCAACACACAATCAACAACAGTCGATGATTTTTTGTTTGGATACACACGGAGAGGGGAATGTTGCCGAGTTATTTTATGAGAGAAAGCAGTTCTATGCTGGAAGAGAATTTTGTTTCATGCTGCTCGTTGATCGCAATTTTATGTTTCATTATTACTTATCAGTTATTTGAATTTTGATGAAGTTCAATCCAAAATCTATAAAATTAAATTTAAAGGAAATTTAGAATCCTTTTAAACATTTTTTATTTTAAGCCGCAAAAGCGCACATCATAAATCACATTCACTACTTCATAAATTCAGCAAATATGAAACTTTTTTCGTATCATTTTTTTTGTTGTAAATCTTTTTTTTTTTTTTGTATGCAGCAAAATATGATGAATATCGAATACAAAAACAACATCCCGAGATTTGCGGTTAATATAAAAAATCCTCGATAAAAATGAAATCGATTTCTTTTTTTTTGGTGACCAAAATCATTTTTATTCATTCATAAATTTCATTGCAGAACTGAAAAAAATCCTCATAAAGATCATAAATTTTTGATATTTATATGATTGTCTTCCTGTCCATATTTAAACGTCAATTGCACAATATATCCAACTCACCCACCTCCCACCCACTCGTTTTATTTAGTATTTTAATTCGCATTTCACTGATGAACATTCCGAGGGTGCATTTGAAACAATGCTAATCTGTTGATTCTGTCAGTGACATGTTTTGATGTTAATTAAATTGCATTTAATTTTCCCTTGGTACTTTATGTTGGATAATGATAGATAAATAACAATGGAAGAAATGTGGAAGTGGAAACACGTTATGATGCCAATCACATGGGCAATTTTGTCTGTAATTGATGGTCTGTGTTACCAATTTTTTTTTTCTGTTCGATGCAATTTTGATGTGCATTTTCTAGTCTAAAGACGTGCCATCTTTTGTGTGTCTCCTTTTCTTATGCACTCAATTGCATGTCGAATGAAATTTCTAAATGCGTTATTCTGAACACGCAATGCCGGCAGTCGATAGATATCCATTCAATGCAGGAACTGTCGGTGCTACCTGTAAATATTATAAACGAAGAGGCGGCACCATCTGTTGCACATTTGTCAATTTTCACTTCATTTTTTATTGATAACAATAGCCATATATATTCTTCGAAGCTTTAATGATGCTCGTCGTAATTAAATGGTGTCGATGAATGGGATCGTCATAATATTTTGATTGGTATTGTTGTTATAATGTTATGGAGAACCCCATCGGAAGAGCTTTGAATTAAAGGGAATGTTTTCACAACTACCTAACAGTTTTTTAGCAGAACAGTTCTTTACACGCACCATATAATCATAAAATAAGTGAATTTATTTCTTTTCCCAAAGCAAAGTGTAAATCTCAATCACACAACATTCCCATGCCATTGAAATACTTCTCACGAGAACTCTTTATTTTTATTTTTTTTTTTATCGAAATATAAAAGCAAAGTTGCTTTGTTGATAAGAAGTTTATGCCGATAATTATCGTGCACCACATTTTCTGGTTGAGACTAATTGAGTGATAAGAGACAATAATAAGAAACAATTTTTGCTTTTTCAGCGATAAGAAATTATTTTTTAAAGCGTTTCATAAATTTTCCATCTGCTTCTTTAAAGTATTAAGAAACATTGTGCACGTAGAAAATGCCGATGATGATGATAATGGAGAAGTGTAATTTAAATGAACATCATTCATAAGGTTTCCCGCATGTGATGGGTACATCATGCATCCGTTATTGATTTCACGTTGTATCAACTCATTTTTTTTCTCGAAAAAAAAAAAAAAAAAAAAAAATTACCTGAATGGATGCACATTAGACTGATGTCGGATCAGTTACCCAGTTTATTCATATGCATTGGACACTTGAAAAAAAAAAAACCGGAATCTTCATGAGACAAAGTTAATTAAACACCACCAGAAAGAGAAGTGACTTTTGGGCAGTGTCTATATTCTATATTGACTGACTGTGCAGTGAACTTAAAAAAAAAAACATCATCAATGTTGGCTCCATAAAAAGGAGTGTTGTGGTTTGCGCTCAGAATCATAAAAAAATGCAACAACATTTTCATTCATTCATAAAAAAATGTTTTGCAATCAATAAACTTTTATGTTGGATTGGTTTCGCTGGCTTTTCTGCGTCTAGTTCAACGATATGCCCATCCACAGCGTGTATATACATCTCGCGAGTTCCAACCACAATTATTTTTTTAAACATTGCTAATATTCAAAAAATATGGCGGTTTTGCGTAATAAAAAAAAAAAAAACTTTTTTTTTTCGAAGGCGTTGGCTAAAGGCGTAATGGAAAAATCATTAAAATTCCTGCACGGTGATCACGCCAGACAATGTGGCCGCATTAGGGCTTTCTTAAACTTGGTGACATTTGGAGTCTTTAAAAACATGTTAAAAGTTTAAAATTTAATATTTTTCATCAGAAAAAAAAATGTTTCATGTTTATGACATCGCACTTAATTAATTTCTTCATATTCCATCACCCTTAACACCCTCTCAGACATATTGTTTTTCTTTGCAACCCCCTCGCAAAAGAATGTCGCTCTCCCAAGTCAACATTATGTGACATGTTTTTCAATGCTGTCAATTAATAAAGAAAATTTCACATTTTAATCAATTTCTTCGCAAAAATCACAAAAATGGAGAAATACAAAGAAATTTTCTTGATCAAAACATAAATTCCAACTTTCATTAATCAAAAACAAATTTCTTGCTTATTATCAAAGACATTGCGGAGTCTTTTTCAGGGGAAAGTTTTGTTAGCGAAAGCGACGATTAAACATTTTTGTCAATAAATTCTAAAAGTTCTTTCATTCACTAAAATACTTAAATTTCTTCACAAGATTATTAGATTTGTAGTGCAACTTATAGGGCTGCAATAGATGCAATTGGATTGATTCTTGTAAGAATCAACCGTTATCATTTCGTAATATTTTAACTGGCTATCCAACACGCATCCTGAGCTATGTATGCTCCTTGCTGGATGTTTGTTAACTTGAAAATTTCAAATTTTGCGGTTGCTTACCGACTGAATGTTTTTCAGGTGACTGAACATGATGTCGCTTGATTAGTAATTGAATACACATATCGTTCTAGCTGTCATTTCCAAGTGATACAGGAAAATGTGGATAAGATGACAGCATCTCGAAACACCCAGCGAATAAGTATTTATCAGACAGACAACGATGAATATGCTATTCCAGGGAGAATATAACGTAAATATTATGATAGCCAGTTAGCTATTACAATTTGTGCTGCAATAAATCTGTGAAGTGATAATTTGTGTTCATGAGAAGTTGACTAAAATTATCATATTTTTTTTCCATGTCTTTATTGATAATTTATAAAGAAACAATTGGTCTTTAACTGTAATCGCGTTGTTTTTATAATAGTAAAACATAAAATAATTTCTTATCAGCAATGACAATGATGTTAATTACATTCCACTTACAGCTACTGTATATATGCAACAGTTAGTTTTTTTTTCGTGCGTGGAACATCAAAAATTATTTATTTGTGTAAATACGAATCCATGGTATGATGCGACTTACGAACTGTTTCCAAACTTGCATAACATTAGATAGATATAATAATGTCGCCAAACTTTGTTAACTAAACTGTACTCAAAGAATTAAACTCAATGATGACTTTAAAGGGAAAATATTTTCACATATTGAAGAAAAGAAAATGTTAATTAAACTAGACGAAAAAGAAATTGTATAAAATCTAAATCCGCATTATGTGCGAGTTAATTGATCAATTAAACTTTCCATTTTACACCCAAAATCTGCAACGTTTATAATTCGTTAAACCGTTAATAGAATACTGTATTAAAAAATAAAATACCCACAAAGAAAACAAAAACAGCAATTTACTGTTGAGCCTGAACGGGACTTTGTGGAGATAGGCGACATATGAGACGAATGCCAGCGTGGAGAATCTTTCCAATAATTGCTGGCGCTTTTCGATTGTTGGCAACGGCTTCAGTAGCTAATTTCAATTCGTGGAACATATTTCTTGTGTTTGGATTACGACGAGAAGTGTAGCGAAGCGACAAGAAGTGATAATAAATAAACGGTGTCATAATACCAGCGCGACCTCTGCAGGAAAAAAAAAATCATTTCAATTTGAAATTTAACAAAATTATTGAGAAATATTATTATCAATGAACTTACAAGAATACCAGCACAATGCATAGAGGCATTAAGAATATCTCCGAGTAGGCAATCAATCGTAGAATATTGCGCTGTTGAAACTCAACCAGTGAGATGAGCAAACGAGCACCCCACCAGCTATTTTGGCCCAACATCTATAAATGGAGCATGAAAATTATTAGATTAGTGTACCGCATAACGCACTAATAACTTGCAGCACGTGATGCAATTTTAAAAACCTGCTAATAACGACACGCTAACTTTCCCTAACGTTCATTACAGCAGCATACCACAAGAATGCGGCATTCAGCCAAAATATCTGACAAACACTTTTTTTGGTTGTGGTTTAAACCAGAACAAAGTCAACCACATGCTGACGACATCATTAAATATAACTTACGTCTAAAACTTTAAGAGAATAACTGGCTGAATGAAGGACAGCGAAAAGCACTACCGGAAACAGAATCAAAACAACCGGTTGAACGTAAAGGAATATTAGCGAATAGAAAAGATAATGGCACGAGTCTTCGATAAGCAACAGGCTCAAGAATTCACGTGTAAACTGAATAGCGGGCAATCGCTGATGTAACCGAAGGGCGCTGGTGGCTGCATTGCTGATCAGCACTTTGTAGAATGCACTTTGGGATGATCTAAAATAAATTACGTGGTTAATGAAATTCTCTTTACCCCGACTGCGCTACTGAATTCTTAATGAGGAATTAATCAATGGGGAATGAAAACTTCCAACTCACCCGAATATGGGAATCAAATAACCGACAGCAAAAATAATGGATAAGCACCGTGATACCCATAAGGCTGTCTCAATCTTATTTTCTAGCATATGATTCTTAACAGCCTCAATACCTCTCGGCTGGTTCTCATTGTTTCCCTCCGTTGAATTGTTGTCGCTCATGGTCAAAAAATTTTATCTGGTGGGAAAATCGGAATGTTTGATTACTACTTAGGTCGGATCTTATCACTTCCAATACACACACGCGCAAGCAATTAATCCAAATAAACCTTTATCAGACGGTGCTCTCAATAAATACAAGCGTGAGATGTGAAATTTGGTTAAATTAAATCAAATTAAAAAAAATGTCCTTGAAAGTATCTTCTTTTTAACACACGTCTTAAGACACACTTCAAAAATGTAAATGAAAGATGAAAATGGATATTTCAAGAAAAACTCGTTTTGATAGTCTTCCGAATCAAATTTCACTGTATGCAGTAGCTAAAACAACAATTACAATGTATGTAAGAAGCAATGGACACTCACTCAATTTGTGGCTCGATCTAGAAGTTTTATAATGCCTGCCTCAGCTGCGTTAATTAAATGAAAATTGTTCGGAACAAAAATTTCTCTTTCAGGGGTTCGAAAACAATTTGTCGACAAATGTAAGCTTCAAATTTGCCGAAATTCGCACTCCCTACGGTACTTTTAAAACTAAAAAAATCCGTTAATAATAATACATAAATTTATTAATGTAATTTTTTTTTAGCGAAAAGGTTTAAATAAAGTGAGTTAAGGAGACACGACACATGATTCAGATGAGTGACGCCTTATTTTGTTTCTTTCTTCTTGACTTCGACAAGTTCTCGCAAAGCGGATTCTTGTTCATTAAGCTTTTGCAGTAGGATGTCTTTAGACTTGCCGCAATTATCGATAACTCCTTCTACCTTTTCTTGCTTTGTCTTGAGGTCACTCTTTATATCAGGCACACTAGAAATTACAAACATTCTTCCGACGGCCGCATACACCTTTCCTGACTCACTTAGATGATCCACTTCTCTAGATGTAAGCTCGAATCGATGTTTTGACTTCTTTAAAGCATCAATTTGTGCATCCAGAATCCTAATCTTTTTCGTTGTTTCCACCTTGTTTACATGCATTTCGGTAAAGGCCTTTAATTATATTAAGAGGACAATAAAAAGGGAAATAAAATTATTTATTGTTAACCTTACTTTTTTCAATTCCATATCCATTCTGTTTGTTTTTTCGGCAGCTGTTATGATATTTGCAGCGCTTATCTGCTTATCTCTTAGATTTCTCAAAAAAATTTAGCAAAATGAACCCAAATTGGCAGAAAAAATAATTTTCCTTTTCAGATGTTTTCCTCCAATAGACCGCATAAAGCTGCAACCCCTGACTTTAACTTCGACACACTAAGTAATTAGAAGCATCACTTAATTTTCAGTTTTATTGTTTTTTTCTGTTTAAGCCTTTATGTTTCTTCTACACGACGTTTTACAATCTAAAATTAATTTGGAAATCTGCTGCTTAAACATACTGTCTAAATTGTTCATTCATCTTTTTTTGACCAACAACATTCCATAAAACCCACAATGAGCTTAAAGCTAATCCTACAGCGCCACCAATAGCGCATTTCCTTAATCCAGATGTCGATTTATACATGAGTCCTGTTGCTGTACCAGCTACAATCGTATTAATTTCGTCGTCTTCACCTCGGGCTTGTTGCAAGAGGACACCGAAAGCGGAATATAAAACGGCAATGCTTCCGAGTGTGTTTGCAGTGGCTGATCCTTGTTTCATAACGTGATTTAGAAGTTGTGTGCGTCTGAGTTTACCGGCTTGTTTTGCAAGAGCTGTAGCGCGAATACCATTGTATAAACCAGCAGCACCTCCAATTCCAGCTCCAATCATAACAGACGATCCAATCTGTGAGAATGCCAATTCGAAGCGACCGCGCTGTTTTGATGCACCTTCGGGAAATATGAATTCAGGCTGGTGCTGTTGAAAATAGCGAGGATCATAGTTGAGATACGGAGAAGATAATGTGGGTGCTAGACTTCTGCTGGGTGCTGAAATTGACCATTGAAAAAAAAAAAACGGAGAATCTTATTTATTGTCCAAGACAGCAGATAATTCAACAAGCAAGCAATATTACCTGGTGGTGCGCTCAACGAACTGTCCATCGACAAGGGTTTACTCAAGTAGTCGTCGCTCATCTTGGGAGAATTTAATTAAACGTGCGACAGAAACAATTTCTTGAAATTATGAAACTTCACCCTTGAGAAGTTAAACTGTATGACGTATTTGCGTACATGGCCTTCTTTGATGATAACGCGCAAATTCGTTCTTCACAGTATTTAATTGTTGATTTATTCATATAATAGGCCTTAGCAAGTATGTCAACAATCAATAAGCTAAGCATCCGTGGCATACGAAGCTTCGGCATTGAAAAAGATGACGAACAAGTAAGTTATGTTGAGAAATAAAACAAATTTAAAAAATTTAACATTTTTTTGTGATGGTAATTTTTTTTATTAGAAAATCACATTTACAAGCCCATTAACAATAATTTCTGGTGAAAATGGTTGCGGTAAAACGACCGTAATCGAATGTCTCAAATATGCGCTGACCGGCGAAGTTCCACCTGGATCAGATAGGGGAAAGGCATTTATTCATGATCCAAAAGTTTTTAAGAATATGGCATCTCTCGGACAAGTCAAAGTGAAGGTGAGAACGTGAGATCATCAAAACAACAATAATTATTTAATTGTATCGCTCAATCGTCTTTCAGATTACTGACATACAGGGAAATGTCAAAACATGCGTTCGCTCAATGCGAATGGATACTCAGAAAACAGGAAAAACCAAATTTGAGACATTGGACTCCACAATAGCGATAATAAATGCTACTACTGGCAAGAAAGAAGATATAAGTAAACGATGTGCCGATACAAATTCAGAAATGTGTCAATCAATGGGCGTCTCCAAAGCCATCATAAATAATGTTATCTTCTGCCACCAGGAGGATTCAAACTGGCCAATGGATGAAGCCAAGAAACTGAAAGAGAAATTTGACGCCATTTTCGGTACAACTGAATACAACAAGGCAATTGATAAGCTAATCAAATTTCGTAAAGGATATCAAGAAACATTGAAGGTATGCACAAATTCGAAGAAATTTTTAGAACAAACCAAAAACGAAACTGAGAAAAGACTCCACGAGCTCGAAATGCTTAAGGAAAAGCATCTCAAAATGCAACAAAAATTTGAAGAATATCAGAACATGCTAGATCCTTTGGAAGAGAAGATGAAGATTGTCATGGAAAAGGAAGCAAAGTTCGGTAAATTGGTAGCAGAAAAGCTCGTTCTACAAGGGTCTATTGATAACTATCGTCAAAGTGCCGACAACCTTCGTGGAAAGATAAAAAATCTTATGGTAGCTGATGTCGAAGATCTGGAGGAAGAGCTTCGCAGATTTCATCAAACCCACGAAACCAATGAAACTGAGCTGGCAACATTGCAAGTGGAACACTTCGAGCTCCTTGAAAAACAGAAAATTTCGCAGGAAAAATTAAACGAATTGCAGCTGAACTCAAAGACATTGATCTATAAGCGCCAACAAGAGCAGGAACTCGTTTCAGTTCGCTTCAATGTTATGAAAGAAACTGCAGAAAAACTTAACATCACGATCAATGACGATTGGGAAAGTCAGTCTGTGTCTATCGAAGATTTTAATGCCACATTACATCGCATTGGACGTGCCATTTCTGATGAAGAGGAACATTTTGCTAATTTAAAACGGGAGGAAGAAAAGAAAGAACTAGAAGCTCAGTGTGATATCGATGAATTGCGCGAAGAGAAAACTGCAAGCGAAACAAATTTGAATTCTCAACGTCAACGAATCACAAAATTAAATGAAAATCGCAAGAATATTCAACGTGAAATTTCGTCCATTGAAGCATCCATGCCACAGCTGAATAAACTTACTACACAAATTGAAACAGCTGAAAGAGATTTCAAATGTTATCAAGAAGAGAATAACATTGAAGAAATCGATGAACAGCGCTGTGTTCTTGAGATTGATAAAGATGAACTGGATTTAAGAATAATTGCTTTGGATAAAGACATCGAGTATCTACAATCAGTATCCAAAATTACCAGCGAATTGGAGCTAAAGGAACGCGAATTGTTGAAAGATCAAAACGATTTCGATCGTACAAAAAATAAACAAGCATCAAATCTTAAATATTTGTTCGGCGACACTTCCATTGATCGAAACTTCAAGAATAACGTTCAAGCACTCAATGATAAGCTAAAACGCGAAGTCACGGAGATTAAAAGTGCTCTTCAAGAATCGCGAATGGAAGGTAATCGATTGCAGACAGAAAAAACTCATTTGCGTAATCAACAGAAGAGTAAAAAGACCGAATTGAAAGATTCTCAGGAACGGATTGAAAATGAATGTGATGGTCGCGATTACTTGGACGTTTTTACAAGTCAAAAGGACAAAGTCGATAAGCTCAATCAGCAGTTGGCTTTTAAAAAGTCTTCGGAAAGTACATACAAGCAGTTCATTGCCGAGATCGATAACAATCCGTCATGTCCATTATGTCATAAAAATCTCGAGCATAACGATGGTGATGATTTAAAATCAGAAATAGATGAGAAAATTCGTAATCTGCCACTGGAAATATCCGACACCGAAACCAAATTCAAGCTTGAAAGTCGTAAATTTGACAGACTCAACAGCTTAAAATCACTCTACGATAACATTAGTAAAGTAGAAAATGAAGTCAAACAGCTGAAAAAGGAACTTCAATGCGCAGATACAAAATATCAGGATGTCATGGCAAAAATCGAAGAAACAGAATGTCAACTTGCTGAACCGGAATCTAAATTGAACAGCATAAATGCAACATTTCTTGGCGATATGTGTCGTTTGGATGATTTGTTGCGTAATATTGCATCTAAATCAAAAGATATTGCTGATTTGAAATCAAAAATGTCTTCTGAAAAGATGTCATCACGTACCTTAAATGAAGCTCAAGCCGAACGTCGTGAACTTAATGCTGATTTTCGCACAAAAAGTGATTTAATTAAAAAATTGGGTCATCAAATAAATGAATATCGGGCGAAGATTATACAGGCACGCGAAAAGATCAACAACATGACAAGTGAAAAAATCAAGCATCAGGAAAAACTTCAAGGCCTTGATCGTTTAAAAGATCAGCTGAAAGAATGTGAAGCCGAGAAATTGCAACAGGAGCGAAAGTTAAAAGACGATGAACATAAGTTGGAGCCACTCAAGATTAAATTGAACAATGCAGTGGCGAAGAAGCAAAAAACTCGTGAAGAGGGAATTAAGAAAATTCAGAGACAACAAGATTTAATTAATTATCTGATTAAACAACAAACGGAAATTGATCGTCTTAATGGTGAAATTGAAAATCTTACCAACATGAATTTACAAATTAAGATTCAAGAAGCTAACGAGAAAGTGTCTTCCATCAATGCACGAATCAAAAGTATTCAAAATAATTTGAATTCAAAATATTCAGAAATTGAACGATTGAAGAGTGAAATCACCAATCAGGAAGGCAATCAGCGTAATTTGCAAGACAATTTGGAATTGCGCAGAATCGAAGCAAACATTCGCGAAAATGAGAAAAAATTTCAAGAATTAAAAAATACAATGGGCGTTTTGGAAACGAAAAACGTTCAACGGGAGAAGAAAGAAATTACAGAAAAACGTGCAGATATTACGGGGAATCGTGACACCATTCGTGGCCAGATCACTGAATCTAGTAGTCGTATAACTGCAGCTGAAACTGAATTAAATTTGCCAAAACATAAAAAATCACGCATCAACTATATGAAAGCTTGTTACGAAGAAGCCACTTTGAAAGCAGCTATTGATGATCTCAATCGATATCGTAATGCTCTCGATTATTCATTGCTGAAATTCCACAAAGACAAAATGGATCATATCAATCGTACACTTCGCGAATTATGGAATAGTATCTACAAAGGAAATGACATCGATTACATCATGATTAAAACTGATGAAGATGATGCAAAGCCGAGCTCCGATAAGCGTCGTAGCTATAATTATCGCGTCGTTCAAGCAAAAAATTGTGGTTCAGAAATTGACATGCGCGGTCGATGTTCGGCTGGACAGAAAGTTTTAGCTTCGCTGATTATTCGCATGGCATTATCCGAGACATTTAGTGCCAATTGTGGAATTCTAGCACTCGATGAACCGACAACGAACTTGGATCATAACAATATAAGATCACTGTGCGATGCATTGAATAAGATTGTCGAAGAACGTGATGATGGTGGAAGTTTTATGTTGATCATTATCACGCACGATGAAGAATTTGTACGAGCTTTAGATCGCGCTGAATATCACTTCAAGCTGTCTCGTGATCCTCGTGGCAAATCTGTTATTGAAAAACGTCAAAATATCTGAAATCATTCCATTTCATTGCAGATAAAAAAAAAAAATCTTTTGTTATTTCTTTAATTATTTTTTTTTATTCTTTTTCGCAATAATTATGTCCAGATAAATCTTTACAATAATCTTTTTTCCAGATAATTCTTAATCAAGAATCGATGATTTAAAAAAAAAATCTTTACAATGGTAAAATTATTAGCTCCGAAATACTGAGTCAAAAACTGTTTAATTTCGTTGTGTCTGAAACCTTTGCGAAATTTTGAAGATTCCATTCATCGATAATTCTAAAATATTTATAACAAATTATAAAACATTTTGGACCAGTAAATGATCCTCGGCATCGACACGATGGTGTACCCTTGAAATCTTTAACGCATTGTCCTGAATTTTCACAAAAATCGTCGCACAAATCTGGAAAAATTATCAATTTCGATTTATTAATTGATCAGTTTTAATTATAATTATCTCACCTGTGCACTGAGTTCCTGTGCCATTAAATCCTGTTTTGCATTCACATTTGAAGTCTGAAGTTTCACGGACGAGAATGCAAAAAGCATTCGAATCACAATGCTGATGTCCTTCGATGGCAGTTTCACATGGATTTGTACATTCAGCTTCGGATTTGGCGCCAACGTTTTTGGTACTATGATTTGGTGAGCATGAAATGCATGATGATTGTTGAGACTCAGGCTGATATGAACCTTTACGGCATTCGATGCAAATATTCATGCTGGCGTTGAGGTAGCTTCCCGGTATACAAACAGGCATTGAACATTCTTCAACAGAGGATGCTTCATCTTTAGGTGTTGTTATACCTAATGGACATGCTTGACATGCTGGTTGAACACTTTGCGCTCTATATGTGCCAAGAGGGCAAGGCTCGCATTTGCCATCGAAATTGCATTCCCGATGTACATTCATCACGGCATTCGTCACTTGATTTAGCTTCCGTTGATCGTTTCGTTTGTCCTAAACCACAAATTTCACAGCTGAATGATCCTTCATTTGGCTGGAAGAATCCATGACCACATGAGCGGCACAGTCTTGTTTCGTTATCCAAATATGTTACAGCTGGATAACGCTCTTTACAATAAAATTTTTAGCAACTTTTTGTCAAAAGACTGAATAAGAAAAAACAGAAAAACAATAAAATAAAATTACGAAAGCAATTGCAAATTGTTCAATGAAAAATTTCGATTTTGTGTTCTTCTTCTTTTAACATATTTCTATTGCCTTATCAACGGACCTTTTTTTGCCGATTAACGTCAAATAATTGAAATTGGTATTGGCATTCGAAACTAAGTACTTATAATGCATAGTCACACCGCAATCGGAGGAACTATCAATTTATATGGGTGTTCCGTTTGTGTGCTACGTGTTTAATCTTTCGTTGCTTCCAATGAATGAA
Source organism: Propsilocerus akamusi (assembly GCA_018397935.1). Taxonomy (NCBI): domain Eukaryota; kingdom Metazoa; phylum Arthropoda; class Insecta; order Diptera; family Chironomidae; genus Propsilocerus; species Propsilocerus akamusi. The sequence goes on along the minus strand of CM031468.1, from coordinate 12,272,740 downwards.
GTGAAGAGTCTTTTCTTATTTATTAATTAATATACTTCTAATATTAGGCGTAAAAGTTCAAAAACGTATTCTATCTAATTAAAAGCAGAGATAAATAATAGTCGTACACAAAAATATGGTTTGAAGCTTTTTATACCTGCACAACTTCATTCCTACAGTCGTTATAAATGGAAATTGCGTGGTAATTGAACTCTTAAATCATTTTAAGGTTTCAATTTTTTTTTTTTTTGTCAACGAATATTTTAAATAGTGATTGGACACAAACATGGGACACACGTTAATAAAAAAACATACAAGTAATTGTCTATTGATTGCTCTATTGCCTACTTTATTACATCCTCATACTTTATGCTACATAAGCATGAACAGCTTGCACGAACTGAAAGCTATGAATTTTTTATTTATTCACGTCCCGATTCACGTATGTTCTACGTTAACTTAAGACAAAATCACAGCAGGCTTTGTTTCTGGCGCAAAATCAAGTTTCAAAACGTTTAAATGTTGAAGTTGCGAAATCTGCAAGTAAAAAACCCGGTTCGAGTTCCAGATCAGCTCGATATCTATCCACGACATGTGGATACTCAGCTGCTTAAAACTGGTGAAGTGATTGATCATGACTGGACTAAGGAATTGTAAGAAAGTGAGAACTTTTTTCTAGATCGAGATTAATGTTACCGGAACTTCTTGTTTCAGGATATTTAAGCCTCTTGAGGCTCGTTGTAAATACATCTTCAGCAATCAATATTTGTTTCTACATTTCTACGATAAAAACAAATTTGGTTGGAGATTGATGTCGATCAGTGGCAGCTATGTCTTCAACAAGACAAAAATAAACTGGGATGATTTTTTTCTTGTGTGTACAGAAGAAAGCAGCAAGATATTTCGGCTCAATATTCGCCTCATTGATCGTCACATTTATATGCCGCAATTTACGTTTGTTGTTTGTTATTTGTTTATGCAGGATGCTGAAAATCGGTGTTTCACTAGCAAATATTCAGTCGATGTGAGTGGCGGCGATTTTTTTTATGTTCACATCTAATGACAATTTTTATCTGATCAAACCTTTGACAGGTGCCGTATTTTGAAAATGAAACGCAATTTGAAATCAAATTTCTCGATCACTTTCATGCTGATGAGAGAATTGTGAGGTTGTACAATTTCGGCTTTAAAATGATGCATCCTGATTTGAGCGAATATGATAAGTGCTTGTTGCGCAAAATTCAGTGAGTATCATCATCATCTGAAATCATATTCAATTCACTAAATAGAATTGTGCAAAAAAAAAGTTTTCATTGTGAAGGATTTTATGTTCATGCAGTATCCACATTATTCATATGACACACTTGGCGAGTCAATTCAGGCCAACCCAATAATGGCATATCAGTTTTGAAGTTTTTTTTTATTCCAATATTTAATAAATGCATTTGTTCTACAGTCAGCATAGCTGGAAGAAATCCAATGATGACGGAAAGAATCACAGCTATATTCAAATGCTTAAATATGCATTGAACATCGAAGATCTTACAAAACAGGATGAACTAAAATGTTATTCATTGCGTGATGTGCGGCTACGCTCAATAGACTCAAAGTATCGTTACGGATTTTTTATACCAATGGAAAATATTCCTCCGAACTACGGGGAAATGTCATTATGCTTGGTACCGATGAAAAAATTCAACGGGTTTAACATCAACAACACGAACGATTGCATTTTTGCACAAATAGAAAAGGTTATGTTGCTTTTTAACATCTAATTTGCGAAATGTTTCCACAATTTTTCAACTTTACAGATTCATCAGAATAGATTCGTTCATTTTGTCAAGAAACTTGGATTCGTTCGAAAGGGCGTCCGGCGTCGTCTTAATCTGTATCAAACGTATTTTATTCGTTTTGTTCCCAATCGAATAACATATCGCGCCTGCTTTCAAGCGCTCGAATCTATCGCTGAAAATTTTTTGAGTGAATATTTCGCTAACTTTCTTGTTGCGCCGAAAAAGCAATGTATGCCAATTTCCTATCTTGAAAAGTTGCAGGAAAAATTTGAGTGCTTCAATCAACAAATTGCTGCAAACGACGAGCAAATGGCTGCCATTAGGAATATTGTAAATTGCATGGCATTTCCATTTCCGTATGTTGTTTTCGGTCCACCAGGTAACAAATGTGCAAATCTAATTAAATCCTAAAATCACTTATGATTGTTCATTAATTTAATGGGAAATCTTCTGTTTAAAAAAAACTCCCCTCAAAAATTTTAGGCACCGGAAAAACTTCTATGTTGGTGGAATGCGTTGCACAAATTTTGAAAATGAAGCCAACATCGCGCATTATGATAACAGCTCAATCAAATTCTGCATGTGATGAAATCGGTATGCGATTGTTGAAATACATTTCGCTAACAAAAATTTATCGCTTTTATTCCTCATCTCTTCTGAAATCCGAGAATGGCGAAACGTCATCAATGTTGTGGAGCACTTCAAATTTACGCAATAAGTTCAATCAATATCCGACAAAAGAGGAATTCGAACATTTTCAAGTTATCATATCGACACTTATGTCATCCTCCAGAATAGCCCAAATGGACATCAACGATCGTCATTTTGATTACTTGTTTATAGATGAATGTGCTGCGGCTCCTGAACCTGAGTCGCTTGTCCCAATTTTGGGTGAGTTAATGCGTCCTTGTAGCTTTTGATTTTGTGTGGATCAGCATTTGCCAATTTAGTAAAAAAAAATTGCGTTGACAAACGTTTTATAGTCAAAGCGAGAATTTTCCTTGACATTTTCTTAGCATATGTATCTACACCGAATGAATGTTCGCGACTTCCATCTTTCTCGTCAATCAAAACCTCAGCCACAAAGAATTTTTGACATTTTTATAAAAAAAAATTAATTTTATTGGTAATTTTTTCTATAAATTATTTTCTCGATTTTTTTTTATCCTGCCTAGGATTGGCTACAGATATTCAAGAGATAACAGCACAGATTGTTCTACTTGGCGATCATAAGCAGTTGGGACCAGTGATTGGAAGTGACTTAGCATCAAAACTAGGTCTAAGTGAAAGCTTGATGGAGCGTTTGATGAAGAAGCCACGCTATCTTCCAAATCCCGAGTATGACCAACGATATGTTACGCAGCTACTAGATAATTATCGATCGCATCCAGCCATTTTGCAATTCTCCAACGTTCAGTTTTATAATTCAAAGCTACGCGCTAGAATTGCTGAACCAGAAAGATCATTCGCTGCGAAATGGCAATTTTTGTCCAACCACAAATTTCCGATTTTGTTTCATTGCAACAAGTCACCGAGTGAAGTAACGGAAAAGGAAACGAGTACATTCAATGACGGGGAAATTTCTTTAGTAGTGTTCTATGTGAATTTGCTATTGATCTATGGAATCGACGGCAACAAAATAGCTCAGCAAGATATTGGAATTGTTTCGCCATATAAAGCTCAACTTAACAAACTTCGAGAGGCGTTGGAACAAGTAAAAGATATTGAAATTGGCACAGCAGAATACTATCAAGGTCGCGAGAAGAAAATTATTATCATATCAACTGTCAAATCGAAGGACAAAGTTGGATTTCTCAAGAGTGAAAAGGTGAACAGTGAATTTTACTCCTTTATACTCGTTTTGTAATAATCTTCATTTCTCTTATCTCACAGCGAATGAATGTTTGCATTACGCGAGCAAAATCACTATTGATAGTGATTGGAAATCCAGAAACGTTAATGCAAAATGATCTATGGAACAGCTTTATTCATTTCTGCAAGGTTAATGGAGCATTTCGTGGCGAGAGTTTTTCATTGAAGGAATTGACCGACGACGAAAAAAGGATAATGAAAAAACTGAATAATTATGCTGCACCATTGACTGTTGCTCGAAGTCCTGATTACTTACAAGTGGTCAAAATCAGAACAAATGAAAGGTTGAAAGCGCTTGAAGAACAACTTGCGAAATTACGGTTGTTATAGATAACAATGGTCAGCCAGGAAAACATTATTTAATTTACTTTTCTTTGTTACACAACATTTTTTTTTTCTTTTCAACTCTTTAAACCTACTCTATGTAAAAAAAATCTTTGTCACTGAAAAAGAAACGTCTCAACGTGTATCGAATAAGATTGACGAGTGAGCGAGAGTGTGAGTTTTTTTATGACTCCTTTTTTTGCTGTTGCTGGCTCGAATGGACATGGCATTTTGTGGCGGTAGTTGTAGGCAACCGAAGCGAATGGACGGTAAAAAATTGGAGACAAAAATTGAGATAAGACGTATCTAGATAAATATATACGTATTAGGCTGATAAGGGCTATTCTCACTTTAATGGTCATTATTTGCCTCAGAAAACATTCGCTTTCAGTCCATCACCAGTCGTTCTCGAGGGGTTGCGTTCACTTATCAACTCATATTTTGATTATGTAAAAAATGTTGTAATGCAAAAGATTTTTGAGTTTCAGGAAGGAAATAAAAAGCTTTATTTTTAATGCTCTAAGTAGATGGAAATTCAATTGTAACTGTGTGATATTCTCATGAATCTCCTATTGAAATGTATTAAAAGATATTTTGAAATCATGCGACATAAAGAAACACGCATTCAGATGCATTCAATTTTCATGCGAGCTCGAACGAATAGACAAAGTTTGTTGCGTTAATGATATTCCAGAATTGGAATGCATTGTCACAATGGCTCAAAAAAGCTCTTAATAAATGCATTCTTTTGCATTATAGTCATCTATTCAAAAATAAATAATAATAAAAGGCAAAAAAAGAAAAATGGAAATTTTTTCATGATTCACTTAAATCAATCATCATTGCTGCATTCTGGCAAAATCTCATCCATTGGAAAACTTTATATTTTAAGTGAAGGTGGATTTGCTTAAAAAAAGCATACTGCTAAATGTATACATAAATTCGTACATACGAAAGAAGAAATTTTGTTAAAAATCTGCAGATAAAAACACAATTTAAGTTGCACAAGAAGACGATTACCAACATATTGAAAATATAACGTAAAATGTTAAAACAGAAATGAAATTTGCGATGAATAGAGTGACAAAAAGAATTTCTGTCTACTGTGAGTTAGTTGAAAGAAGGTGTTGCCTGTTGCAATATGGAGGAAAAAAAATATTGCATGTGCGTCTTGACGGCTCAATTGTGCCAGCATAAGAAGAAAGAAAAGTGTAAATCCTTCAAAGCATTTGTCGTTTTTCAGTAACTCTCACAAGCGCTTTTGTTTCATATAATTGTCAAAATTTCTGCTTAAGACAAAATAAAGAAAAAAAAAAAAAACTGCAAATTTCAGCAGAGAAAAGGAAAATTTTCAGCATCTACCAGTGTAAAAAAAAAAAAAACAGTAAAAAGTGCAACGTGCGAGGAAACAAATGAAAATTTGTGACAACGAGTGAAATTTCATGCTAAGCAGTGCTCTGCACACTCGAAATACCTCGCAATTTCTAAATGATTAAACAGGAATTTATGCTGTCTCTTTATTGTTGATATTATCTCTAAATGCATAGCACAAAACGACAAATGGTCGAAGTTACAAACTTATAGCAACATAAATGTGATGTTGATGAATATGTTTTGATGTAATATCTGCCTCGACTACAACTGGGAACTTCCAGGTCAGAATTTATACAAATCATGTTCTCATTTGTAACAGGAGCGAAAGTTCAAAGACGATGAACAGAAGTTGAAGCCTCGTAAGATTAAATTGAACTCGTGAAAAGGGAATTTAGAAAATTCAGAGACAACAAGATGGTGAAATTGAAAACCTTGCAAACATGAATTTACAAATTAATATTCAAGAAGCTAACGAGAAAGTGCACCATTCGTGGCCAGGTCACTGAACATGGTAATCTGGAGCTGAAAATGAAATAAATTTGCCAAAACATAAAAAATCACGCATCAACTATATGAAAGCTTGTTACGAAGAGGCCACTTTGAAAGCAGCTATTGATGATCTCAATCGATATCGTAATGCTCTCGATTATTCATTGCTGAAATTCTACAAAGACAAAATGGATCATATCAATCGTACACTTCGCGAATTATGGAATAGTATCTACAAAGGAAATGACATCGATTACATCATGATTAAAACTGATGAAGATGATGCAAAGCCGAGCTCCGATAAGCGTCGTAGCTATAATTATCGCGTCGTTCAAGCAAAAAATTGTGGTTCAGAAATTGACATGCGCGGTCGATGTTCGGCTGGACAGAAAGTTTTAGCTTCGCTGATTATTCGCATGGCATTATCCGAGACATTTAGTGCCAATTGTGGAATTCTAGCACTCGATGAACCGACAACGAACTTGGATCACAACAATATTAGATCATTGTGCGATGCATTGAATAAGATTGTCGAAGAACGTGATGATGGTGGAAGTTTTATGTTGATCATTATCACGCACGATGAAGAATTTGTACGAGCTTTAGACCGCGCTGAATATCACTTCAAACTGTCTCGTGATCCTCGTGGCAAATCTGTTATTGAAAAACGTCAAAATATCTGAAATCATTCCATTTCATTGCAGATAAAAAAAAAAATCTTTTGTTATTTCTTTAATTATTTTTTTTATTCTTTTTCGCAATAATTGTGTCTTTTAGATAAATCTTTACAATAATCTTTTTTCCAGATAATTCTTAATCAAGAATCGATGATTTAAAAAAAAATCTTTACAATGGTAAAATTATTCGCTCCGAAATACTGAGTCAAAAACTGTTTAATTTCGTTGTGTCTGAAACCCTTGCGAAAGATAAATGAAAAGGTTGAATGGAGAGCGAACCATATCAAATGTGATTTTATTAAATTAATTTAATGAGTATATTTTCAATTCTGAAGATTCCATTCATCGATAATTCTAAAATATAACAAATCGCGATCAAAAATGATATAAGATGTGCAATGAACAGAAGAATTTTCATGAAAATTTGTGGTTCATTTCACATCTAAACACGTTCAACAAGCATTCGATTAAACTAAACTCGACTTTAAACCTTCGTTCGGATATAACAAGTAACAAGCAAATTTTGAGCTGCTTGATTTTGTTAAAATTTCCTTTTCTTTTTTTTTTAAAACAAAATTTATGTTTCAAGTACATTTTAGCGCAAATCAAAATAATTCTTACAATCAATATTACGCTATCGGATCATAATTTTTTTTTACAATTTATATTTTGTCTTTCATGAGTCAATACAGTGTGGAATTTGTGGATGTCTTGTCCTTAATATAGATAGAAATTATGTATGACCAGATTTAATTTAATTTATTAAAAAATTTGTTCAATGAGTACCATAACTAAAATATAATGTGATTTTTTAGTCTTTACTGCCCTTCACTGTCACTGTCACTCTTTTCTGAAACAGAGGATTTTTTTTAGCTACACAAGAGACAATAAAAAAAAAACAATGTTATACAATTTACCTTTTTTGCCAGTGTATGCATGTCGCTTAAGACGATCATACAAATCGTCCTTATTTCCATTTGTTCCATAAAGTGACGCATTTGAACGTGCAAGTGAATTTAATTTCCCGTTACTGTGTAGACCTTCTTTCATGTAACCTTCATTATAAAAATTTGGCATTTCCCAGCCGTCTTCCTCGTCATCATAGTAATGAGCGTAAGTGCTATGATGTGACGGCGCTATACTTTCGGCATATGGCGTGTGTGCTCCATAATAGAAGTTCACTTGCGATCCAGTCTGATCAACAGCTGGCGAAAGCATTTTCTTTGGATCCTTTCGTTTACTGGCACGTGCACAAATCATCCAAATTAGGAGAACAATGAAAATGACAAAAATAACTGTGGCAGCAATGCCGCCAGCAATGTAAGCGAACTCTGAACGTTCTGCACATTTTGGACCAGTAAAAGATCCTCTGCATCGACACGATGGTGTACCCTTGAAATCTTTAACGCATTGTCCTGAATTTTCACAAAAACCGTCGCACAAATCTGGAAAAATTATCAATTTCGATTTATTAATTAATCAGTTTTTAATTATAATTATTTCACCTGTGCACTGAGTTCCTGTGCCATTAAATCCTGTTTTGCATTCACATTTGAAGTCTGAAGTTTCAGGGACGAGAATACAAAAAGCATTTGAATCACAATGCTGATGTCCTTCGATGGCAGTTTCACATGGATTTGTACATTCGGCTTCGGATTTGGCGCCAACGTTTTTGGTACTATGATTTGGTGGGCATGAAATGCATGATGATTGTTGAGACTCAGGCTGATATGAACCTTTACGGCATTCGATGCAAATATTCATGCTGGCGTTGAGGTAGCTTCCCGGTATACAAACAGGCATTGAACATTCTTCAACAGAGGATGCTCCAACTTTAGGTGTTGTTCTACCTAATGGACATGCTTGACATGCTGGTTGAACACTTTGCGCTCTATATGTGCCACGAGGGCAAGGCTCGCATTTGCCATCAACACCCAATTGCATTCCCGATGTACATTCATCACGGCATTCGTCACTTGATTTAGCTTCCGTTGATCGTGTCGTTTGTCCTAAACCACAAATTTCACAGCTGAATGATCCTTCATTTGGCTGGAAGAATCCATGACCACATGAGCGGCACAATCCTGTTTCGTTATCCAAATATTTTCCAGCTGGACAACGCTCTTTACAGTCACTAGCTGATCTTGCACCTGCACCAATTGTAACGCCAGGACGGCCAGCAATAGTTGGACATTTAGTGCATTGAGTTTGTCCAGTTTCCGATTGATAAGTTCCGCGTGGACAGTGAATGCAAGTTTTGTTTGATACTTCGTAATATGATCCAACAGCACAAGGCACACAATCAGGAATCATAACAACTTGACCAACTGGACAAGCATATTCCGAGGACAGTTCAAGAGATGCTGGATCTGGTACAGTGTTTGGTAAAATATCTTCCACAGCAAATTGATCTTCTTCAAGAATCAACTTCTGAAGTAATTCTTTTACAGATGATTTTTCGCCACTTGTAGAATGCAAAATTGGATCACTAAATTAAAGTAATGAAAAATTAATTAAGAAAATCTTATTACGCATTGGAGAAATGAAAGCGAATTTATAGAATGATAGAAAAGCCACTGAAGTCAATCCACCAGATTATAGTTTAATTAATTCAGAAATGAAAATTAATTGCATCATGATAGTAATATGTGCAGCATAGATTTTTTTTGTACATATTTCTGGTTTATCACGAAACGTACTTGACTGCTGGGAATGAAATTTCCAGCGTATAGGTATCGCCATTCTGTTGTCTTCCAACTCGATTTCTTGCGTCTGTTGGTTCGTTTGAACTAGAATTTGATTCATTTGAATATAAAAGGTCTAATAAAATGTGAGCTCTTTCTATCTTTAGTGAGCTCATTCGGAAGGAAATAGTGCTCAAATTTCGGAGAACATAAAACACAACATAAACATGTGCAACATAAATTGTTTTAAAAGTCACTCCATCATAAAGGCAACAACAAACGTTTAACAAAAAATTCAAAAAGGAAAAATTATCTTGAAAATTGTAATTAACTTACCGTTCAACAGGAACGAATGCTTCCAAATTGTAAACACCAATGCCATCATCATTTCGGTTCTGTCTCTTGATTCTGTTGTTTCCTCGATAATGATCACATTTTACATTAATTTGAATTTCCTTGCATTCTCTTGAACCTTCTGTTGAGTATGAACAGAAGTTCCAGTCTCTATTTAGAGAATTGACAGCATTCTTGACGCGTTGTCTTAAAACGCCTTGACCTGCTTCATTACACAAAACATCCGATGGGAATAACATTTGAATCTTGAAGACACGTTGAGCGGGTTTTGACGCTGCAATATTGAAATTATTTTATCAGCATTTATTAAATTTTAAATTTTAAGAAACTTACGTGAACATGATGGATAAACGAGTGGCTTAGTTGGATCGCTCGTTGGGCGCCAAAAACCTTCAGCACCACAAGTATAGAATTTCGGTACTGATTCAGAAAACAGCAATCCAGATTGACATGAAATCTCGCAGACCTTGAACTGTCCACCAGCACCCCAATCCTTGCAACTCTGTGATCCACCCAAAGGATCTGCTAAAGCTGGACAGAATTCCGATAATAATGAAACTTTAAAGCTACAAATTGCTGAGTTTCCGGCAGCATCTGATGCAATATAGCTGATTTCGTATGAACCCCATAGCAATGTTTGTCCTGATCGATGTCCATTCTTTTCAATTACTTTCGTAACTGCAACATTGTCACTGAAGTGTGGTTCATCCCAGTTAACAACTGCCGACCCATTGCGAGCAATAATCCACAAATCTCCGGGACAATATTCAACGCGTGGTGCTTCCTTATCCTTATCCAGTCTGTCACATTTTTGACCAGAATAACCGGAATTACATTTTTTCGTTCCACATGAAGAAGGAACAGATCTTTCGACGCCACCAGCTGTAAGTTCATAACCGGCCCAGTTAAGAATCAATCCCTTATAAAGCACTGGCTCGCTGCGACAATCACGAACTTGTTTTTGAATTTCTGATGTTGTATCCAATGCACGTGACCATATTTGAGTTTTTGTTATGCTTCCTTGGAAGCCAGCCTCTGTATATGCGAGCGATGGTTCATTACCACCATTTTCTGGTTGTGGAACACCCAAAACCGACCAGGCACTGTAAAAACAATTATTGTTAGTTTATTTGGTAAAATTAAATAAAACTTCACTCACTATTGTGGAAGTGTTTTTCCAATTCCATATTCAGCTTTGCTGGCGATCAAACCTTCTGTAATTAACATTAATTGACCAGTTTTTCCATTCCATACAATTGCAACGTGATGCCATTGCCCGTCATTAATCGTAGCATATTCTCTGAATGATAAGAAAGCATCTTGAATATCGGGAAATAGGGAGACTTGAACTCCACTTGAATGTGCTTGAACCATCAATCGACGTTTTGTTGGAGCATGCGAAGATCCAACTTCATAAAGTGTGAAATAAATTCCGGAATCGTCCTTTGATGCAAATTGCACCCACATTGCGATTGTCATGCTGTCAGTTTCACCCGTTTGGAATGGAACAACTTGAGCTGCTGTTGAGCGAGTTGCATCACTGAAGTACAAATCATAATCCACTTGGATGGCTATAAATAAATTAATGACAATGAAACTTTATTTCGATAAAGAATTTCTAACTTACTTTTTCTGCAATCATCTCCAGTCATGTTGAATGGGCATTGACAATAGAATCTTTCCGTTAAATCAATACAGGTCGCACCTGGTGGACATGAGTTATCCTTGCAATCAACAATATCATCTTCACAGTTTTTACCAGTGAAGCCTGGTGGGCAGTTACATGTATATCCAGCTCCATTGTCGATACAAGATGCACCGTTTTGACAAACGTGATTTTCACAAGCATCAAATTCATATTGACAACCAACTCCTGTATAGTCTTCCGAGCATGTGCAATTTAATCCTGATCCGAAGTCTTTACATTTTCCATTATGCATACATGGATTTCCAATACATCTTTCGGGTGCTGTTTCGCAATTTTTTCCATCAGTTCCACTTGGACATACACAGAAATAATCTTCGAACAAATCAATACAAGCAGCATCATTTTGACATGGCAACTGAATTGAACACATTGCTACTTCCTTCTCACAACGTTTTCCGGCCCAGCCATCTGGACATGTGCATTCATAGGATCCAACACGATCACCACAAATACCGCCATTAAGACATGGTGCAGTTTCACAATCATCAATGTCTACGTCACATGTTTCTCCCGTGTATCCTTCACGGCAAACACAAGAAAATTTATTGTCCAAATCTAAGCATCTTTCAGTTCCTGTTGGGTTACATGGATCACTCAAGCATTCATCCTTTTCTGCCTCGCATTGAAGTCCTGCATATCCTGGTCGACATTTACAAATAAAGCCTTCAAGTTGGTCAATGCATGTAGCACCATTTTGACATGGTTCACTAGCGCAATCGTCAATTGGATGTTGACAATTCTTTCCTGTATAACCAGCTTCACAATTGCATTGATATCCATCAACCATATCAATACAAGTTCCCTCATTTTCACATGGTTCAATTGAGCAATCATTAATGTTAATGTCACATGAGGATCCAGTCCATCCTGGATGGCAAACGCATTCGTGTGTATACAATCGATCAACGCATGTTCCATGTTTGCATGGTTCTGACATACACAAGTCAATCTTCTCTTGGCAACGTTTTCCAGTGAAACCAGGTGGACATGCACAAGTAAAATCATTTATTAGATCGGTACAGTTTGCACCCAATAAGCAAGGATTTTCTGCACAATCATTTGTGTTGATTTCGCAGGTTTGCCCCTCCCATCCTGGTAAGCAATCACATTTAAGACGTCCTTGTAATAGCGCAGTACATGATGCTCCATTTGCACAAGGATTTCCGTCAGCAGTGCATGGATCAATAGTCACATCACAATTTTCACCAGTATATCCACTACGACACAAGCAAGTGTAATTACCCATTCCTGGTTCATCCTTGCACATTGCTCTTGCTGGACATGTATCATTCTTACAATCCGATTTTTCTTCCTGACAATTTACTCCTGAATATCCTGGAGCACATTCACATTTGTAGCCTTGAGATAAATCTTTACAAACACCTCCATTGTAACATGGCTGTGATGAACATTCATCAATATCAGTTTCGCAACGACGTCCTGTAAAACCTGCTGGACAGAAGCATTGAATTCCATGTCCCATTGGAACGCAGAGTCCTCCGTGCTGGCATGCGCTGTCACCACAAGTGACAACTTTGCATTCTTCACGTCCTGTTGCACCAGCAGATTCCGTTTTCATATTTGTTGGACATTCACTGCATGTTGACATGCCAGGAAGATTTTGATAGAAGTTTTGTGGGCATGGAGAACATGGTGCTAATCCAGTTGATGAATAAGTTCCTGGTGCACATTTTGCCCTACATTTGTGTTTTCCGGGTGCTGACGGTTGGAATGTGTATGTGTTTGAGGGACACGCTTGACAATCTTTAAAGCCACCAGTTGGAGGTTCAGCAGTAAATGAGTTCCGTGGACATTCCAAACATGGAACTAAACCAGTTGGTGAATAACTTCCAAAGCCACAAACGGGAATACAAGATTGAATATTCTTTGAACCTTCATCTTTTGTATATGTACCAGCTGGACATTTATTACATGCACCTTGACGGTCACGATTTTGATAATATCCACGTGGGCAATATGTACATGATGTTTGATTTTCACCAGCGAACGTACCAGCAGGACAATGTAAGCAGCGTGGAACATCAGTTGTATCCATATTTAAAACTTCCCCAATGCTACATGTGAATCCTCTTGAAATTGTACTCCTCAAAGCTCTCAATGGTGGACATTGATTACCAATGCTTGAAACATTCAACAATGGTTCGATAACTGCACTTGCTGATGGTACACTCAAATCAAAGATCAAATTCAATGATGAACCACAGAAATCAAATAATTGCTGTTGCTTGATGATCGGAATGATAATTAAAACGAAATCGATTTTAACAACATTTTCTTCGAGTAATTGTGGAACTGATTTTATGAATGAGACATTCATATTGACATTGACAGCTGATGAACAACGCTGTGATAATAATTGATTCAAGTTTCCGTAATATTGTGCTAGAAGATCCTGATACTGATTCAAGCATGATGATGCAACTGCACCATTTGCTCGATATGTCAACGATGTTGTAACGAGATAATCAGCTTGTTGAGTATTTTCAGAAACACAGTCAGGCACAACAGATGCTGGTTTCCATAGTCTTTGTGCTTCACATGAGAAAGATTTTATTTCTTCGCCATCGGTGAATCTGAATCCTTCTTTACATGTTGCTATGCAATCGACGCCTCCTTTCTTTGTCTTCAGGCAATTTATTTGTCCATTTGCTGGCTGTTGCAATTCCCAATCAACGCACGGCGTAGGTTTAACTGACACTTGGAAATGGCACATGGCTTTGTTTCCGAATTTATCTGTTGCCACAACTGTAACATTTTCAAATGTTCCAATTGCGATATTTGCTTTTTCTGGGCTGAAAGATAAGCGAACTTCACCCGAGTCGTCGGACGTCTTAATTTGTTGTCTTGTTTCATTGAAATTTACCAGATATTTATCTTGTCGTTCCACCAATTCAATAACATAACTTTGTGGGCAGCTCAAAAGCGGTGGCGTAACATCAGGAACGGTAATATTAATTTCACAAATAGCAACATTTCCATCATGATCGAATGCAACATACTTTATAACAGAATCTTGGAAGATGTATGATGGTGTTTTGAAGCTTTGTGGTTTAACTTCAAGACGAGCAATTGAGCCAGAATTATCAATAGCTGTTGGCTCGGTAAAATTGACAGGCATTACAGCTCCATTTTCATCACGTTTAACAACAATTGGTTGTTGTGGGCAGTTTTGGAAAATTGGTGGCTCATTATCAACACATGGTGAATATCCATAATCATATCCCAATGTTGGTTCCTTTTCTGGTTCATCGCAACCCATTAGCTCAAATTTCAAGCAAGCATTGTCCATATAAGAAACAATTCCGAGGATAACAAAACGCGCTTGAACGTATTTTGGCAGAGTAATCATTGCCAATTCTCCATAATTTCCAGGATCACGCATGGTCAAATTGAAATTGGGGAAATAAACAACATAATTATCACTTTCTGATTTCTTATAGAAGAATCTAATTTCTGTTGGACGTCCCACAATGTCATTTGTAACAACTCCTTTCACTAAAATTGCTTTGACTCTGTAAACATCTCCCATATCCACACTAACATAAGTGAATGCTTCCTGTTTTCCACACCATCCAGTGACTGAATTCAAACGGATATTTTTAGCTTCATAATTTGGTCTCTCTGATGTAGCATTAATGGCACTATCAGGAATTTTTCCCGATGCCAAGCCCAACGGTCTGATAACCTTGCATTCTGGTTGACGAACGCAAGTAATTGGTCGAGGATTTATTAAAATGTATCCAGGACGTGTACAACCAAATGTAACTTCTGAGCCTTGTTCATAACTTTTTGCGATTTGATAACCATCATAAGGCCTGCTAGGATCTTCACAAACGGGACCTTCACATCGTAAATCACCAAAGTCCCACACGCCATCAGCTTGACATCTTACAACATTATCATTTTTGGATGTCTGTCCAGCTAATTTGAAAGTATTTTGACAGCCGAAGAAGAATGAGCTTTGAAATTTCGTGTCTGCATATTGACCATATTCAGCTCCTGGCGTTGCTACAGGAATACCACAATCGATTCTTGGACATGATGGAGGTTGTCCTGAAAGCCAATACTCTGGCAGTCCAATTTTCGGATCATAAACACATTGACGGAATGAAGATGTTGCAGTATTTCTCAATTTTCTTCCAGGAGAGTTACAATTGATTGTAACATTCTCTTTGAATGGAACCAAAATGCTTTCTTGATCTGTTCTCATAACAAATAATCCATCATTCTTATCATCCGGAAGGGAAACACATTTGGCATCTAGAAATTTCAACAGAAATTAATAATTAAGTAAATGAAAATATTACACAATACTTACACATGCATTCAGGAACCGTTGAATTCCATTGGCCGCTTGACATGCACAGCAAAGATGAGCTACCAGACATAATGTATCCAAAATTACACTGGAACCGGACGAGATCACCAAAGTTCTGTTGCGATTTCGTTGAAAGTAACTGACCATTTTCCGGTGCTTCCAAATTTGGACAACGAACTGGAACACATGTTTTGTTTACTTGATATGTGTCGCCATCTTTCAATCCCGATTCAGTTTTTTCAACAAAGAATCCAGCAGTTCCATTTTCTGTGTAAAGTTGATATCCCGGATTGCATGAGCAGGAAAAGCTACCAGGAGAGTTAACACATTTCTGATCACATCCACCATTTTCCTTAGCACATTCATTTGTGTCAACACATTCGAGCCTTGTGCAACCAATAACTTCTAATTTCAAACATGGTGCTACAGAGAAATCTTGAATACGGAATCTAATGTAACGAGCCTCAATTGGCAATGGAAGATTCAATATCGATAAGGTTGGTTCTAAAATTCTGAATTCAACAGCAGTTCCATCAGGATTAGCATACTCTTTGAAGACATCAGTTAAATCGTCACTGTATTGTAAGCGGATAGCTGATGTAAAGGCAATGCCTCCATCAAGTCGTTGCACAGCCATTGTTCTGAATCCACGAATCAATGTTGGAGCTTTTAAATCAATCATTGCCCAATTTTGACCAGGTTCCATGTGGTTTCCACACCATCCAAGCGAATTTAAGCGAAGCATCTGTTAAATTTTAATAACGTTAATAATAAAATATTATGTCAGATAATGTGAACTTACATTTTTGCTGTAGCCTTCTTCAGTTGATGAAACAATGATGCTCTCATCGGGAACACCACCAGTTGACAAACCCAAATCAATAACCGGCCTACATTCTGTTGTTGGCGCAAAACCTTTTTTACATTGGCAATGGAATGAACCAGGCGCATTCATACACTCAGTCGATGCCAAATCACATTGAGACGTGGAACATTCATTAATATCATCGCACGTAGGTGGATTACGGAAAGATTGATCAGTATCGCATTTAATTATGTTTGTGCCATTAAGCTTGAAGCCTTTGTAGCACTGAACTCTGGCTTCATCACCATAAAAGTATTGACGAGTTGTATCAACAATGAATCCATTTTTAACTGTTGGGAATGTGTGACATCGTTTTCTTATGCATGTTGGTACGTCACTACTCCATGTGCCATTTGACATACAAATTAAAACTGGCAATCCATTACGTTCATATCCGGGTTCACATTCAAACCGAATGATTGTACCATAACTACGACCACCTCCATTTAACAATGTGACATTTGCGTGTGCAACTTCCGGCAATGGTGGACACTGAGATGCTAAACACGATGGTGTGCGCTCCCAACGTCCGTCTGATAGACATGAAATTTTTTCAATAGCATTTCCAGTTGGAAAATTAAAACCAGCATAGCACTGATACATGGCAACGCCACGATAAGTAACGTTTGTTGATCCGATGGAGAAGCCGTTATCAATCTGCGGAACTGGTCCACAGTAAACTTCTTGACATTTTGGAATGTAATCTAAACTCCAGACGCCACCTTTCTGACAAACGGTTGTGATCTTATTTTTGCCAGTAGCAAATTCTTGTCCCAGTGGACATGTGAAGTGAACTGTTGTGCCAAAAGCTGTATCTCTATTTGAAGCCAAAGCACCAGCTCCTGGTTTCAAGTCGGGGCAATCAGCTGAGAATGTTGCTGTCCAACCATTTGAGCTGTGAAGTGAATCTGAATTGAATTTAATCAGCATTTCACCGGATGAAGCTGTCAATGTCAATTTCGGAATCTGGGGGCCAGTGAACCCGTTTCCTGAATGCAATCGTAAACCATTTGTTGTTGAGCCATCAAAGATCTGAACAAAATCACTCGAATGCACTTTGAAATCATCAAATCGCAATGACAATGCACCACCAGTTGGATTTTGAATTTTAAAAAGACATTCTTGGTTATTGGGATAAACATCTAAGCCATAAGCTGGTGAGCTTACGGTGCCATTACGAGCATTTATTGTTGCTTTGCAGCCTTGCGTATATCTAATGCTGAAGCCCTTCCTTGAATCGCCAAGGCTTGATTTGAAGTAGATGTACAATTTGTTACCAGTCGAAATGATGACCTTGACATTGTCCTTTGCCGCGCCTGTTAATTTTGCAATTGGTTTGCTCATTGGTGAGCTTCCATCACGTATCAGCAAATAATCGCGCTCATTATTCACATCGAGATCTTGAACTTCGAGTGATATTATTTTTCCAGATTGCGCCTCAATAATGTACAAACATTCTAAACCGCCCGGATATGTTTTCGGGAATCCGGGACTTGTAAGAATTTGACCTTGTGCTGTGGCTCTCAATGTGCCACCACAATTTTGTGGTTCCGTTTTCCATGTAGCACGGAAACCTTTACGCTCAACACTTCCATCTGACGTAAATTTCACTATCATGAAATTCGATGCAGTCACGTATGGCTTGTTGGTAAGATCAGATTGCTTGCCAGAAATGGTTGCCAATGACACGGATTTCTCCTCAGTACGACCACCAACGAGAATTTGAACAGTATCGAAAGTTTTCTCCGTATCAAATTCCTGGAATTGTAAAATTATATTGCTGCCTTGTGGACCTTCCAGTGTCCATTTACATTTCGATAGAGCGCCATATCGTTGGGGGAAGTTTGGTGATTCAATGACATCACCGCCAGATTGCATATGATAATGACATGCCTGCGAACAATCCAATTCATCGCTTCCATCACCACAATCATCAGCTCCATCACACTTGAATGCTTGATTCACGCAACGGCCATTTGAGCAATGAACCGAATTTGTTGGACATGCAGGAGATTTACACATAAATGGCATAAGGCTTTCGCAAGTTCCCAATTCCCATGATTGAATGGCACTATTACTTGCTACTGCTACGCATTCACCAGCAGTTGGATTGGGTTGATTTAGCGCCCAGAAACCAGAATATTGCGACACCAAAGCACCGGATGCTGATTCCAAAGTATTCGTTCTTAAGTCATCCAACGATGCCAAACCCAACCAATATTTATCGGATGTTCTTCGGCTCGATTCAGCAGTTGTTGCAATATTTAATGTCACATTATTTTCAGCATATGAATCAACAGCAACGAGCTCGGCACCATATCTGTTGTTTTTGGTAACAGTGAAAAAAAAAAAAAAAGAAATTTTTTAGGCATCAAAATACGTCTGATTTGAATATTTAAACAAAGTGTTAAGCATTTTAACAGTCGCGGAGGTCGATGACATTTAATATATGATATTTTTTTTGGAATAGAGAAAAGATGTTCGAGTTATGGTTATTGGAACGGCATTTGAATATATGCTCACTAATAATGTATCAATGCATCGATTATGTTTCTACCTACGCGATATTTAAATCGCTTCGCTTACGAAATGAGTTTGTCCGTGACATTGCAACTGGATTTTCTGTTGCTATCGAGTGTGGTACACTTATGATGAGATAATATTTTATCATGTTGTGTTTATGGTGCAATAGTTTAATTGCATTTGCTCATGATGCGTTATGCAAAAAAAATATAACTGGAATTCATGGTTTCGCATGGGAATCATGTAATTATTTTGATGATGGTTTATGTAGAGTGAGATAATTTAAAGAAACCCGTATTATGATGCTCTCATATACATGTATAAACTTTGTTAGCAGAGCGATTAGAAGCGCTATTTTCTTAAGAATGAGATAAGACTTTTTTTTCATTAACATTTCTTTCGTTCTTTCTTTATTTATTATATATATATATATATGTGAATAAGAGTATATAGGAAAAAGCGATGCTACACCGACGTTAATCAGTGAGAAGGAAAGAAAAATGAGAAGACCCAATCGAGAGTCATTTATGATTATTTGAAAGAATCTTGTCCCGTATAAAAGAAACTTGAATACAAGTAACAGTAAAACAAGAAAAACAAATTATCAAGTCGCGCGCGAGTTTCTGCTGTTTTCAAAACTTCTTTTTTTGCTGCGAAAGGAAAGAAACAATTTTTCGGACGACAAAAGATGTCTTCGAAGGCCCCGCGATAAAATAAACGGGTCTGTAAAAATATAAAAAAAAAAAATGTGTGCCAAATCTTTTCGAGCGATTCGAAAATTTAATTAATAAACATTACTCGATTCTCAGTTTCTTTTTTTTTATTTTCATTTCATTTGTTTCATTGAAATATTCGTCGAAGAATTTTAAAAAGACAAATATCTTCAACAATTGCTTTTAAATTGAGTTTGGATGGAAAAGAAGAAGAAAATTAGAAACAAATTAAATTAAGAGTCTCAAAAAGTCTCTAACGGAAATCGATTTGTAGAAGAATGCTAATATTGAATCTTAATTTAGTCACGGAAAGTTTTTTTTTTGTTGTTGTAGTAAAAGTCATTTCTTAAGAAAATCTTTATCCAAATTTAGTACAAATGCAAATTTTTATTTATGTACATTAATTTTTTTTCTAGTGTTGAAATTCCAATCTGAACTTTACAACAAAAAATATTTAACCGTTCCAATCGGCATGGCATGAATTACAAATTATCTCAACATTCAGCTCAACATTTCTTTGCCTTTTTTTGCATGTTGAGTCATAAAAAAATGTAAGGTAGACAAAAAAAAAGATGAATGTCATCGGTAATGATGAATAAAGATGCTATAAGGTGTGATCATCACTTAAAAAAGATGGAAATCACATCTCATTTGGATTACATCACGTTTTCATTCATTAGATTATGGCGGTCTTGGGATCAACTTACCGTCGACAGAGTTCAGCTGCTTTCTCCCACGAATGCTTAATGTTGAAGTACTTGTAGCAGTTTAATCCTTGATATTCCCAGCCTGCGGATTTACAAATACAAATCAAATAATTTCTTTAATTGATGATGCTTTTTTCTGTTATTTTGGTTGTTACATCACACAGCGCTCGCTATTTCATAAAACTATTCAAGCATCATAAAACAACTTTTTTCCATGAATTGGTACAGGTGAATTATTTTTGTTATTCCACTGGTGAAGTTGTGTCTGTCGATGTCGATTATATCACACGAGATGAAATCTTTTGCTTTTCCTCAATTGAAAGAAAGAAAATAATAAAAAAGTGCCAACAAATCAATCGACAACTTTCCATTTTTTTTTTTTCTTTTTTCTACTTTTCAATTTTCTTCCCTTTACAAGCCATGAATTATTGATTTATTTTATTGACTTTATGCGCATGAAAGCAGCACTACTATGCTGTGATATAAATTGTTTCTGCAACATTTCGGCAAATCGTCAATCTAGCAGAGCATAAATTTTTCTTTTCTTTGCTTTTGAAAATGAAATTTGAAATGTCTGAGCAAGCTGCGAATTTATTATTTTTTAATTGTGATCGCGATCGCATTCAATTTGAATTTCGCCAAGAAATTTAATTTGAATAAACAATTTTCACGCTCAAAGTCATTAAGTCAAGAATTCATAGGCACAATTCCGATCTGCGATCAACGGAAAGCGAAAGATTGTATACAACTTTCAGCTTTATGGAAACGTGTGCACCATCGCCAATCTTACAGATCACCGTCATCAGACAAAAAAAAGAAACTCTTCTTTTTCATTTGCGAAAATTTTCATTTCTTGAACATTTAAAGAATATATATATGAACAACAAGTGAATGGTGTAAAGTAAACAGGCAACTAAATTTGGTACAGTGGGTCACAAAAAGAAACATTCAGCAAAAGACATTCACGAAATATAAAAAAAAAATGTAAACAGCGAATAAAAATCCAAGAAGAATCAAAATTGCTTCTGCAACAGAACTGGTATTGTAAGAGAGGAATAAGAAGGCACCATCGGCTATTAAAAAAAAGGCATTGTATTGCCGAAGGCAAGTCAATAAATTTTGATGCCACAACTCAATACAAACACATAAACAATGAATGACGAATCAAACCGATCAGCAATATCGGAAATCAATGAGTTCTTCAATCAACCGCCAGTCATAGCATCCCAAAAAAGAATGATTCATTCGTGATAGATTTTGTCGATTTTACATTCAAACTACTTGCAAAAGAAGTTAAAAAAAACTCAAATCTTTCCATTTGCATCTTAATGATTTGCGGAATGTTGTAACTCGCCACTTTTTTTTGGTGCTCAATTTGATGAGAAACTTTGTTGCCAGTCGAACAAGACTGCTAGAGATTGAGTAATTTTGAAATCACTTTTTGAATAGCTCTTTGCCTATTGTGTGTGTATATGATGTGTGATGCACACTTCAATTTCGGTATGTCATCATGTCATCATTTTGAAGCGACATGCATTCATCATTTGACCGATTTGAATTTAAATATTAAAAATCTTCAAATTCACTGTTGGTCAATTAACAGCAATGATTAATCATGTGTTAGGTCATTGTACCTACAACAAATCCATATTGGGATCTCTAACGATAACGCGTAAAGTTCAACTTGCCGATTTCGGTAGTAACGGAAATTACAATTGCAAATAAACATTTTTGCCATTCGTCATTTTTTTTTTTGCATAATGAATGAGGAGATTAACTTGTGGTTGCTGTCCACAAATGGTTAAACATGATGTTCATTCAGCACCTGGAAGTGACGACATTTTTCATGTGACTTTTTTTATGTAATGCTCATTCAATTTATTTATAAAAAAATGCCACCGTTGGTGGTTCATTTCACTTCCACTTGATTTGTAGAAAAAAATTAAAATGCAATGAAATATTTAATTTTTTTGCGCAATTGAAGTTGATTGGTTTTGTGTTGGTACAGTTGTGTGTGTATTTGTGTACGCTTGATGAAGCTGATCCAAAAAAATAATAATATTGACTAACTGTTAAAGTATTTTTAACGGTAAACGACTTGCGTTGGCTCATTCGAGTTTCAATCGTATACACATGTGAAATTCTTTCGTGGCCCTCTTTGGCTTCCATTGATTTGCTGACGATGACGGTGAATGATGATCAAGCCCGTAGCAAAATATGTTTGCAGATTGGTTTTACTTTCCATTTGTGGAAAGATAATAATATTTCTCAAACTAATCGACAGACAAAATACAATTGAAGAAAAATATATGTGTGTGTAATTTTCACATTCAATTGGAAATGTAATTAAACATTAAAGTTCATTTCACCGCAACGCGCGGGAAGCATCGCGAGACATGCACTTGTGAATCATAACGTCGAGAGAATATTGTGAAAGAGATGAATGACAAACTTGCAATGAATTTTTTTCATCAATGGACGTAGAAATGTAGACTTGAGTAATTGGTATTCAAAATTCTCACCCAGCGTCACTTTCCATTGCGATGGAATTCACATACACACACATGCTGTTAAACATTTTTGCTGCTCCATTTGGTGTATAATGATTTGGCTAATTTTTTTTTTTTATTCAGTGAATTAAAGCAAATTAAAGAGCGTGTAACGTGATGACCACCCGAGTTGGACACCGCAAAATTAAAATCATTTTAATAAATTGGTTGGAAACTTTCAAAATGAATACTGGTGCCGAAATATTTAGCAGCTGGATATGCTTAATCCACGCCTATGTTACCTTGATGGATTACGAACATGCTCCAATTTCAATGGAATAAGAATCGTGCACAATCTCTCAACTGACGTTGATGCTTCCTGATTCTAATTTGGAATTTTGTGCTTGAAGCTTGTCTTGGCATTTTTTTTTTCTTCATTCAACCAAATTGAAGGACATTAAACAATTGGACAATTTTCTGTAGCACTTCACAAAAACAAAAAAATAGTTGAAGAACGTGCGAAACAATCTGAATTAATTTACTTGCACCGTAAACAATGGTTGCCTAATACTTAAATAGTTTCATGGATGGACATTCGCAAATGGATATAATAAGAAGAGATCTTAATAATTGACTCACCATGAGGACATGAAAATAGTTCCTGGAAGAGCATGAAAAAGACAATTGAAATTAATTAAAATGCCATTTGAATTTTAAATTGGGACAAACCAACTTAATTTGTAATTCATCTATAATGGGTCTGGCCGGCTATTCATAAACCTGACAATTCTCATGCACAAATTATCTATTTATGAACAGCCCACAACTTTCTCGTCATAATTATGACATCGACCGAATTACGTCAGTGGAAAGAACTTCAATTTCTGTTATGTGGGTCTGTATAACAAAAGTGTCGTGAAAAAACGGACAAGGGCTAATGAGACGAAAGAAATTTACCTCGGCTGAAATTTGTGAAATAACGGCCAGCCAACAAATGGCCGCCGTAAGACACTTCATGGCTCCTGAATTCCTGAAAAGGAGAAAAAAAAAACAAACATTAGAAAATTGTAACAGAAAAAAATCCATCAGACTAAATATTATCATCAATCATCACAAGCAGGTATCGCAAAATTACTTTAGCGAAAGTTTCGTTGCACCGGAATTCGGTTGTGTGCATCTTTCGCATTCCAATCCAATTCATTCTTAGCTTTTGTGCTCAATTTTTGTGTATTTTCTCCTTTTAAGTCACAAGAAATATCTTAAGCATGTGTTGGATCATCGATTTCATCAAGTTCGGGAATAAATTACCATCGCAATGGGCTACTAATGATGTGAAGACAAAATCCAGAAAGATGATTTTGGGCATCATGAAATTGGGGCTTGAAGAAGGTCCACAATGACACAAAGTGTGGAATTGGGAACAAGGGAGAGAAATACAATCTTAAAAAAAGAAAAAAAACCGTTCAAACTTGTTTTCTTTTATCATGAAGCAGAAAAATGGATACAACAGAAAATCCACTCATACATAAAAAGTTAGGAAATTAAATGTGTAAACTTTTTCTATATAAATTAAATGCTTAACAATCTGGAGGTGGTTTCATCATCAAAGATAGGTTATGAAGTATATTAATTTTATAAAAATTACACACTATCAATCAGAACGTTTAGAATGTTTCATTGCACTGTAGAATGTTTTGTTGCACTGCAGAATGTTATGTTGCACTGCAGAGTGTTCTGCTGCATTGCAGAATGTTTTGTTGCATACGCGATCTGAATGTAAAAATGTTTTTGCTCTCGAACATTTTTCTATTTGTCATTTTTGACGAGTTTGTATCAAGTAAATAAACAAATATTCGGCTGAAAAACAGGTTGTTTCTATGTGAATGTCAAAAAGATTAACGACACTTGTTCGCGCATCATAAAAATGCACCGTCATTTCCCGTCATATCTCTTCCCTTAAATTTTAATAAAAATTAACAATTGTAACATTGTTAACCGACTGAAACTATCAACGCAACTGTCGCCGCTTGTGTTTTTATAAGCAGCAAGTTAATTTCTTTCGTATCATTAAAAACAGGTTTTCAGAATTTTGTGGGATGCTAAACCAGAGTCATTGATAAAAATTTGATTTATAGTTCAAGTCCATGAAACTTCGATAAATGTGTCACAAACGTCTAAAGCAACATGCTATGTTGTATCCATTAGCACTCAACCTGTGACATGTTTCGCTTCACTTTAATGCTTTTGCACAAAAAAGTACCGATATCTCTATTGTCGTTGTGACCCATTTTTACACTTTGTCCATCCCCGTTGCGGAAAGTGACACGCACTTGCCATGTCATCTCCATGTCTATCGGACGGTAACAATGAACATTAAATTCAAATGCGAAGTAGAAAAGTGAAGTAGAAATATTTTTCCACTTTTTTTTTTCTTCATTTTGTAGGTTGCAGTGAAATTTGCACACAATAAATCACTTTCAGATGCGATGAGCCGAATGGTTAATTCTTTATGAAAGCTTCTATTTGATGGACACTTGACGTGAGTGAAGTAAAAGTGAGCAAGAAATGATTTTATTATATTTAATGTCGAGTTGTGTCTTATGATTGAATAGTTAATTTGAGCAACTTGACATCTTAGGAATGCGCACGCAAATAATTTTAGATCATTAATCACATGCACAACCATCAAACAAAATTGTTTCACATGATAATTTGAATAAATTATTGTTGCAATAAAAAAAATTTCGGAGTTCATTAAATTGAGATATTTTTCTGTATATAAATTTGGCGGCCGCGAAATATTTCGCAGGGTGCAACCACAAACAATAAGGTGTCACAACAATAATTGCAGCCGCGCACAGCCAAGAATATTGCTCTGCAAAATTCGGAATCACTTCGCGGCATGAGCCAATGTAAGTCATGAGATTTTCACATCATAAATTCAACTCTAACGCAAAGTTACGACCATTTTAATGACCTGAAACTTAGATTTGGTGTTGTTGCTGCTGTCTTTCGATTTCAATGTTTTTTTGAGTGAAACTTTTGATTACACTTTGTTGTACCTTTTTTCGGCAATGGAATGCGGGCGTGTTCTAATTTTCATTATTTACTCTATATTAGTAAATATTATCTGCGGTCTCATTTTTAGGCCATTTTTTGATGATTAATCCACTATGTAGTAAAATTGTATTGAATTATTTCATGAGTAAAAAAATGCGATAGCAAGAATATTAATCAAACTGTCCCGGAAAGTAAGCTTTGTTACATAAGACCGGTCTTAAGTGCACAAATTTGCAAATAATTTCAACTTCATTGAGCGACTGAATTACTTGATTTTTTGCGCGCATATGAACTCGAATTCCCGCAGTTTTGCGGAACAACAATTGCGACTTGCATGTGTATATATGGAGACCGTGAGCCTGAAAAAGTTTAACCGACTGCAAATTAGAATTGTGGGAACATTTTTCACTGAATGTTTCATAACTTATTTATAATGAATTTATATTTTTTTCATGATAACGTAACAACAAAAGGCAAGAAACGCTAATAAAGTCACAAATGCTTTTAATAAATAAAACTATGACGATACTGTCAGGGGAATGGAGACTTCTGAAAAATAATTGGAATTAGATATTTTGACCAGAATTTTGACTTTGTATCATTTCACAATTGAATGCATATATTCTTTAAACATATCATCGCTCCTGCCTTCCCCTTGGTACAAATTTCTTGCTATTTGCTTCGATTCATTGCTACCTTATGAGCGAATGTCTAGAGGAAATTAGGCAGAAAATAACGAAGCAACACGAAGTTATGACACGACAATGATGATGATGATTTCGATGTTGTCTGATTAATGGGAGTTCATGTTGTAGAATGATAAAAGCACTTTTCGTGGCATTTATTTACATTTAATGAGTACTTGCGACACTCGGGTCACTTACCTTTAAATATCTAACTAAAATAATGCAATTAATCCTTAGTTTCTTGTATATTTTTGCCGTCTTCAATTTTTATTTCGGATTATTGAAACACTCTTCACTCGTTTCCACTTTCAATTGAGTGGAAAATGCATTTCCATCGATTCAAGACAAATGTATTTCCTTCAAAAATAAAATAAAAATATTTTCTTCACTTATAAAAAAGAAACAATTAGCTTTGGCAATTTACGATTTTGCTCATAAAAAAAGTCATTAACATTATTTTACACAGAACACACCAAATTGAGCGCCCATATTTTTATTTAGAAGAAGAAATTTTGCAAAAAATTAACTGTTTAACGGTAAAAGAAAAAAAAAATTGACTTGAGTAAGGCGATGATATTAGCAATGAAAATATGCTAAAAGCGTACACGACAAAGGGAAATTGAAGCTTAATCGTTTTGTAAATTTACTACTAGGTAGTAACTACTTTCAGCAGCTCGTGAAATTAAAGTATGATTCCAAAGGTAGATAAAACTAATCATGGATGAAAAAATATTTTTTAGGGCAAGTGCTCCAGTAATTTGTAGTCAGATGAAGTTTACAGCATTCTTCAGATAAGAATTTGACCTCTTTTGATCAATTAAAAATCAGATTTTGCAGCTCAACGCGAGTCCGTTATATTAATTCCTTAACCCACTTCCAGTGCAATGTTAACTCAATTATAATATTTTTTGTTCCATTCTCTCTGTATTTAGTCGTATGACTCATAGTCGTTTTCAATAATGAAATGCTTCATTGGCACATTTTGAACTTTTAAATATCTTTTTTTTAAACGATGTTAGTCTCTGTTTTAGATCACACACCAATAAAATTCATCGATGAATTCATCTGTTGATTGAATTACAATTGTCTCTAATTTAATATCGGATGATTCCACTTTTAATTCATTTTCGGACAATTTTTTCGTTTCAAAGTCAATAACAGTTTTTTTTTGCCTTCTCCATTCAGCTTCCATATTCAACAATCACTTTTTAACCATTGAAAACTTCTTGAAATCGAAAAAATATTTCGTACGTATTAAAAAAAAAAACTGAAGAAAACAAGCACAAGAAATCTGTTGGCTTTTTTCGCCTATAATTTTCCTTCTTCTTGATACATTCACTCAATATAAGTTTTAAAATGCCAACGTCTTATGTATTCTGTCTGTTATTTCAAGATTTTTTTTTCTTTTCAGTTTCTCCTTCTCTTTATTTGATCAAGAAATTTTCTACGGTTTCAAGAAATGTTTTTGAGAAAATTAAATTGAGGCTATCTCAAGGAAAGCACAAAATTTTCATTAAAATATTCAATCACTATGTGATAATTAATATTGGCGACTTAGGAGGATGCAGAAAAAACATTCCATCACTTTACTTCACACACAAAAAAAAAATCAATTATATTTGCGCGCGAGACAATTTTTGAGTCATTACCTTCTTATACAACGGTTGAACACTCACTGAAGCAGTCGAAAGGTTTCTTTCAAGAAATTATTTTCCAAGAAAACATTTCAAAGCACACAACTTTAAAAAGCTATTGTACAAGAAAAAATCTCTCTATGGGTACCAACACAGATGAGTGGGTGCGAGAGACATCGAAATATGCTCAGGTGTGTTGTTGGCTTCTTTTTTTCTTTTTGGATATCTCATACCTGTTTTTATTTTTTTTCTCAGCTTAATTTTTTTCTTACTCAATTTACTCATTCGATGCAGTGGTCATGGGATCTGATCATGGATGCACTTTATCTGGGTGATTCTACTTTATACATCTTCAGCAAAATTCAATTTGCAGTGCTAATCGAAATACCAGCAACATAATTCACAACCAAACCTTAAAAAGGCACTCGATATATACATACAGTCATTTCAATTTTCATTATTGATACAAGCATAACTTAAAAATAATAGGTTCGTCGCTTTAGTTTCATTACAAGTCTTTTGAATATATTTTACATCTATAAAGTTACATTAATCAGCAATGAGAAAAAAAATGTCATTATGGCACACCTGAGCGCAACCAACATTAAATCCACCCTAAAACTTTTTTTTATTCAGATATATAAATTTACAACTTTAAGGAACAGGTTTTAGTAACTTTGTGTGTGAATGCACTGCTGAGAGAAGTTTTCTCAAGACAGAAATAAATAACAAAAATATTTACTTTAAGGCTTATAAATAGAGAAACATCAGGAACCGAGAAAGGTCCCGATCGTATGGTTTATAGCACCACAAGAGAGGAAGCGAGATAAGAAAGATAACTTCTAAGAATGGAAATAAAGAATGTTTATTAGCACTTTAATGATTTAACAGAAATATGCCGCAAAATCAACCTGCCCACCATCGACGCCCAAACAATGTTCTTTTTTTATTTCTTGAATTTCAAAAAATTCCCGATCTTTTTATCTAAAAGAAAACCTTCAAAATTCACACATATGATTACAACAGCGCTCAAGAATGTGCATGACGTTTACGTTTCTTTACAATTCGAATCAAAAAGTCCGAATCAAAAGAAATGAAACGGACAAAAAAGAGAAAAAAAATTTCGTAAAGTGTAAGAGAAAACGATTGTTGTAGAGAGAAAATTTGGTATGTAAGATGTGTGACGAGTATAGTCATAAAGATTGTTTTTGTTGCTGGCTAATTCCAATCACACACATCAATGACTTGAAAAAGAAGAAAAATTTCTTTCATGCTATACATGGAATGAGTGAGTGCTGTGAGTGCCCTAAAGATTTAGGTTTACTATAATAGCAAACTGGTTTGTTTGATCAGAACCAATATATTTGTTATTTCAATCAAAATATTGTCGGCTGCATTGTACATGTTGTACACATGGGAAAAATTCTGCGAGTTTAATTATAAATATTTTATTTACGACAAATCTGCTGTAAAGTCCCTGAAATGTTGAATACAATTTTTTTTCCATACTCTGAAATGGAAAACGTTTTTTTTTTTATTACATCGAGATCTAAATTTTGATAGCTGAAAAAAATTGTGTTCAAGTATTTTTCCACATGTCCAGACATTCGTTGCATGTTGCATGAATTTTATATTTCCCGAGTCTTATTAAAATGTTTCAAATTCTCTTATTACATGTTTCTCTCTCTATTTTTCTTCATTCCGTTGTCCACCAGCACTATTCTGACACCTGTGAGGCATACTTCAGACTTCATAACTGTGCCATTTACTATACAAACAAACGAACAGCAACAAAAATACATGTTAATAACATTACTTTGAGTATGAAGCGAACCTATATCTGATCTCATTTGAATATTTAATGAAGCAGCTTTTGTATCCCACTTATGAGAATGCTGCAAAAAATATATATAATTCCTTCTACATGTACATGCATATATTTAACCCATCTCATCTACCTGCTGATGGGTCACAAATTCGGATTAAGTAGGATGAGATGATATTTGTGATCGGTCAATGAATGTTTTTAGGCATCCAAAACTTCAAGTTCGAACAGAATTACGAAATAGACGCAAGCTGTGATTAGTAGTAAGCGTTCGCTACTACAAGTGTCGATACCTAATTATGTAATCGAATTTCTAACAATGTATCATCAGACATCATTAAACATCTGTAATCATTTCATTTGATGAAATTTTTATGGTCGATGATATTGAGCATTCATTAGCGCGAAGAAAACAAAAAATTAAAATCGGGTGAAAAATAAACAGAAAGCAAAAGGCAAAAGTTTCGGGAATGTTTATCGATTTTTAACGGGTTCTGTAAGGTAGGGATGGACTTTCTAATTAACAGATTTTAACGATGTTGCTCAAATTATGATGATCGGCTAATGGTAATGGGCGTTTGTAAGTGATTCGAAAAATATTTCTTAGCAGAATAGTTTTAAGAATGCTCGGCATGGTCTGGCATATAAGTAAATAAACAGTTATTAATTTCCAATCAGTGTTTGTCTAAGCGAATTGATGTTTGCATACCGAAATTGAAAATTTTAAAGCCAAATTATTTGCATACCTAACAGTATAAAAGCGGGACTCATATAGAAGCAAACACATATTTTGGTTTACGAAAATGGCTCTTTAGATGTATTTGCACATTCCATAAGGAGCTGTACCGTAATTCATTGACCCAATTGATAAAGTTAAATGTTTTGTCTTCATTTATTATAAGACTTTCAGTTCTAACACTTTTGGTATTTCGATTGTTCATAAAGGATATCTCGAATGGTTTGATCGATGAGATTTTCATTAATTTTTTGTAGACGTTTATTTTCCGAGCTCAATTGCTCAAGTTGGCTTTATCGGCAGCCAATATGTCAAAAGCGGCTTCAAGATCAGCATTCCGCTTCCTAAGATTCTCGATTTCTTGATATTATTCGCGCATTGCATCTGGTTCTAAATATTTCTCCTCAGCTATTAGATCGTCATATTCATTATCTTGCTCCGTTTCCTCAATGAAAATTGTTGGCTCTTCGCTATCTTCGTCTTCAGATGGTGATATATCGACTTCTTGTAGAATAACTTTACGATTATTATGCATATAAACATCATCATATGTTTCAGTTTCGTCTACATAGTTGGCCTATTGCTGATGGTAATGGTAACTTTCCGCTGTGACAAACTCTTGAGCAACACCATTCCTTAACGATGGAACAGCATTAGACTTCAAAGCTCTGTCCAATTTTCCATTTCCTTTGATTATCAATTGCTCGCAACATAACAAAATCAGTATGCTTAAAGTGAGCGAAGCAAATGAGAATTATCATTGCTACCTAAGTAGGGAACGAAGGGAAACTGAGCAAAATAATTTTGATCTCGATTTTAAATATGTATTATAAGGAACATCCATCACCTTTTACAAAAAATGCAGCCTATAGCTGTCACATGTCTTAAAAAATACTGTTCCATTATTTTTCAAGAATTAATTAATTTGAGTTTTTCGTAATTTTTGGGTACTTAATTTTTGTTTGTTTACAAGGCAGTCTATAGACAATACATCGTAAATTTAGGCGTTTTCATGAAAAGTATGCTAATCAAATTATTTTTTTAAAAACCAGTGACGGTTATTGGCAGTTACTATATCAATAGAGAAATATTCAATTAACTTTATTGCTACCAGTGAACTAATTCATCTACTGTTCTGAAAGCATAGATTGATTAAGATCGAAAACCCTTAACTTGCAACAAGGCTATAGCCAACAAACCTTATATAACGGGTAATATGAATTTACCTTGACTAAAGCATTAAAGCGCATGTATTTGTTTATATTTATTTTTCGAATTCTTCTAATAGTTGCTATCGGATCGGATAGCTTCATCTCTATATAGTGCTTAATTGCTCGTTAATAACGATCGTAAATAAATTTATTTTCAATCCTTGCCCTTGTAGAGATCGCCCAGAAATTTAAAAAAAATTAAAACTGTTAAATTTATTTCTTCTGTGCCATTTTGATTTTTTTCTTAAGCGATTTTACATTAATCTTATCACCAGAATCGTTTCTTGATTTCTTGCTGGGTGCCGGTTGGTCTTCGGATGGGGGAATAAAATCTTTTGCACGCTTTTCGGCTTGTTTCTTCTTGTCTCCAGCTTGTTTGTCACGTCTTTCCTTGTTGAGTTTGGCTTTCTTCTGTATTTCTGACAAGAAATATTCACCAGACGCAATCATCTTGTCGATTTTCGTTTCTGGCTGCTGTGGCGGGAATGGCGTGTATTCCTTCTTATTCTTCTTCTTCTCAACTTTGGGTTTCTTCGCTTTTTTGTTTGAATTCTTATTTTCGAACTTAGGCAGGAATCTTTCCCAATTTTCATCCTTCAGGTTTGGATCATTCATTAGCTCACGCTTAATCATCAATGTCTTGATATTGTAAATCGGATGAACGTTTTTCATTGTATCTTCAACCAAGCTTCGTACATGCTGTAGACCTTTGTAAGGACCAACAGCTGAGACTGTAGTCCCTTGTACCAGAACATAGCAATTGGTAAGCAATTCAATAGACTTTAGGGTGCAACCTCCAGGGCCAATAAGACGTTTTCTGCGCTTGATAAATTTCTCACGATTTCTTACCAAATTCTTGATTTTGATAATATCGCATGACACTTCATCGTCGAGCACTCTGATGGCCTGTTCATATGGAACACTCCTTGATAGCAGTTTAATAATGTCACGCGCTTTTACAATAATATATGGATCCCAAGTTTTACGTGTCGTCTTCACAAGCATTGAACCCTTTATGAGATCCAGCTCTGCAACAAGAAAATGTGATTCGAGCGCCTTTTCTACCAGTGGCCAACATTCTTTCAAATACTTTTCACGATATTTTGGAAATAATGTTGAAAAAGAGCTCTCATCAAGCAATCCTAAAATACAGGAAGATTAATATGAAGTTTAATTGTTTTGACTAAAATACGAACCACTCTTGTTATCTCCTGGTTTAAATTCAGGAATTTTCATTTTCCATGCATCTTCAACAGGTCCTGTAACATGGTCAAATTGCTGTGCTTCTCCCCCATCGGATTCACTATCAGACATGGCTCTACGGTCTTATATTGAATATTTTAAATAATTTCTTCACGACTTTGTGAGTATTTATTTATTAACCTCAATTGGGTGTTCTGGGATTTATATATAAGTGCCGTCAATTTACTGTCCTTCTAAAATATTTATGTAGAGACTTAAGACGATTACGGCATTTATGAAACTTCCTAATGTTTGTTTACCTGAGCCGCAACATCAACAATATAGATGGAATTGGAAATAGATTGTCATCAGAAACCGGTGGCTGATAGAAAAGAAGATACAAAGTCACTGAAAGAAATACCTAGGATATCCTCTTTGGATCTCACGTATCAACAATTCTTTAGTGAATTCATGCTGAAAAATCTTCCTGTGATTATTACAGATTTGCAAGTAACCACTGAGCTTTCAGCCACATTCTGCACTGGCGATGATGTAAACTATGATATTCTTGAAGAAACTTTCAAAGATCACGAAGTGCCTGTAGCAGGGATCGCTTCTAACAATTATGAAACACAAAAACGTAATCGGATGAAGTTTAAGGACTATCTCAACTATATGCGCAACTATCAGTCTGGATCTATGTTGGATGTCCTTTATCTAAAAGATTTTCACATCAAGAACGAATTTCCAGATATTAACGTTTTTAACGTCCCACATTTCTTCGGCTCTGATTGGCTTAACGAGTATGAAATTGACAAAAAGCAAGACGATTACAGATTTATGTATATGGGACCTGAAGGATCATGGTAGGAGAAGTCTAATCTACTTCATAATATTGAGGATTCTTCACAAACTTTTATGTTCTTTAACTTTTAGCACATATTTACATGCTGATGTGCTCATGTCATACAGTTGGTCATCAAATTTATTCGGCCTCAAAAAATGGGTTTTATTGCCGCCAGGCGAAGAAGATAAATTAAAAGATAGTAACGGCAGACTTCGTAACAGTATATCGCCAACGGAGCTAGATGAAATAGGTGTCGACTACTTTAACGTAATTCAAGAAGCCAATGAAGCGTTATTTGTTCCCAGTCAGTGGTACCATCAAGTATGGAACCTTAAAAATACCGCATCAGTCAATCATAATTGGATTAATGGAACAAACATTAGACTTATTAGTGAAAAACTCCAATCTGATTTAAGAGATGTTGAGAAGGAAATTTCGGACGTCCGAGATATGGAGAATTATGATGATCACTGTCAGTTGATGCTCAAATGTGTGAGCGGGATCAATTTTACCGATATCCTGAACATTTTGAAGCACATTGCCGACAAGCGTATTGACAAGCTGATAAACGGAACTGACTTCAAAGTTTTTGATCGATTCACATTTGGGAAAAATCACTTGCTTTTTGATTTAAAAGCTATTGAAAACGTGCTCCTGAATTTGAGCGAAAATGAAGCTATCCAAAAATTGCCTGTGCTCATGCTTCAGATCGCAATAATTCAACAAAGTATAAGACAAGTCCTGTGACAGCATGAAAAAAAAAACTTAAGTTAGATTTATGTTGCATACCTTATAAAAAATTGTTACATATTTATTTAAAATTAAGTAATATGTACATGATATACTAGACATTGTTGAACACAACGCAGAAACATTGTCTTATACAATTTTACGGCTTCAACAATCATGTTTAACAAGCCAATTTCTTCAACAACAACAAAAATATAGCTACCTACATAGCTGAAAGCAACCAATCTATGCAAAAATAATGAATATATTTTTGACGATCTGAAAGAGCTTGAAAAAAAGGATCCAAATTGCAACTCTAGAGTTCCCGCTGTTTCAAAAGCTCCGGAGAAACGGGGAGAAAAGAAAACCTCGCTGGATCTGATCACCCATGACCTCCTTTAAGCACAGCTTTGATTTTGATATTGTCAATAAAGATTTGATTAAATAATCTGACAGGCAGTGCCATAGCCAGGATTGAGTGAGGGTGGGGGACAAACTTTTCTCAAGATTTGATATCAATTTTGTATTAGTTTCAATTCTCGGCTAAGTAGCTCCGCTTGCTACGCCTGAGTCAGGC
Organism: Propsilocerus akamusi; assembly: GCA_018397935.1. Lineage (NCBI taxonomy): Eukaryota > Metazoa > Arthropoda > Insecta > Diptera > Chironomidae > Propsilocerus > Propsilocerus akamusi. Next base: position 12,237,363 of record CM031468.1, on the reverse strand, counting down.
ACTTTGTTGCCCAAAGTTTTATTTAGAAAAGTCACGAATTCTGAAAATTAAACTATTTTAAACTTATGAATCAGTCGAATTCCATTGTTGACTCGCAAAATAAAAGTAAAGTTGAAAAATGAACTCAAGATTTTCATTTTCTTTTGAATTTTCTATAATAAATTGATAAATAATTTTTGCGATGATTTATTTTATTTCAAACATCGAATATTTGGAGTCAATGCAATGTCTGACTTCCCCAAAGATTGTGATAAAATTACTTAACGAACTATTATTATTGAGTTTTGCATTTTTATCGCTGAATCGAAGTAGATGAAATATGTCTGGATTTGGATAAATGTTCGAATCACGTCCCATTACAAAAGGAGTGCGTTGGAAAAAAAAATTCGCCACAAATCACCAGACAATTTCTTCCACGGTTTCTCTACCAAAAAATCGAACCGATGGATACATTCTAAAACTTCTTTGATAACAAGTTCCAAAGTCATACACTCCCGATACCTACCTATCTATAGCGAATGTTAGTTCCACGTTTCAATACGATGTTTTCTAATCTGGAGGAAATAAAGTTTGAGAACTTGGTTCGTATTGAGATAATTTTTGAAGCGAAGCCTTACTCTGCACAACCGCATTCATATATTCGAAAATTTGGAACATCATTTTTGCAGCTCTTTGAAGTTTCTGACGTAAAACATAAGCAAACAAAAGAAATTATATGAATAATTAAAATAATTTTTAAATCTTTTGCGTACAAGAATAAATAGATAAAATTAGATTTATAGAATAGATGAAATTTCGCCTTGTTATACCATTATGTTTAAAAATGGTTCTAATATCTGTAAATTGAATGCAAAAATCTCCGCTGATGATTTGCCAATAAATTCTGATGCATTATGAATTATTGGATATTTATGTGGCGATGGAATTTTATTTAACACTTTGAAAAATATCGTCGATATTTGATTTCATACCACAATCCACAAATTATCACTAAAATAACCGAAATGCATAAAAGCAGCCTGCTTTTAGTTGGACAGAATATTAAATTTCTAAAGGACGACATATGAAATGAAGACGTCTATTTATATTCATGATTCATTCCATTCTCGAACATAACTATATGAAGTTCAGTGAAGTGCCAGTCAATTCGCAAGAAGAAATAACGAGCGTGATTTTTAACGCTACTTCTACTTGGCAAAAATATTCATTTTCTCAATTGAAAATACGCGACAAGGATCATGCAAAAAGAAGGAAAAGCTTCAAAATGGTGTTTAAAATCTATTAAACTGACATTGGTCACGTACTGACGCATTTGTTGAGACATGAAAAACCATTTATAAGCATAGTTAATAAAAATGTGTAACTGCTCAACAGTATTAAAATAATGATTTAATAAGACATTTCCCTTTTGGAAACGAGACTTTTGGTAATTTTAATATTAATGTGCAAAGCAGTTTGCCAGTTTTGTTACATCGCAATTGATTTTTTTTAACGGAAATATTTCACATTTTGACACAACAATTTACCATCAGTAGAAAATTAGCAAAAATTACTTTTTTCACACCTGAAACCCTCACAAGTATTAAGCAAAAAATTGATTAAAAAATGCGTTGTGATTTGTGCAAAAAATCTTGCATATTTTTTTTTTATTTGAAATTGCATTAGTAACTTTATGGACCTTATGCAATAATTATTTCTCACAAACTATTAATATTATCTTTTTTTCCTCTGGATAATTATCAACAGTTTCACATTTATAAATACTGAGATTGTTTCATTCCTACGAGCATATATTAGTATTTATACTCATATGAATGAAACATGCTCAATTGAACATTTTTCTCCTACTCAAGATATAAATGAATGAGAACAAAACAAAAACCTTCCGTTTGAATGTTGTTTAAATTCCTCATGCAATCACTGTAAACAAATATATTTCAAACTTTGCTATTTGTATATTTTTTAATATTATTTTGTGTATTTTGAATGAGTAACTTGCGCAATTATAGTGATTTTGTGTGGGTGCTTCATAGCTATCATAATCGATAAACTTCATATTAATTTAACAACATGAGTAAAGCTGTGATACCATACATTAATTATGAAATTTTCTCGAAACAATTTCAATTGACAGCAATTGACAATGTCCCAAGGTGTTGTAATTATATGGCATTGGACTGATTCTATTTTACGAACAAAAATTTAAATTGCAATTTATTGCCATGTGTTCCTTTAAAGCAAATAAATCCATTGTGTAACATCATTTGTGGAAAGGCCTTGCAAGAATTTAATCAATAAATGAATATTTTTGTTAAATTGCTCAATTATTTTTATGGAAGCCAAAAGTCTACAAAAGCTCTTCAGTGTTGTGCTTTTTTATTTTCGTTTTATCAAATGGAATTCAATTTTATTTTTTTCTCTTCCAATAATTATTGCACGCTTTTAAACAAGGCATCTGCGGCACATAATTGAATTAAATTATTGTTTGTAATTGTAAGTTATTGAAACATGTCTCACACCAAATCCATTGAAAGCTTCAAAAGCACAAAGCACTCGACATCCATTGAACTTATTAAAAAAAATTCGACTTAGAATGAAAATGAAAATTGAAAATCTTAATAAAATTGACTTTAAACTTTTTTTTGATATTTGAAATTGACGTCCACTTAATAACCGCATCAAATTTCACTTTGAACTTAATATTTTCTAAATGATTTGAATTTTTTAATAGAAACATTTCATGCACAGCAAAATTGTTGCCGAAATCAAGGTCGACCAGAGATTAATGACCAGTTGAGTTGATTTGTTGCACGCATCATCCATGCAAATATCGCAACTCACAATTGAGACGCCGGTCTGTTTAGCTGCTTTTGACTTGGCAATATCACAGACATTTGATTTAGCGCCATCCAACTGACAACCTCTGAATGTAATTTTATCGCCATTTTCTGGATATTTTTATGAAAATTAATTTTTTTTTAAATCTAAATTTAATAATTTTTACCATTTTTGGCAATTATCTTCTGGCATATCATCGGAACGCTTATCTCTGGATCCGAACCGAAAAAATCTATTCGAGTAATTTCCTTCAACCAATCACCAACATGTTGACCCATCACCGATGGTTTACACACCTAGATAAATATAGATAGAATCAGTTTATAATTTTTGAAAATAAAGCAATTGTAGAATCTGAATTTGAATTGTGAATCGTACTCCTGAGACGTTAATTAAATTGATTTATACATCACTTGCATGCTTGACCTATATAACATTCATGCGCCGAAATATTTATAACATTTATATATAATTTGCTTTTGTCTGTTCACACTGTTAAATTCACATTTATAATTGATTTGTTTTCTGCGATAAGCTTTAACGTTTTTTTTTTATTCTTCCTCATATATATATTTTTTTTTTCGCTCTAATTTATTGTGCGAGTTTCTTACCACAGGCTTTATTGATGCTGACTTTTTTATTTCATTACACTCCGGATTCAATGTTGAATCACAGTTGTAGCACTCTATTGCACTGCCTGAAACAAATTTATTTGGAATTTAAAAAATATACATAAAAATATTAAATAAATATAACGAAGCTAATTAAACGTCATCTTCCTCTCATCCCAAAATTTCTGAATAAAAAAAAACCACAATTTCAGAATGATTCGTGAGGAAATGAATGAACAAAATAAAACTTTTTACTAAAATTTCAAGTGTCATTACATAAATTTCCAATAGCGCAATTTTGCTGATGAAATTTTACAAGACTCAGCAACAACAAAAAAAGGGCTACAACGATAATCAGGCAGTCGAAGCAAAAGCTCGATAATGGCGTCTTCATACGCAACATTTGCTATGTAAAAACGTTTATAAAAAGAAGCACGCAAATCTTAAGTTTCTTTTTCAAAGTCCTTAAATTTCTTCCTATTTCAATACATTTATTGTGCCTTTTTTCCATGTTGATGAATTATAAATTCTCGACGGGTGTTTTTCTTCTTGCATCGACAAGTGTGATTTTACCATGTTCCACTCCCTCCCCTCCCTTCCCCTACACTAAAGATGCCGAAACGAATGGAATGTTGTAAAAGAAAGCTCTATTGTAGAATGTGCTACAAAACGAAAAGTTTATTTTAATTAAAATAACTTTGCGTAGATATATTTTTCTTGTATTTTTTTTATGTATCCAATAACCACAAAATGCGGCTTATGATGAAGCCACCATTGTGGTGGCGGTCACACACAAACTGACAAACGTGCACGAGTTTCATTTGGTTTCTGACTTTTTTGGTCCATGCACGTTCGAGTCGTTTATGAGAATGTATTTTTGTACAGTGAAAAATATAAAAATTGAAATAAATTTGGAAGAGAAAGAAAAAAATATTCGTGCGTGTGTTGAAAAATATTGTGAGTTTTTTTTTTTTCTTATATTTATAGTTTTATTTTTAAACGGCACTTGATAGCAAAGAAAGTCAAAATTAGCTTCATTAAGTAAAAAAAATAATAATAATAAAAATTAATTATTTAACACGTCATTAACGTGTGCTATCTTTATCACTGACCCGATTTGGCCGCTATTATCAGCAACACGCATGGAAAGAATATTTGATCGAATTTAGTCATTTTCTTTTCTTAAAATGTTCAATCAATTTAAAAGAAAATCTCTTTTTGATTGTTAAACTTTCACTTCTGAAACTAGTAAATAGAAAGGACTCGTCTTATCAGGAAAAAAACACGTTTATCCAGTGTCGCGTTTCGTTGCCGACTGAATTGAAAATCTTCCAATGTAATCAATGAAAACATTCACCGAAACTGAATTTCCTTCATGTTTTGCACAAAAATTTTCTATTTTTCCATTGTTTTTCATGAATGCTTCAATGTTTTGCGTGGAAAACGCGACATCAAATGGGCAATTACATGAAGGAAGAAGGACTGGCAACATTTTGACATTGATGATCTATAGTTTGGTGCCATCTTTACATAAAAATAGTTGACACAATTTATGATGCGAAATATTTGAAAGGAGCCAAAAAATATTTCTTTGTTACATTAAAAGAAAGGACGCAATTTAATATTTAAAGCGCAATTGCATGCAATCGCTGCATTGAATTGTATAATGAAATTAAGCTTGATTGATGGCAGTTAAATGTGCAAGTAATTGAAGGACGAACTTCATAATGTCTATAACCTAAAAATGTTTTTCAACAAGGAGAAATAGCAGTGAACCTTAATTGGTGACCTAGGAAAAAAAAACTATTTCTTTCTACTTATTAAACAAATTCAGATGTCAGCTGATTTCAATAGTTCAACCCCCCCTCCGCACCTCTTTACGAATAAGGAAACTTACAGCTCATCAAACGCAACATCAATGAAATAAATCGTTGCCAAAGATATAAATATTTCCAGGATATGATTCGTCTATTTTTATATCAAATTTCCAAAGATGTTGAACGCGGCGCCAGAATGTCGAATCTCATTTCGTTGAACAGCCAATGTGACGCCACGAATTGTTTTTTTTTTCTTGTGACGAAATCATTGCATTGCAATAGAAAATAAATAAAATAGAATACAAACGTCCACGCAGTTTTTCCGTGAAACATCAAAATTAATTGCTATCCTTAAATTAAATGAACAGAATTATTTCACTCTAATTCACGCTACATATTTGTTGAGGTCTCTCTCTCTATCTCTCTCTCTCCATTCTCACTTTACCGGATACTCGTGATTTATTTGAACTCGAATTTTATTCGAAACCACAAAAGTCTTGACAAAAGTCTTCGTTACACTTCTCGAACCATGAATAAACATTCTGTGGCGCGCATATTGCTGTATTGGATTTAAAAAAAATTACAATAAATACAAAGTGAAAAGCGTGTTTACGCAACAAATATAGTGTAGGAGACACAACAAAAAAGTAAAAAAAGAAAGAAAAATAATCTAGAAAAAGGAAAAAAACTGATACGAAAGAAATGTGAAACATGGAAACAAATGGAGGGTTGGTAAACGAGCTTTTTTGTATCTCATGCCCGAAAAAAAGCTAAGAATGTGGAATCACATTAAAATAAATTAAAGAAACACGCGGAGCGAAAAGCCAAAAAGCCACTTACACGCCTAAAAAAAGTGAAAATAGTTCAAGGGTAGTGTCTCTTAGCGAATTCTTAATATAATAGCAGAAAACATATCTATATAAAAAATTCCTTTTGAAATTTCTCATGACATTTTGTTTATAATATTTATAACGTTGCGGCTTTTGCAACCACGCAAATGTGCCATACACAGGAGCTCGGCAAACATATATTTTAGACAGCTTTATTGGAATTCGTTTAGTTTCTATTGATAGACTTTATAGACCAACCTGAATTAATTAAACTAATTAAATAAGCTTCGATCGAAGAAAATAAAAAAATAAATTCACTGACGTCATGAGCATTTTTTTTTTGATGGTGTAGCTTTAAAAGCTTCCTGCTGTTATATTCGATTTTCTGTGATGCCATCACTCGACCCAGAAAAAAAAAGAAAACTGACGCATTCATTTGACAAATGGAAAAATGCCAGTATTTATGAATTTTTTAAAACATTCATTCACTGATCCTCAATTTTGTTGTCATCATAATTCATAATTATTAACAATAAACATCCGCTCGAAAGCACTTTCGCGTCTACATGAATTGCTGAAGTTAGTTAAGTATTTGTATTACAAAAGGCCCTTTATTTATAAAAACGTGTCCGTCAATGCTAAATTTGATGGGAAATCGATAAGGAACACGATCAAAGTATGAAAATTCAAATAAAAAAAATCCTCAATACTTTGTATAAACGCGAAAAAAAAAAGCTTTCGACGTGCCCATGAAAGGATATCCGGAGAAAACAGTAATTTTCTATTAAACACACTTTAATGCGTCTTAAGCAATGTTGGCACGCTACAAACAGCGGATGAAACGATTTCGTATTATATTAACTTAATCAGTTAAGTAGCTGTTTGGGTAAACAAAGCAATAACGAGTGGTGGTAACAAACGTACAAACATGTTGTAAATTCAGTGCTTTGAGACGTATGAAAGCAATTCTTGCATACATCAATCCATAAACAAGATTTAATCAAGAAATCGAGAGTTTTTGGCAAAGAATTCTAACAACAGGTTTAAGTGTCTGATCATTTTAAGATGATAATTGGATACCTGTTTGAGTTTAAAACGTTTGTTGAAAGAGTAAAAGAATTTTAATGTATTTATTCACATATAAGAGATAGCGACTGCAAAGTCGTTGGCCGAAATTATATGACCTACGAAAATGGAATATATAAAATTATCATGCTCCAGTGGCGCCAATAAGTTTTGCTCTAAGAAATCTATGCATTGTGACACAGCCCACCCAATCATCCCCCTCATTCCTCATTGATTTGTATCAAACTTGAAACTCGTCATCAGTTTTTCGAATGTTTTGATTTTAGTGTTTTGAAGACGTTTTTTCTTTTTTGTTATTCAAGCATCGAAACATTCTTAAAGCAATCAAAGATTTTTATTTTTCTTTCAGAGATCATTTTCATTCATGTATCTGGATTTATCGTAGATTTAGCTTGTTCGCGCTTTCTTAGATTTCGGTTCACATACATCTCCAAATTCCACATCGTAAAAAAGCTTCTCAATGCCCATACGCACATAAGCTTTTTGTTGAGGCGTAAAACGTTTAAATGCAGGCAAACAACTTATCAGATAACGTTCATCAGGATCTACAATGGTTTTCACTGTCGGGCTGGGGGCATTCGGTGGTGATGGAGACTTCCGAATATCTAGTTTTTCATGATTAGGAATTATATTGGATGGTGATGTGACCCTTTGTTCTCGATGCTCTGATATCTCATCACTATCAACATCATATGAAGTGTGTTCATTTTCGTTGCTTTGGCTTTCATCGTAAACATATTCGGTTTGCTCATTGCTATTTGTTTCTTCATATCCATCTGTTAGATTATCCTCCGTTATTAGCTGAGATTCATAATCTTTATCGGCTAGTTTTATTTCATATGAAGCAACCCGATCTTCTACATCTTCTTCCTCTAGCAAATACAGTCTTCCTTCTTCGGAAGATTCAATAAAGCTTTCTTTAACATAAGTTATTTGCTCATCATCTCGCCCATTGCTATCAAGTCTAAAGAGCTCAACGTGTGGTTTCAAAAACTTCAAATCGTCATAAAAGTTCCACACTTTTTGTTGATGTCGCCTGCTTTCAGATCCTTCACAGCAGTTCATAACTTCCAGTCGATAGTACTTAATGAAAGTGTCTCTAAGACTTTTCCAGCGCTTCTTGCAGTTGCTAACTATAAAGAACAAACATAGAATTAATGCATTTTTCATACAAACAGCTTGCTTCATTTTAAAGCAGAAGCGTTCCTCTAAGCGTCTAGCAATGCTTTGAATTTAAAAGCAGCATGTTGGATTGAATGTATTGTACCTGAAGTTAGAAGAGTATCTGCTACTTCTGTCCAAGCCTTTTCAGACACGTCAGACTTTAATTATAAAACAAATTATCAATAAGTATTATGTGTGGGAATTAAATGTTCATACTTTTCTATAGTTCGGGCTCATCTTGTCGTAGAGTAGGGGTCTCACTTTTATCTGCTCAATCAGCTTGAGCTCAGGCAAATTAGTATGTATGCCTCGTCCTCTTCCAATGCATCCTTTTGTTGCTTTGTCCATTTTCTTTTAGGAACCAGATTTTGTCATTGTTTTGTTTACTTTTCCGTAACGCGTCGCTTCATATTTGAACATAACCGTTGAAAATATGAAAAAAATATTGCTGATTTGTCATCGAATTCCGTAAGAAGTGACAAATTGCAGAAAAAAAATCAAAATGCTACTTTTTTTCTATTCAACAAAAATATTATTTTTATTTTATAAAGATCTTTTACAGTAATGCCACAAAAATTTTTTATACCATAGTTGTTTTTATTTTAGGTATGTTTTTGTCAGCCCCTAAATTTGAGAATTGAAATAATTTTAAAAAATCCTTGGCATAATAAATTTAATTAAAATCCTAGACACAGTTGGTCTATTAACTATTAATTATATTCATTGAGCGCAAATTTTAGATTGGTACACTAATTACGAGCGATTAATGCAACAATAAAAGCTAAAAGGAAACCCAGAGTCGGTTTGATTTTCATAGCTCCATTGCAAAGGTCTTTATCACATGCACACACTTCCTGTCGTCCTCCGAAACCAGAACGCTGATAACAGCGATTCTTATAATTTCCTTCAATCGAACCGCATGATCGGATGATACGTTTTTCAGGTGGCACTGCAGACAATAAAGACAGTTAATTAACATTTGCATAATTAAGGTTAATAACACTTACAATTGTTCACAGAGAATTCAATAATTTGTGAAATCTTTCGACAGAACGTGAAGCTCGCTCCGTATTTGTGATCGCTGCAGTTCTTTTCATATTGCTTTGGTGGGATTGTAAGCTCGCATCCAACATCTGTGTGACTATTGCACTCAAAACATTGAACAGACTCGCCTGAAAAGGACACAAGAGATATATGTTATTATTAATGCATTAAAATCATTGATGCACACGTCTGAGTCTTAATCACGCTCATCAAATATAAATCGGGAGAAATTTTATTCATGCTTTATTGTGTTGATTTTGATGATTAATGTAAATTGTGCTTTTGTATAAACATTAAATATTCAACCGCTAAGTAGTTGAAAAGCTCATGACATGTGTGAGATCCACACATGCGAGTAGGCAAATGCGGCGCAAATCACTAATTAATCAATAAAAGTTATCTGTGATTTTTTTTAGAGATTGCTATTTTATGAAAGCTTTTGCTATCAATTTTCTATTTATAGGAGTTCCATTGAGAGATCCCAGAACCTTGACCTGGCTCAAAAGAGCATAAAATTGAACGAAATTATTGCATAATGGGAGATAATCATCTAAATACTTTACATTTAAATTAACGGTAATTCTTATCTTGTTACACAATTTTTTTCAGAAATAACGTAAATTAATTTTCACGCGAATTCTCACCTCCTCGCACATACATCATCAAAACAACTGCACTAACAGCTAATAAACTCGGAATCGATGTCATTTCTACTATAAATTTGTTAATTTTTACACTTATTGATAAGAAAAAAATTTATTATTATCTTTCTACAATTTTCAGGCGCTCCACTGTGACTGCAACGAGAGCTCAAACACGAATAAGGCACGAGAATGATTGTGAGTGATTGAGGCATGAGGCACGAGACAAACAAATGTGTGGTCTGAGAGAAAATGCTTTATCAGTCTCACATACATATTTTTTTTAGTCTCTCAACCAGCCTTTCGGTAATGACGGCACAACACACAGCAGGATTACTTAGCGGATGAGTCAAACATCAATTGCTGCACAAAAACAGAAAAACAGCCTTCACTGCATGAATTCTCTTGAAATCTCAGATAATTAATAATATTAATCGATCACTTGATAAATGTGTCAAGCTAACATTTTATAGATTAGAATTCGTTTTTTAGTATACTTAATTTATCGAATGAATGAAACAAATTTCGCAATAATATCTAATTTATGCAACTTGCAGGCACTAGACGACAATTTAAATATATAAACATGCTTGGAATTAGAAATGAGTATCGTAAACCACACCTATTACTTATTCAATGTCAAGTATTCTGGCCATGATTTAAGCTCATCTTCTCAAAATAGTTGCACTATTAAATATAATAGATATGTGATGTAAATAATGTAAACCTTAAACTACTTATTTCTCACACCGCGGTGAATTTCTCGCGAATAAATATAAATTAAATTGAATAGGTCTGTCGAAACCGGATGTTGGATTTAGATAAGTAAATAAAATTGTCGTGCGGGAAAATCTTTTTCTTTTGTGTATCAATTAGAGTGCGCTATATGAGGTCATAAAAATATGCTGTATGTGTAATTGCACTGGTTAATTAACCTATTGCTTTCTACTCTATTATTAGTGGTGAGATCTTATACTTATACTGTTCACATAAATGATGACTGAGTTCAGGTGGCTTCAATTTGTCTGCAAGCCAAACACATCGATACAAATACAGTAGGTTTGAATTGATCCAGTTTTCTGATGATTTCACTGGAATCATCTTTCGAAATGAAAATCAGGATCTGGAGATGAATGCAAGGGAATTTCTTCAGAAATTCACTACAGATATTGATGAGCTTGGAATCAAGACAGCGCTGAACGTTTAGGCACAAGAAAGATCCTCAAGTTCCTAAAATTGAGTTGAAAGGTCATGAACTGGAATATAGAAATGTTGCACAATACCTGGACCCGAAAATTGACGAGAATTTAAATTTTCGAGGAAATCTGAGAGATCAAAAGTCGAGAATAGAAGCACGTACAAATGTCATCAAAAGAATTTCAGGAACAAAATGGGGTGTTTATTAATTAAGCGATAATTTGAGGTGAGAGAAAAAAATATGATCGCTCATCAGCAAAAATTTGAGAACAAACGAAAAAGGAAGGTCACGACGAGTTACATGATGTCAATACTCATGGAAAATCCAGCATTCTTTAAAATTATGGAAATTATTCTTTTAAATCAGAACGCTCTCGAATTCATTGAAAAAGTGTGCGAAGAGAGAATCGTTTCACAGGATTAATATTTAAGCAAGATGTGTCAAACAAATCAATCACCTTCTATTGAACCATTCGTACGACAAGAGATGGCTACATTGCTCTGGTGTCGAAGAAAGTGAAATATGTCTTACCTGTAATGTTCGTGAGACCGCCGAGCATCTTATTTTTGAATGTAATCGTCACACAGTGCACCAGTGCAGAGAAGGAATTTCAAACAACTTGACAAAATATTTAGTCATCGCAGCTGGGATATTAGCATTGGCACATTACGCAAGTCACTTAATGCTCACTTCTTCAGATTCTGAAGACAGTTCGTAGCAGCAGATAGTGGCACCAACAACTGAAAAACATGAAACGGTTTAATTTATATTTCATCATGTGAACTTGGTATATCTAGTTTCCTTGACAAGCTGATTTTTCCATTGAAGATTGTGCAATTGGTGTATTTAATGAGCGTGGCAGGAGCACAAATATTTTCGTATCTTTTTTCACCTTCACATTCTACTATTATGGCGGGTAATCAAAAAAACTAACTCACTGCCGTCTGATAACATCACCTTGCTCTCGGAACTGGGCACACTCACTTCGCCATACTTGTACGTTTCTTTAAGAGCTGAGTTTGGTTTGTTCATATAGGACACTTGACTGATCGAAAGTTTTCTACTTTCTACTGGTGCCTTTTGTTGAATCTCTACCAATATTGCTTGGACATTGATTGCCAGACTTTCTGTGCTTTCCCCCAACTCCAATTTTTGTTGTGTTATAGCTCGTTTAATTTCTTGTCGGCTGTTTCATATTCGATCTCATTAACTTTATCCAGAAAGGAGGAAACTTTTGCTATTTTATTTTTGACTACAAAAGCTCCTACCGCAACAGTCGATCATATTTTGACGACTGGCTTTATTAAAGCACTTATGACAATTATTTTTTGTCTGTTTAATTTATTGTTTGTTAATTTCAAGAGCATTTTTTCGGATTCCAAAATCCCGACTTGACGCTTAAACTAGTACACGTGGTAAGTATTATAAGCTCAAAATGTTAAAACTTTTTTCGATTTAAGTTAAAAATTGACATGCACAAAGAACTCCTACAGATTATTATCCTAATGATCCCTACAAAGTGATAAACTATTCGCCATTCGGTTGGGGCCAGCTTAACAATGTAAGACACAAATAATTTAAATTTATTTATAAGTCAAAATTTATATTTATTAAAAGTCTGGCAAAACACAACCTTACGAGTTAGGGTTATTTCTAAGGAGGCGCTATAATAATTTTCTAAGTCTAACTTACTTTGAAAGTGTAAGTAAGATAATGGACTGAAAATAACAAATTTACAGAGATCTGTACTGTTTATTAGGAAGTATTTGCTCTTTCCACGGGAGTAACGCGAACGAAACAAAAGCTGCAGTTAGTCCTTGCTGGATTGTGTCCACCCCTCTTTAGAGTGGAATAAAAATCTAAACTGGAATTCTATTCAATTTGAGTACCAGCCACTAGAGAATGATACATTACTTCTTGTCCGCAAACCATGTCCGCGCTACTACGAAGAATTGATTCGCATTGAAGAACAAAAAAATACTGAATTGTTAAATTCAAACAGAATGCTGTTCGAAGAATTGAGAAATTTTACGGGCACATCTTATAGAACCTTGGAAAATATTCAAACTCTTTATGGTATTCTCAAAGCTCAGGTATTTTTTATTAAATATATAATTTAAATTATAAACTATATATTTAATAACATTTAGAGGGATTTTGGACTCGCACTTCCTAAATGGACTAAAAATTATTTCCCAGAACCATTGAATGCCCTAGCAGCTCAAAGTTTCACTCTTAAATCGTACAATACTGAATTGAAACGACTTAAAGGAGGAGTTTTTCTTAAAAAATTATTCAAGAACTGGGCTCGTAAGGAGAAAAGTCGAAAGTTTCTGAAAAGTATATTTTTGTATTCTAGCCATGATTCAACGATTGCAAATATTCTTTCCGTTTTAAATGTTTGGGAAGAAAATGTTCAAATTCCTGATTTTGCAACTGCCATATTAATTGAACTTTCAAAATATGAAGTCACACAAGAATATGGAATTGAGGTTTGTTACATTAATATAATCGTCCAAGTGGAATTAATAATTAGCATGCTCTTATAGATTTTCCTTAAAAATTCAACAACAAGCGAATGTATACATCCACTTACTATACCAGGTTGTTCACAATTTTGCCCATTGAGTAGAGTAGTTATTTTACTTAGTGAAAATATTCCAGAAAATTGGAAAAAGGAATGCATTCCGAAAGACCCCAATTTTGTCCAGCCAAAACTGAAAGGGCCTTGAAGTGTAAAAACCTTGAAGTGTAAGATATTCATTCTGAAAAGCAATGCCATTATAATCCTTCTTTTACCAACGGACAATGTCTTTTAAAGTTTCAGTTGCTAAGCAACAAAAATATTAAACAATAAAAGTTATTTAATTGAATCAGTTGAACATAGACTTATTTTTAAAATGTTTCGTTCCGAGCTATTAACTGCATTAGAGCGTGATTCAAATAATATGTCACTAATTTCGTCTTATCAGGCTGATGACTTGATAGAAAAGTTGAAGCTTTTGAATTATGAAAATTTATTATTAAAACAATTGAAAATGAAACAACTGAGCAAATTCTTTTTCAATCGAATGAAGAATTCTGGGGAACAATTTTTTTTATTTGTTTCGATATGTGCATGGCTTATTCGAGAAACAGGAAAGTCATTCGATCAACCACAAGAGTATGATGATCCAAATCTTGTCATATCGAAAATTATTAAGCATTTGGGAGAAATGGATATTCCCACAGATTTCCAAAGTAACAAGCTAATAACCGGTGCGGGGCCGATTTGTGTTTATGTTCTTGATTGCCTAGCAATCAAAGTTTTAAAGTTGTCTACATTTCAAATTCAAAAAGTTCAGATCAAAATCGAGGAAAATAAATCGCTTGACATCATTGAGAATGAATCAGAAATTATTTTGGAAAAACTCGATGAGCAAAATGCAACAGAAACCGACAGCGAGGATGAGCGTGATCGCAATTCTGTTTATGATTTACATAACGGTGACCGGAAACGAAATCGTGGCATTAACAAAGACTACAAAGTTGAAAGTATTGCTGATAGTGAAAATTTCAGGTAATTTTCATGTATCGGCATGAGAAATGCTTTATAACTTCATAATTTATACGTTTACTTAGACTTGAAATGGAAAGAGTTTTACCACAGCTAAAGGTTGTTGTCAAAAGTGATAATCGCGACTGGAGAAATCATTTTGAACAAATTAAAATCCTTCGAACGAGTGTTGAAACTGTACGTAGATACTTGGGAATAAAATTCTCTAAAACTATTAACGTTATTATTTACCTATTTATATTAGATTTCTGAAGAAACTCAAGCTCATTTAAAGAAAATGCAAGATGACATTATTTTCGAAACAGAAAAAATTGAGAGCAGAGAAAATCATCTAAATAAAGAGTTGAAGGAATTGATCAAGGAATATAAAGATCTGTCAACTAACCTGGCAAGCCATCAGAGCATGATAAATGAAAATATAGAAATAAAATCAGTTATGGACGAAACATTGCTGAAATTGACAAATGAAATGGAAAATGTTAAAATCCAAATGGAACAACGTGGAAATTCAATGAGCGATACAAATCCACTTATCAACATCAAGAAGGCAGTTGTGCGTTTGAAAGAAGAAACATCGGAAATAGATGTTAAAATTGGTGTTATGCAACATACGTTATCTAATGAAATGATAAGAAAGAAAAATAACTATGCTGAATTTGATCTTCTTGGGACATCAAATGCGGCATAAACATCAAAAGCAAAACATTTTAAACATTTTTTCTGTCTAAAAAAATAAAATTTTTCAAAATGTTTGTGTCCACGAAATAGGAAACATCATAAATTAAACGAAAAATACTTTGCTTGTCACAACTGCTTGTAAATTTATATATTTAAAAATATCCCTTGTGTGATCTGCGACATTGTCTGTGTTGATTACACGAGGGCGATTCAAAAGTCCCTAAGATGGATAAATTTGTCTATTTGTGGGCGGAATTATTGACCTAAACATTTCCAAAATGTGATCATTAAGGACTTTCTCTTAACAGTCCTAAATTAAAAACACCTATATCGCTCAATATGTCAGAATATCTAACTAGGCAAACGGTACACTGTTAAAGGAAAATCGTTGACTATTCTCGGTACGTTTTCCAAAGTCCACCATACAACAGACAATAGATATTTACAATTAATTTCAATTCCTTCGTTAGCTATTGAATAATAAACTAGCAATTATGGACATAGTGTTTTTGACAACATAGTTGGGATTTATGCATGTATGGTTCTAGGGTAACAAAAACTTACCCATACGAACCACCCGCGAAAGCTCATTTTGAATTGTCTTTTGATGATCGACAAAATGTTTGCGTTGTCGCTGGGTTGGTTTAACCGACCGGATATATCTTATAAAATAATCCACTATTTAATAAGAATGCTCAGTAGCAAGTATAATTAAGTTTAGTTTCTTTTATATAATTTATTTTATATAATTAAGAGAATTAATTATTTTCTTCTATATTTTTTTTAATCAGTTTATTTCATAATGATATAATTAGAGATTAAGCAGGTCGTTAAAGCATAAGACGTTACAGAAAAATAGAAAATAATTAAAATTGTAAAACTTCTATCCGAATTCGATTGAGTTATTTTATTTGATTTGTTTATTTGATTGATTCATTATAGATAAAAATATAACAATTATTTGTTAAGTATGAGTATCATTAGATTGATTCGTCGATTAGTCAGTCTACTATTCAAATCAAATTCATATGCCAGATTTCTTGTGAAAGATTTTTTTTACTTAATTAATTAATGTCTCAATTTCGATAGGGCCTAAAAAGATCAGTTTAATTGATAACATTAAATGTTAAATTATGATTCGTATATATTTATTGGTCTTTTTACGGTTTATCAAAATTGAAATATGTTGATAAATAACGTTTGTTTTTATCTTACACATTGTACGACAAAGTTTTCTGTCAAAATACATTTACATGACATATGTGGCTTAACAGAATTAATTTGTCTGTAAATTAATAAAATACCTAAATCAAAAATGAATCCTATAAAAATATGTTAATCCAAAGTTAAAGTCCTTCGAGACAGCAGGACCAAAGCAATTTGTATATAAGATTTTTAATCCCTTGCGGACTTAACTAAAATCACTGGGTCAATGAGTCATTGAAATAATAGGTAGATGTAGATAGGTTTGGCTGAGACTTAAAAAACGAGCTGAACTATTTAATAGTCTATAATAAAAGCTTACGAAGTTTAAGGGAATAACCGAATAAAAAATTCAAAATTAAATTAATTAATTAATGCATTAAATCACTTGAAAAATTATTAATTTTAATGTATAATTAGGTAAAATTATTGTCTTAGCTAAATTGTGAAATAAATTAACTAAAGATTTTTTAGGATATTCACTTATACTTCAAGCTTTTAATGGGGGCTCTAACTCTTTAAGGGAAGGGGAATTTCTAAGTACACAATTTTTCGAACAGATTCTAAGCTTGGCTATATGTTAGTTGTGCTGTCACTTTAATCCAAGCACTGATCCAAGCAACTCCATAAATTTTGTTTAAAACCGTTGGTTTCATTCTGATTTCGAACCTCAAGGAGAGAAGAGTTAAGTTTTGTGTTCTCATTCGTATTTTCTACTTTTTTAATTACTGAAAGTAGCGCAAATTAACAAAAGTAGCTTCTAAGCGTCCTTCAAAGTTGTTTAATTAAAGTAATAAGTATAATTTCCTCTGATTTATTGGCAACAAAAAAGAAACTGAAAATCTAAATTAATGGCATCGTGCAAAGGTAAGTTGTTTGTATTTCCTGGTGCGGTGCCTCATTGGCTTAAATCATTGCTTCATTGTCTAAAATCATTGCCTCATTGGCTTAAATCATTGCGAAATGTTACAGGAACAAATGTGGGAACGCGTCCGCTCGCTGAAGCTCAATTTCAGTCGAATTACGATCATGGTAAGCCAGTAAAACATTTATTTTGAGGTTAGGCCAATTATTTATTTTTTTATTATTATTTAAAGACTTCCAGAGCAATCTTGCAATGCAACAGCAGCAACTGATGGCTCAATTTTTCAATCCTCTGCTAATGTTTCAACAGTCCAGTCAACGTCACCAGATGTAAGTGAAATAAAATAAAATCGTTATGAATGAATACCCTAACCAAAATGTTTCCCTTCAGGAATCAACATGCGCCAATGATGCAAAATGGATGGAAAGATGCAAAATGGAAGGAACAAACTCGTAAGTTTACATTGACATAATCAGTAAAGCTTACATATATATCAATGAACGCTGTACATTTTTATAGAACAATTATTTTCACCAAGTCCAAATGTATTGATTGCAAATTCCTTGTCGACGCCTGACTCTGCCGAAAGTAGTAATGGCTTCGATTCCAATTCTCCGTTGAATGCTTCGCCAGAAATGGAAAAAAATTTGTGGCATGAAAAATCGCAACGCTACGATGCGTTCTCCACTTCGTTCGAGAAGCTAGCACTACGCGGTTGTGAAATTGCAGAAGAAATCTCAAAGGCTCGTCAAAAGACGCCTTGCTTCAATAAGTTGGATTCGGTTTGCGTTCGCTTGGCTGTCGATCTGAAGCGTAAAAATAATGTTGTGTCCAATATCAACTCGCAGGGAATTGCATGGGCTCTGAAGGATTTGATTTTCGTGTTCACCCGAATTGTTAGTTCATGGACCATCTTGCGCAACTATGTCTACGATGGCTCCAACAGTTTGAATCGCTTTCGTGAAATGGTTGATTCAAGTTTCTTCGATAATTTTATGCAATGGCAGTACACGACCTATGGAATGATGGAAAGTTTGATCAAGTCATGTGAAAATTTAAACTTTTTGGCTCCCAAATATCAACAAGACACATCCAGTAAGCAATCAAGTTCATTCAATTCCTCAAACGTAAGCGCCTCAGAAAAGTTCTGCAAAGCTAATGGAGATTATGTCAAACCTGGCATCTATCATCCGCCAACTGCAAAAAATAACAGCATGGCACAAATTAACCTTGGCAGCGGTGATTTCCGACTTTTGGAAATGTTCAACGAGAACTTCAATAATAATAATAATGACGTATTGTTAAAACGCAGCGAAGACTCGAAGCCACTGCACATGCGAGCGAAAACACAGACTATTCCTCCGAGTGAGTCTCTAGGTATCATAGCACCGATAAAGATTTTAAAACATCCACGTCGTCAAGATTACTCATCTGAACGTTTGAGCGGTGATATTGAAGAATTTCGTCCAAGATTCGAACGTGGAGATGGTGATTTCAATAGGGCTGCTGACTCGATCAGTTGCCTGGACACTGAAGCAATGCAAAAGCTTTATTGCCAGGACAGCGTCAAAATTAAGATGCTACTGAAAAGAATATTTGAAATCCCGGAAGCTATTCATTTCCAGTCGGATCTCGGTAATGTGATGTTCTCACGAGATCCATTGAACTTGACCGTTGTTTTGCAGAAAGTACGCAATGGTGAATATGCTCGATATTTAGATGTCCTGATGGATCTCAAGAAGATTACTGAAAATGCTAAAATGTTGTTGCATGAAGACATTGATAACAACTCGAAAGATATAATTTATTCGTTTGTTCGCCAAGCTGGCGAATGCTTGATTTAAAAGAATTTGAAACAATTTTCTCCCAGTTATGTTTTGCTATTCATCATATATATTTACTCAAACGTTCATGTCATGTTTTTTTTTTTTGAATCTTAAATTTTTCTGTCCCACCTTTAATTTTTTTTTTTTTTTGTAAAATCTTAAAAGTCTGATCTCACATCTTATAAGCACAAATTAATTTAATTAAAGCTGTTTTCAAAGCGATAAATTTCGATGGTAAAAAAAAAGAACAAAAAATATTAAAGCGTTGATTTATTAAAAAAAATATATATTTCCATCTTCTTTTCTCATTGTAAACAATCAATTTGCTAATTTAAATTTAAGTTATTTGCGTGAAATCAAGTGTATTATTCACCGTGTATGTATGGCTTCGTTAAAAGAAGTCAAGGAGCGTTCGCAGAAAAGGAAGAAATTGTTGGCTCAAACTGTAAGTGGGCAAATTAAATGAAATATAAATTTCTAAATCATCATTTTAGTTTGGTGTCAATGAATCGGAAATTAATGATGTCCTTCGAGTCGATCATGACATGGGTAAAAAGGTAGCAAAAGATGATGACAATGAGGCTGAAAGCTCTAAAAAGAGTCCATCAGAGAGTCTGTTCTATAAAGACTCGTCGTTGTTCTTGAAGGTAAAATAAACCGATCCAGCCGAGTATATATTGTCTAATGTCAGATTCAAAAAAATAATTACATCTTGTAGGGTACGCAATCATCAAATCCTCATAATGATTATTGCCAACACTTTGTTGATACCGGACAAAGACCTCAGAATTTTATTCGGGACGTTGGTTTGGCAGATCGCTTTGAAGAATATCCAAAGCTGAGGGAATTAATTCGCTTAAAAGATGAGCTCATTTCTGAAACTGCCACTCCACCGTGCTACCTAAAAACGGACCTTAGAACATTCGATCTCAAAAATCTTGATGTCAAATTTGATGTGATTCTAATTGAGCCGCCGCTTGAAGAATACTTTCGCGGCACAAGTAGCACACCGGGCAACTTCTGGTCATGGGATGAAATTCTCAATTTAGAAATCGAATCAGTGGCTTCGCACCGATCATTTGTGTTCCTATGGTGTGGCAGCTCCGAAGGACTTGATATTGGAAGACAATGCCTGAAGAAATGGGGCTTTCGACGATGTGAAGATATTTGCTGGATACGCACAAACATTAATTCGCCAGGACATTCCAAAATACTTGACCCTAAAGCTGTATTTCAACGAACAAAAGAACATTGTTTAATGGGCATCAAGGGCACTGTGCGACGATCAACTGACGGTGATTTCATTCATGCCAACATCGACATCGATTTAATCATTTCAGAAGAAAATGAATTTGGAAACGTAGAAAAACCAGTAGAGATTTTCAACATAATTGAGCACTTCTGTCTGGGACGTCGTCGTCTCCATTTGTTTGGTCGCGATTCTACAATTCGTGCCGGATGGCTCACAGTTGGACCTGAATTAACAAATTCCAATTACAATGCAAATATTTATTCAAATTATTTCGAGACAAATCCAACGACTGGATGTACAGAGAGGATCAGCATGCTTCGTCCAAAATCGCCTGCACCAGCCAATAAGATGATAAGAGGGCGAGGTGGATCTCGAGGGTTTGTGCGCGGAAGAGGTAGAGCACCACGATAAGCGACAATTCAAAGACGATTGTCAATGCTGACGATCATTTTATTTTTTGTAATTTAAAGAGATCGCAGAGGAATAAAATTTTAATCATCAAATTCTTCTAATTCCTCCTGCTGGTGCTGTTGTTTCAGATGGTTCTCTAAATGCTTCATATAAATATCCAGCTCATCTTCTGAGTCTTCATTTGTGATCCGTTTATGATTACATTCAACTTCATTTGAGTCGTCCTCAAAGTACTTGTCTTCAGCATCTCTCTCTAACTCAGTAATGTCATCGTATGTTTCATTGGAATCTACTGTGGTGTAGTCAAAATATTCCGCATCCTTTCCAGACAAAAAATTTGAATACATTATTCCCAAGAATTCATCTCGCAGCAGATCCCGTTCAGCTGCCGTGATAAGGTTTGTGAATTTTCGCTTCTTTTGTTTGGGACAATTAGATGGACCAGGCTCATCGCTCTCAAAGTTTCCCCACTGTTTATGATTGGATGAATCCGAGTCTGTGCTATCATCGTTTGCTGCTGGAACCTCTTGACTTTCATCACCATCAGAATCTTCCATCAATCGGCTTTCTTCATCGCGTTGTTTCTTTTCCAAATCTTTTACATAATCACGGTCAATTCCTTGAAAAAGAACGTCAAGCAATGTGTCGGTTTTTGGATTTGGTCGTCTGGACTTCAACTTTTCTGCGGCTGACAGGTATTGACCGATTAGATTTTCATATAGTAGCGGTTCTCGTGCCATCATTTCATTATCACTGAAGTACTTTTTCTGTTTTATTAGTTCCAACAATGCCGCATAACGTCTGTTTTTAATAACGATTCCTTCATTCTTGCAGAGATGCTTCAGATGTTCTTTTACCAGATCTTGCTGGTGGTCACTAAATTTCTGTAACTCAAAGAACCTCAGATGTTCTGCTTTGATGTTCACTCCGAAGCGCTGAAGAAAAACAGCTGGCGACTTTTCGAGTAGCTCACCAGCTATATTACGTTTGTCGGTGTATGTTAAGTCGTTATCGCCAATTTGCTGAGATTTAAAAAATGATTTCTGGTCCGTGCAAACGTAATCAAGCAATGCATCTTTCAATTCATGCAGGTTCACCTCGTTCCTCTCATCTATTTCCATAGTTTTAAGAGTCATAATCATAACTCGGTTTACGTAAATTTTATTTTGTTCAATTTGTTTTGTAAACAAGAAGTTAACATTTTATAATTTTGTCTGACTGACGTTTCAAACATAAAAACCGTTATTTACTCCTGAAGGCTGCTGATGAAGAAAGGATCAATGATATAAGCTTTTAATTTAAACCCACAATTGATACTGGTCATTTTCTCGGTTGAGGCCGGTAAATGTAACATAACATCAGCATTAATTAGACTGTTTATGCAACTGCTCATTTGACTGGAAGTTATTTGAGCATAAAAAAGATTTTTTTTGGTATCGAAGCATATCTGAGCGCGAGCGAATTCAGGTCGTGGATCTAGTATATATTTGTCCATCTTCAAAATTGTAGTGATAGTTGGCAGCGAACATTTTGCTAAAGGATATCCACACATGTAGCGCAATGCCGGCAAAACAAAAACATGGAATGTGACAAAAGCAGAAACAGGATTTCCTGGCAATGCAAAATAGTATTTTCCAGCATTATTGCATGCGAATGTCATTGGCTTTCCAGGCTTCATATTCACTCGGCCAAACTGAATGTCAAAATCCAATTCCATCAGTAGTGGTTTGACAAAATCCTTATCACCCATCGAAACGCCACCGCTGCTGATGATGACATCACATTTACTAAGTGCTTTTGTTACAACTTTCTTCAGCGAGACATAGTCGTCTTTAGCGATTTCTGAAAAGTGACACTCAAAGTTGTATTTCGTCAGAAGCATCTTAATCATCGTAGAATTTGCGTCGTAAATTTGTCCTTCCTTAAGCTCATTTCCAGGTTCGACTAGTTCGTCGCCAGTGGAAATTATTGCGATGGTTGGTTTCTTTTGAGGCATCGTCATGCCAACCGATGCTAAAAATGTTTTCTGAGCAGTTTCCATCAATCCACTGATTTTGAAGAGTGGTTCGCCTTTTGCTAAGTCACTTCCGATTTCTCGAATGTCAACGTTCTTCTTTGGAATTTTCAACAGATAAATTTCTTTCTCTTTACCATCCCTATAGATGCTATGGACTCGCGTATCTTCAACTTGGACAATAGCGTCAGCATATACCGGTACTGCAGCGCCTGTATTGATCTTGTAGCATTCGTCATCGTCAAAATCTTCAGTCAGTGCCTAAAATTTAACTGAATTTATAGTCATTACGATATCTGCATAGTTGTTTTATCTTACAGGCTCGCCTGCCGAGATATTGCCAATAACTTTTCGTACTATCGCAACGGAGCAAGATTTCATTGCATAACCGTCTTTGATGGAAGCACGAAAAGGTGGGCAATTCATTGGACTGTTGACCGTTACAGTTTCATTTATCACTTGAACTTTCGAGTAAATTTTTTTCAAAGCATCAGCAACTTCGACCATTGGAAATGGAGAATTTCTATCGCCAGGATCATCGGATTTGGTTTTATGAGGGCAAACATGTGTTTTTTCTGGTAATACAATGTCGGAACTGTTGGAACCACTAAAGGATGATGTTGGTTTAGTGATTTTCTTTGTTGCGCCTGTTATCTCTGGTATTGCAATGTCAGGAGCACTTGAGGAGGAGGATGCCACTGGTTTAGAAATTCTCTCCGATTTACCTGTTAAAATTTCCTCATCAAGAATTATCTGAGAATAAGAAATGAAACCATAAAATGAAAAAGATGAGGATCAAAAGATAAATTTTCTAATTTCTTACTTCATTCATTGCTGATGAGAGCTGGAGAATGTCTGAAATGCTTAATGATGTATCAGAACCTTTATTAAAAGGTGTTGTAGGAACCGGCTGAACTTTTTTGATCGGTTGCACAAATTGTTTTTGAAGCTGTTGATGTGTCTTTTCAGATTTTGATTTTTCATCACACATTAACTGAATAGCGTGTAGTAAGACGGGCTGAATTGCGTCAAAGCATTCCAAAACAGCTTTTTTGCTTCCAGGCATATTCACAACAAGTGTTTTGTTTCTTATTCCACAAACAGCTCGCGACAAGGCAGCAAATGGCGTCTTCTTAAAGCTCTCTAGGGACATGGCGATTGAAAGATTCGGACACTCGCGATGAATGACATTTTTGGTCGCTTCTGGAGTAACATCTCTTGGTGCAAAGCCAGTTCCACCTGTTGTTATCAGCAAGTCTACCTTCAGTTCATCACAATAATATTTAAGAGTCTTTTCAATCTGATCTTGCTCGTCTGGAACTGTTGATTGAGTGACTTTAACAGCATTAAAATTATTTTGAAGAAGCGTCTTTAATGTTGGACCTGACTCATCGACTGCTTGTCCTGCATTACACCGATCGCTGACTTAATTTAAAAAAAAAAAAAATGTTTTAGCAAAAATCCAGAAACATGGTGCATATTGTCGTCCAGTTACTACTTGCACTCACCGGTAATAACACCATATAAGTAATCAGACATTTTAAATGCTTTGAGACTTGCAATAGACCTGGAAATTGTCTTGCTGAATGAGGAACTTCAAATAACAAATTTCTCGGGCTTACTTAACAATTTTATGATGGTATTAGTTATTGTTATTGCAAAAGTATGTATAGCATATATTTTTTTATTATAGCGTTTTTAGCTTATAAGTTTTTGATTCAAAATACTATTTAATCAGGGTATCAAAAATAAAAAAATAAAATAATTATGCTTATTTAACGTGCTTAACTCTGACTAACGCAATGAAACTTTTCTTGCTTAACATTTCATGATATCCGACAGGAAACTCGCAATCAGCACATATCAAATATTTTATATTATCAACAGTATTAGAGAAGCCAATGTTCTCAAATGTAAACATGTCATCCACACACCAATAGTCCTTCAGCAATTCTGTCTCTATTTCACTGGGATTACTATTATGCTTTTGGTGCATTAATGGAATTGAGAACTGAAAGTAAATTATAAGTACATATTAGAAAGTTTGATAAGCCTCCGTACCGAAAGTTACCTCTTTCTCGATATATGTTGCTGATCCCTTGCTCAAGATCAATGAATCACAGTGCTGGCATCTTACTTTGTTCGCATTTTTCTGGTCAGAATCTATTTCTTCGCTTATCTGTGATGAGTCTGTCATTTTCCAATATTATTTATTGTTGTTATAAATTTCTAAATAGTAAAGCGTTGCCGCAGAAATGACTATTTAAATATTAAAGATCTTTAAAATCACCGTTAAAAAATAATAATTTACTTAAATATTGGTTAAAAGGATTCCTTGTTTGTGCAGTTCATATAAAATTTGTTGAGATTATTCAGGTAGTTATTTTCCTAGAAATTTAAAAATTATTCTTTCCTTCTAAGATCTTGATTTTCTAAGATTTATTTTTCCAACATTATTTACAAACAAATTGCTGCTCCAAGTCCAAGCAAATACCAATTCAAAAATTGTTTTACCATCTTCATTCTTTCTCTAGAAGCTCAACAGTGAAGAAGTGATTTTTCTGCATAGTGCCGTTTTTAAGTGAGCAAAGGAAAAAAATTGCGGTAGGTTGTGAGTTGTGAGGTCGTTATGTTAATTTTCCTGCACAATGTTCTGAATGGGCCCATTAAATTAAATTTAATTTCCATTCTTTCAAATCTTTCACTGAAATTTCTTTGCTGATTAATTCAAGAATTTTTCTGAGCACTTAATTCAGAATTAAAATTCAATAGCTTTATTGCTTTATTTCTTAACTTATAATTCTGAGATTCACCTTAAAATTCCGTTATTTATTTTTTCAGTAATATGATTGCGAATTTTTTCATATTTACCTTTCTTGTACACATCATAATATGTGCCAAATCCAAATCAATCGCTGACACGCTTGAGTTGAAAAAATCTGACCCGTCAGTTATTTACAATCAACAACAAACTGGCAAATATAATATAAAGTTGGACATTCATGATGTGCAATTTTTTAGTCTCAGTGATTCAATTGGTTCCATTGGAGATTACTCTGATTATGGAGATTACGGAGCTGGTGGAGATGATTATGAGCTTCCAGATTATGACAATTCACATTTGACCGTTAATCCAATTTTCGCATTTCTCGGTTCAACCACTAAGCCCACGACTAAGCCATCTCAATCTACAACTGTAGATCATACATTAGCATCTAACAATATCAACAGTTCATTACCATTGCCCACAAATGTCGTGAGCGCAGTTACACAAGAACCACTTGAAACGTCCACAAATGCGATAAATTCAACGGAACAGGATTCTGGAATGAAAGATTCTGCAATGTACATTATAAAACCTGCTTCAAATGAAATTAAAAAACCTCTAGTTGTAAACGAAACAATTGACTATGAAGAAATTCCCGTCGAAGTTCAGTACTATCGTGCCAATCAAAAGAAAGTGCCAACACAAACACATGGGAAGCATGCATCGAATCGATTTAAAAAACGACCGAGCGTACAAATAATCGATGGGCGTAAAAATAACGTGAAGATATTGGAAGAAGAACAACAAATTGTACCAATTTGTGGCCGTGGAATGTACCGTGACAATTTTGGAAGATGTCGTTTGCGATCACGACGTAACGAAAATCCTGGGCTGTAAGTAAAATAAGTAATTTTATGTTTAATTTCCTGTTATATTGCCACGACATTACGTTCATTAGTTCTCAATTATCGTTCTTCTTTTATGATGATGAGATTGAGAGTTGTGTATTTTAGTTACATATTTATGATTTTACTTTTTTCCAGACGTCGTCTCTTGAACCTGCTTTCATCATCGTTCTCACCGAAGAAATAACGTTTGAAACAAGATAAAATATATTTCTCATCAAACAAATCATAACGAGTTTGACATCTTTATTCATATGCAATTCAATCGTACACTACACCATGTTGCAGGAATTAAAAACAAAATTAGAACCAATTGGCGTTAAATGCATTAATTTATACTAAATTATAATTACTATTTATTATTATGAAATAAATCAACAATTCAAGTCAGGTGAATCGATTCAAAATTTAAATTAAAAAAAAAAAAATGTCTTTTCATTTCAAATAACTACTAAACATCAATAGAGGAATGAAAAATTCGGACGAAAATTACATTTGTGCACATTATTATTGTGTTTGGTGTATACAACTATATAGATATATAACATATAGACATGATATCATAAGGTGCAGTTGTTAGTTTTGTCATTATGGAGACGTCATATCAACCCAAAATCATATAGAAAATTGAATAAATAAAGAACAAGTTCATTGCACTCAGAGTTGTACATTTGATAGGGAATCGATAATTGTTTTAAGTACCATATTCAAGCTCTATAATTTCCCTTTAGCCCAGCAAAAAACCATAATAGTAAATTGATTTAAACCATTGTTGATTCCATTAATCATAATATCAAGAAAATCCATAAAAGGATGTAACGAAACGAATTTAAAAAAAAAATGGACTAAAATGTTAAGGAGATAACAGTTGTGCAATCGCGCGTTAGGGGATTAAGGAAATCAGAGTCTGCACAAACAGAACAGAAGCGGTATAAAGAGCACAATGCCGACAAAAATGCTAATCATAAGCTGATCGTCCATATTTGTTGAATATGGATTTTGTGTTTTTGGACCACTCGTCTTTCGTGGCTTCGAAATCACAGGTTTCTCTTCTTCTACCGGTTGTGGCTCAAAGGTTTCCGTGCTCTCAGTCGTTTCCGGTGTCAACGGCGGCAATCGCGGAATTGTGGAAAAGACATCGCCACCTTTTGCCAACACTATGCCATTGATTTTTGGATTATCTCGATAACCTTTAATGAATTCTATTCGCACCTTTCCGCCGCGAATTTCAGACTCTTCCTCCTTGTAGTAAAGTCTGTTTCTCGAAACGCTGAAAAATATATATTCGTCATGTGCTGTTCCCTTGCCAACTTTATCATAAATGTCTAGATCTGAGACTATTGTGTGATCGCCATTAAGAACAATGTCGAAGACTTTCGAATTCGGTGCTGAGAAATAAACTTCACAGAATTTGAGAATCAGTGCATAATCGCCGTCGCCAGATATATTTAATTCATATCCAAATGTTGATGTATGATAACGTTCAGTTTGATATATGACTTCATCCATTTGCTGCACTCTGCCAATGGAAGATAAAGTTTTTCCAAAATCTGATGGTGTTCCAACTTTAAGTGTGTCTTTCTCATATTTAATTCCATTTGAATCAACGTGCTCGTCACCACCACAATTTATCGCTTGAATAACTTTGTATGCAGTTACGGATTTACAAATTGTCGTATATAGTATTAGCACAAATATAATTTGTCGCATTAAAATCATTTTTTTTTCTAGATTTAACCTTTTCCCGTCCTGCAGATTACAACAATTCGACACTAAAATATGCTCAATTATGCTTCCTGTCCAGAACTCAATAATCGAGAGTTTGATTTATCAAATTTCTCTTATCAATTGTCTATACCAAATCCGCTAATTTTTTTTTCTTCATAGATTCTATTGGATGAGCAATTCTCATACGTGGACATTTGATGACTTAATTACTTCTTAACTCGTGATAACTCTTTATGCTAGATGTTGTTGACTTGTGACACTTTTCAATTATCTAAGTTGCACTCGTGTTATGCCATCATTTAATTAAATATTTATTAATTTTTAGTATTGTATGAATTTTATAAGTTCAAAACTTCCCTACTGACAAACTTTTCTTCATTGTAGATTGCACTTTCGTTAAAGTTCAAAAACTTTCCGTAGGTTCAAAAAATAATATTTTAAAATTTTAGGGAATATACATTCCATAACGTTATTTTCCATGCTATTTTGATGCACCCTCCCCTTAAAAACATAACCCCCATAATATTCATAATTTATGCATGTTCCCTTAACAGAGCTTTTAACTTTTTTTTTGATAGTTCAGAAATATTTTTTTTTTTTATTTTTCTTTCAATTTTACACATTTATCTTATCTTTCAAAACTAAAAAAAAAAAAAAACTGATGTCGTATCTCACAAAAAATCTTCTTGAGTTTTCTTTTTGCGTACCACAATTATCTTTTCTTTTTTGTATCTCTCACTAAACTTAATTAATCTCTACGGTTATATCATTATCTGTTTTTGAATTATGTACTTTCATTGAAAATTTACGATCAATCGAAAATTTTGCAAAGGAATCGCAGAATAGTTTTTTTATATCAATCGTCTTTAGATATCCTGCTTAATGTTACAAGATCAGTTGTTATCTCATTCGAATAGCAAAAAAAAGGTTTCGCTGTTTCATTAAACAGAAAAGGAAATTACAATCTGTGATTGAGAGCTTGAGACGCTCAATCAATCGCTAAAATGTTACATACCATTATTACAGTTATGAAATTTGCGTTTATCTTAATTATATAATTTTAAAAAAAATTATGCTCACAATTTTCACTAATTACGGAGATTGATACTTTAAAAATATTAAAGTAGCAAATCTTTATAATAACGCATAGTAATGAAAATAAATCTAGCTAAAAAATTTAATTATTTCAGAAGACATTTTGCGGCCTTCAAGGAAACGAGTAAGAGATGTTTAACTAAAATGACTTGAAATAAACACTTTCACAATTCCTTATTACATTTGATAACTAAAGTTCGTGCCATCACGGTGTTTTTTTCATGCATTTCACTTGTATCAGTCGAACAAAAAAATTCGTCATTCTTATGAAAAAAATATATATTAAAATAGAGGAGTTTATTTAATTTCACAAAATTAAGACGAAGAACATACGCGAGACCAGATGATGATTTTGATGTGTGTGTATGTAGTAGCAAATGAGTTTTCATTTCTTTTCAAAGTTTTTTTTTTTTTTCATGCTTATTGAATGACTGATTCATCATCAACTTATTTAATTTAAATGTTTTACAGCAAAGAGTCGTGTTGAAATCTTTCTACCATTTTTTGTCTTCAAAAACTGGCTGACGATATTTCTGTAGTGATGGCAGGAAAATCACGTAGCATATCTAAAAAAAAATTAAGGCAATTTGATAAAATAATCCAGAGATTAGCAAACTAATTAACTTACCGCTTGGTCCAAAGGCGTGCAATTCGATCATGTTCTTCCCTATTTTGTAGATATTGTGTTGCAATACTTCCAACCAATGGATCAGCTATTAATACGCAAACAATGATTAAATCATGCAACGATGCGATGCCAATGTAATATTTACCTGGATTACAGTCTGTCAGAAGAGAACAAATCGAGAGCAGGACTTTTGATATTGTCAGTGCTGGTGACCAATTATCCTTCAATATATCGAGACATATGACCCCTTGACTATTTATATTGCAATGGTATATTCTAGTTCTAAACAGGACCTAAAATATGATTTCAGAAGCATTGTAAGTTAGTATAATCATGAAAGTCATTAATTTAAATTTTACTTTTGGAGGCTTGAAAGGATATTCGGGCGGAAAATGAATATCCAAGAAGAACACACCCCCTTCATAAACGGAACCTGAAATAAAAATACAAGAAATGTTATTGACCTTTCGTTGACTTCATGAAAACAAAAGAAAAAATCACCCGGCGGTCCTAAGATGGTCGAGACCCATTCATAAAGATTATCACCCTTTGGTCCAGCACTACAATTTGGTGGTGGATCAAGTGTGATTTCAGCGAGCTCCTTCTGCATGCGCTTGGCAGATGTTCCTAAAGCCTTTGAAATTTTTGGATTTGATTTCGATTCCTTTGTTTCGGGCTTTGGAGCTGAATCAGCCGCCGAGCTATTTCCAGCGGCACCATTATTGCGACGTCCTCCGCCGCTCGAACCTGCGCCACTTCCTGCAGAAGTTGACATTGTTGCTGTATTTTTTTTACTGGGAATTTGCGATGAATACAGATGCAACTAATGTGTGCCGAATTGATTGCACTGATCACAATTTTATTTATCTAAAAGTTGAATGAAAGCGAAAAAAAAATATATATAAATAATCATCTTTTTATGACGGCGGTCGATTGTTAAACTTTTTGTGCCTCGTTCAACATACGAAACAGCATAAAAGGATTTTTCTTTTCCATCAAAATTCTCAATCTAAATGTTCATATTATTTCGCATGTTTTCTTCTCTACTCTCCCAAAACTGATGTCTATAAAATTATACATGTATGAAGGCAACCATTTTTTGAATGTTCTTGTGTTGATTTTCACATTCAATTCCGACTTTTTTTTATTTAGTTCTACATCAAAATTTTACTCAAAATGGAAACATTTCTAATAGTGATGTTCTGAAAGCTGCAAATCTTCCATCCATTCACTTTTTGTGAGCTCACGGCATTTGATTTATACGTTTTTTTCCGCAGCATTGCTTGAGCATGTAAATTATAATTTTACTAAAAAGCCAGCAGGATTTAGTAAAGAACAGGTTCTAGGGCAACGAATTCTAACTATAGTATTTGCCTATTGCATGGATTATTTTCTATTTATACGGGTTCATTGGCTTAGTGCCGTTTCAATCAGGATTTAGAATAAGTGATCCAAAATGGGTCCATCGAGTGTCTTTGTCTAACATAAAGACCACCTTTTTCTTACGGATCTGAGTTCTCATATCATCAGTTGATCTGAATAATAAACTTTTAGTTAATTTATCCTTATGCAACTAATAGAAAAGGACTGTTAAAATAGTGACAAAATATCAAATGATCCCTTTTTCATTGCAGCCATTTTGAAGTCTAATTTGTCTGAATTTTTATCGGCTATTTGCTAACTTGTTAGACTATTGGATCAACTTTGGCAGATACGTTTGCAATTAGCACATTTCAAGACATCGTCTGAAACGATATTTGAAGGAGTTTGAGCGTTTTGCGACGTGAAAATTTTATCAAAATGGATGAATGATCCGAGCAAACTTCTCATTCGATTTATGCGGTAATTCACAAAGTAAAGTATGATCCTTTATAGAAAGCAAATAGATATATCACTAAGCTTTAATTTCATTACCTTTTTAAGCCAATCAATTGAGCACTATAATTATTAACGATAAAGTTCAGTTAATTCAGCAAGTCCGAAGCGACGTAAAGCGTTGACTCGCATATCCATGCAAAGCAGGTTGGTGATTTTCCTAGCTTTAAACGGTATTGTTATTGGCATTTCGTATTGAAAGAAATATTAGGAAATAATAAATAATTAATCTGGAAAACGATGGCATCGTTTGAAGCAAGCAAGGATGAAGGAGGACAACTTCAAATTCATCTTATTACGAAGCAGGCACAGTAAGTTTAGCTATATAAACAGTTTTTGAGGTTAAGGTCATTAATTGTTATTGTTTCAGATTCGCCGTGCCAGACATGCCATATTCTATTCAGGCCAGTGTCACTTCAAAAGAGCTCAATAATCTTTTAGATACTTTATTGCGTGAAACCGGCGACTACTTTGGAAACGTTGAATTCGATTTCCTGATACGCAGTGAGTTTATTCAGCAGAAGACATCGCTGGCAAAACATCTTCGCGAGCGAGATGTCTCGTTTGAAGACATTATTGAGATCGAATATGTTGAAAGATTTCCAGCCCCAGAGCCACAAGATTGTCTGCTACATGATGATTGGGTTTCAGCTATTCAGGCTAATGGCGAATGGATTCTTACCGGCAGTTACGATAACTCTGTCAACATTTGGAATATGAAAGGTGAACACAAGTTGGCATTAACTGGACACAGTGCACCTGTCAAAGGTGTTTCGTGGATTTCGCTCAATGAAGATCTTGGTAGAGGACTTTTCGCAACCGCTTCGAAGGATCAGACAGTCTTCATCTGGGAATGGAATATTGTGAAGAATGAAGCTGAATGCATCTATGTATGTAAAGGCCATGAAAGAGCTATTGAATGTATTGACGTTTCACCGAACGGCACTCAACTTGCTACAGGAAGTTGGGATAATCTGTTAAAAGTCTGGTCTGCATCAACACTCGAAGAAACTGATGCATCAAGTAAGAAGCTTCGCACAGAAGAAGGAAATGTTAGAACGCCGCAAATAACATTGGAAGGACATCGCGAAGCTATATCAGCTGTACAATGGATTGATAACTCCACAGTCCTGTCTGCGTCATGGGATCATACGCTGAAAATCTGGGATTTGAGCATGGGAGCAATTAAAAATGAAATACCCGGAAATAAATCATTCTTTGATGCCTGCTATTCAAGCCTTAATGGAATGATCATCACTGCATCAGCAGATAAGAATCTTCGTTTATATGATCCAAGATCTAACCGTAAATGAAATCGATTTATTTGTAATCATTCGTTTTAATTTCTTTTTTTATCTTTTCAGAGGGAGCTATTGTAAAAAGCTCATTTCTCGGTCACAGTCAATGGGTTCAATCGGTTCGCTGGTCAAAGACAGAGGAGCACTTATTTATCTCTGGTGCTTATGATAATCATGTCAAATTGTGGGATTATCGTAGTTCTAAAGCACCGCTCTTTGATTTAATGGGACATGAAGATAAAGTAATGGCCGTCGATTGGTCAAATCCCAAATACATGCTTTCTGGTGGCGCTGACAATTCAGTAAGGATTTTTAAATCAAAAAAAGTTCTCGAAGAGTGAAATGATTGACGGGAAGATTTCTTGCTATGATAATAAAAGTTTATTAAATGTATTTTCCTCTATCGATCCTTGATCGGCTCCGATGTTCTTACTACTAGCTGTCCTTCTGGCGCCGATTTAAATTTAAAGAGAATAGCTAAATTTTCTAATGTAGGATTGCCGGCTTTTTCTAATAGTCTAATCCATGACAATAAAGAATCTTTAGTTGATGAGCCTGTGCAACAAATTGCGTAAACGATGCCATCATTTTGCTCATGCACTGAACGCTTCAAAGCAATTTTATTTCTTCTTGGTTTGGCGAAACCAAAAAATGGAACATCAATGTTGCTCACATCGTCGATATCTTCCTCCTCGATTTCATGTTCTCTTTTTGGTAGATCCCCTCGCAATAAAAAGTAGTTTATTGATTTATTTCTAAGCCATATCAGAAAAGGTCCTTCGATGTAAAGGGCCTTGTCCCTCTCATGTCTCTCTAATAGTTGTTTCTGTTCTGGGCTTTGGCCGCTGACAATCCATGTTTCGTCAATCGAATTCTCAACATCGCTTGTTTCATAAATGTTGATTTTTGACTGTATATCGACCGAGCACATTCTCTCGACAGCTAGTTTTGCGAGTTCGAAAGATTCATTTGGAACAGGATTCGGAAGAGCCCAAGGTGACAAATGTTTGAATTTGGGCATCCAATACATCATGCGCCAGAACTTTCGCACAGGGAATCCCTTTCGGCCAAAGATATTCACGAGAATATCTTCCATTTCATAATCAGGAATGACACCTAAAAGTAAAGCCTTCCATTAGCTATTGTCAACATGATAGATATAAATATCCTACCATTGTCTTCCATTTGTTCCAACAGGTCTATAATGCATTGTTGCTGTTTTGGATAATGCATGAATTCCACTTGAATAAAATTTGTTGGTATGAATTTTCCTTTTGGCATCACATTGATGAGGGCTTTGTACACTTCGAGATCCTTGTGAACACCAAAATCTTCCATATTTTTAAGAGCTGCATAGATGAATTCAACATGATTCCGGCGATGGACGTCTTTATCTTCGAATATTTTCACCATTTCAAGGTAATTATTTTTATCCTTCTCCTTGGAATTTTCAAAAGATCCTTTTAGGATGAGAGCTCGCTTTACGAATTCTTCATGCTTCCTCTTTTTTTCTTCCTCTTCCGGATTTTCGGTATTTTCACGTGTAGTGCAGAAGTTCCTTGATAGTGTTGTAATTGTGAATCTTGATTGTCGTACAAGCAATGCAGCCAAACATCTTTGATAAGCAATCATCGCCAGTTCAAGCAATCGATAGATTCTTTTATTTTACAAATGCCCGTGGTTTGTTTACAAAAAAGATTCTTACTTGATAGGCCTTGCGTTAAAAAAAAAGTAAACAAAGCAGCGCTTTAGACAAAATAGCTCATTTGGAAATTAAAATTCGTGGATATTTAGGTTTCAATGAGCGCATAAAACTTAGTCTAGAACATGTAAATGCGAAATAGCGTTGCAAAATGTTCAGGTTTCTCAAAAATGGTAAGTTTTGTTGATAATGACACAATTTTGACAAAATTTCTAATCTTTTCGAATTTCTCTAAATTATCTTTAATTGATGCTATCATTGATGGAAATGCCAACAGACAAAAGGAAGTCGATCGATGATGACCGAATAATATTTTCAATTGAGCAAGCGGAAGCTTTAATTTGTGATAATGAAGGTAATAGATGAAACCATTGAAGATGAAACGCAATAGATAATTTTAGTAACACCTGATCTTTTGGAAGTTGTTGTTGGCTTGTCAATCGATGATATCACGAATCTCAGCCATATTCAAAAACGATGACACGAATGGAATGTGATGACAACAACATTACCATCAGTTGTTTTCTTATGTTATGTTTTCTTTTCCTCCTCCATTCATTCGTTCTTCATTCATTCAAGGTCATTGAAATATTTTCTTCCCATTCTACCTACATGTTTTCTTACTATCAACTGCATTATAACTATTTTTTTTAATGAATGTTTCTTTTAGAATTTGAATATTCAATCGAGCTGGATGAAGCACAAACAAAATTGCATAGAGAGCTTATTAATATTTTAAACGATCGAACGACACTTTCATTTCTTGTTCAATTCTTGGAATCTAAGAATGGATTGCCTCTTGTAAAATTTTATCTTGATGTAGAATCATTTAAAACGGTGACATGTGATAACACATCGCTAGCCGGCTCAAGTCGATATTTGGAATCTCAGCATAGCAATTATTATGACAAAACGAATCTTAAAAGATCTGTATCATGTGATGGCAGTGAAACATATAGGGAACCTGACTGTGTCTCGTTATCCAATGTTTCGTTTGCTGACAGTAATATTGATGAAACGGATGAGATTCAATCAAATGTAGACGAAAGTGCTATTCAGACTCAGTCAAAGCACCCGAGCGGAAAATTTGATATAGAGAAATTGAATTTATCGTTGACAGACGATGAAAAGTCAAAGATCTGTGCGAAAAATCGTAAAAATGAAGAGCCTGTAACAGATGCATCATCACGAAGCCAAAACCAGTCATCAGCACTAGAAGATGCTCTTCGAATCTATCGCCGATATCTTGTGACTGATTCCAAATATTTCGTTGAACTGCCTGCAATGATCCTCTCAAAGCTTTCATTGGCTTTATGTGAATTAGATGGCGTCGATGACTGTGATGATAACTCGACCAATTTGTTAAAAGCCTTTGACGAGGCTCAAAAACATGTTTTGGAAGTGATGGAAAACAAATATTTAGCAGAATTCCTTGAAAGTTCATTCTATTACAAGTATATTGTTGATGTTTTGACAAGCGAAATGCTCACTCTACGCGATATTCTCTATAGCGAATCAGCTCTTTTCTATTTTATGGAATTTCTAGAACAAAGCAAAGATGAATGCAAATTACCGTACTTAGAGTTCTGGTTGTCAGCTACCAACTTCCGTAAACAACTGAATAGTGAAAGTTTGGATCAGATCAGAGATGATGCGCTGGTTATCTATGAGAAATGGTTTTCGCTTCAAGCTACCAACTTGTTGAAATTTACTGATAGAATTCGAAGAAAGGTTGAAGAAAAAATTTGCACAATCGATGTCAAAGTAATGACACGATGCTTTGACGATGCAATAAGAATAGTTGAAATCTTTCTCGAACGTAACTGCTTTCAAAAGTTTATTAAATCACAGTTGTTTTTCAAATTTTTAGCAGAAGTAATGAGCAAAATCGATGGAAATCACCAGCCACAAAGTATGAATGGCGTGATTCGGCGTAGTTCAAGCATTTCATTGAAGTTCAGCACAAACAATCGGCATCGCCGAACAAATTCGGATGCAGATAGAAGAGAAATGACAAGAAGCATATCAGCTCAGAACACCCTTTTAGCTGGTTTGGATCAGAAAAAGAGTAAAAATACTACAGACTTGCAAATCGATTCCCGTCAAATCAATAATCCTGATTTACTATGGCGCCGCAAAAATTCCGTTAATGGGCTTAGCTTTGGTCGCGTCGACGCTTATGGACGATATGAAAGAGATTTTGAGCTACCATCAAGTTCACACAGTATTACTACATCAAAATCAGCATTCCATTTACAAAATGGCTACACAGACGATCCGCAAGTGTTGCTAGAACAAGCAAAGCTTAGTGGCACCCAAAGTCGTTTAAAGAATGCGATGCGGAAACTTGTTAATTTACCCGAAGATTCAATGCAGCAGGAAATTGCATGGCAAGTTGCCAAATTGATTGTTGATGAAATACAAAATTCACAAAGACCCGATAGCGAAATAACGCTGCAATGATATGGTTTTTTGGTTTCCCTGTATTCATCATCACTCATCAGAAACCAATGCTTGTCTTCCTCGTTACGTACTGTGAATTGTTGATTGTGGAATCCATTAATGCTTCTGATTTACACCGTTTTTATACTTTTAATTTAAAAAAGAAAATATTTTTGTAATTGTTATACTCAAACTAATTAATTTTCTCAAGAATTTCCTTAAGATTTTCTCTCAATAGTTATCTCTCTCTCCCTCAATCTCTTCTAAAGATTTCATCAAGGATCTGACAAATATTTTTCTAAATCTCTGTCTTGTATAAAGAAACAAATAAAAAGTAAACAAATAAATTTATACATATTGCGAAATGGTGCTTGAAAAACAAAAAGTGAAAGTTATGAAATTGTGGCCTTTTGAATTTTCCTTTTCATAATGAAAAATTACATAGATTTTTCATGCTGTGCTTAATAGTACATAATCTCAAGACGGTTTATAATATTTTGTTACATCGGAAACGTAATAAAATACAAAAATTATTATGAAACATCGCAAATGAATGTCGCTACGATATAACATGCTGAGCAAATGGCAAAAAAAAAAATTATTTCACAAAAACATAAATAAGAATCGCAAAACGCCCACCGTGTAAAAGGTCGCTTATGTCCATCTACAAGGACTAATAATACAATTCCGATTCGCAATGAAACAATTTACATCACAAGTTAAAAAACCCTTTCGAAGGCTAACCACCGTCAACGGCAGTACATTTGCCTCAGGCATATAAAATTGAACGTGCCAAAATAGGAATTTTCCAAAATGTAAATAGATTTTTAAATTGCGAGGGCTCGCGCAAAACGTCAATAGCATGGAAGAAATTACAGGCATTAATTAAGCAATGAACTGCAACAAAATAATCGTTTTGATAGTAAAAATAGTTTTGATTGTAGAGCGAATGCACTATTTGCACTTTTAAAGTGTCGCAATAAAATTAATATGTCGGCAATATAAATCCCGCGCACAGATTGTTTGTATCTGAATCATAAAATTTCGAAAAATTCGGGTGACTCAAAAATTCACAAGAATAAAAAAAAAAACGAAATAAAATAATATTTCAGAGTGGAGCAGTAAAACTGACCTAACACAAAATGCCAATAAAATCTTTTATAGCCTCACTATGAGGCACTCACTCGACGTTTTGTTTCCAATGGCCTGCTTTTGTTGTTTTGTTGAAGGAAGTCGGCAAACTCTTTATTTTTTGCTTTGCTGATCACATTTAAGCTTTGTCGTCGATGACGTTTGCTGATAACAATATTTACTGCGCTTAGATGACACATTTCAATGTGCATGAATGCATGATGATAACACAATTTGAAATGTTAATTTATTGTAATTTTCAAAATAATGTCAGAATTACTAGCATGCATTTATAACAAATAAGTATAAAAACAAAGTAATTGGATGGAATGTGATAAAAAACTATAAAGTATCTGGTCGATAGCTTGATCCAGGTTATTATCACGTTTATCAGCCAATGTCTAGTTTAAAAACACGAGAAATATCTTCTAGTCTAATGAATTTCACATTTTAATCCAACAGCCGACAATGTTGTGTTATGATAAGATATGACGCGCATTGTTGAAAACGATTCTTTCTTTAACAAACAATAAATAGAACAAAAGGCCATTTAATTCATTTTAAATATTTGTTTTGATATAACAAAGACTATTTATCTTCACTCCAAGTCACACATTTTCAACGCAAATCGAAGCAAGAGCACGTTACCATGTGAACCATTTTGCTATTGGGATGTATGAGTTCATTCACAAATCAACGAGCGTGCCAATTGTAGACCGGTGGAACAACAGGCCCGTTTTGTTTGCCAACTTTGTAATAGTTTAGTGGCATAATGAAAAATGACACAAAGTATTAATTAATCTAACCAGAGAACGTCAAAGAATATTTACGAAGTCAACGTGAATTATTGGCGCAGAGGCAAATGTTGGGATGAGCGCGTGTTACTCGCTCGTAGCGATTTGAAATATTCTGCAAAATATTCGTGAAATCCCGAAGCGAGAAAAGCAAAAGTTTCTTGTAAAGAAAGAAAAAAAAAATGTTTGATGATAAACAATTTTTCAAAGGCCAATGGCACGATAAATCCGTTTATTTCCGTGCAGTGGGTTAAAGCTTAAAGCACATGGGCACATGGTGATTGCATGTATCAGTCATATGTGTATATGATAAAAAAATGATGGCGATAATTTAATAATAATAAAATCATGACTCAATATTTCTGTTAAAAAACAAAGATTTCTATTTCGGTTTTTTTTTTTTAATTCTTATTTCAGCCCCGAACTTGAACTTCGATCGGAACAATTTTATTTTTTTTTGTATTTTCCTTTCTTTCTCGAGGGGGGAATTTTCTTGTTTAAATAATGGAATAAGAACAACGCAGCGCAGAGTGGATGTGTGGATAGTATTCAAATTTACGCAAGTGGGCAAACGATATTTGAACGCGTTTTTTGAACATTTGCCAAACTCAATGATGGCACGTTGTGAAACGCAAAAACAATTAGTCAATGTTCCAAGCTGAATGAACAAAGTTAAATGTTATGAAGTATTGCGAATGTGTATAAATAAAATTCATAATCAGAGAAACCCTTCTCGACTGAATGTTAGCTACGTTTTGTGATGTAAAGTGTATGAAACTGAAAACTTTATTGCTATTATTATTATTTTTTTATCATGTCGCGTAACACGAAAAGTTTTGTTATGTTTTGATGTTAGCCAATGCCAACGAGGTCGCAAATACCTCGAATTTTTTTTTTATTCCAGTTTTGTATAGAGGAGCTGATAAAAAAAATTATATATAAAAAATTTCGTGATAACGATTAATATTTTTTTTTTTTAACATTTTGTTGTTGCTGTTCGATTGGTTTCTCATATTTTGCAATAGTAAACAGACAGACGACGGTAGCTCAGTTACCAGGCCATTAAGTTTCTCGAGGACATCTGATTATCACTAAACGCGATTCGCACATTATGCACACACACTCAATCAATCTTGTTTCCTCTTGTCGACCAAACAAATACTTTCGACGATGGAAAACCTGACGAAAATCAAATCATCATCGTCGACGATACTGATGCATATTTAGATACATTGTATCTGCTATAAATTTTCTTCTTCTCATTCGACGATGTGTTTGAACATCTGATTTTGATTTTGCCAACCGAATGTTGTTGGCATCGCAAAACGTGTCCATTTGAAATTCATTTGCATTAAAACATAATGTTGCGTTAGCAAAAAATTCATTCGCTTAACGCTAAGGCTTGAATATTTATCTATGCCATAATTTTGGTATTCATTTACTTTGATTTTACGAAGAATTCCCATCAAGTATTTGTAAACATAAACATTAAAGTTCATCAAGCAGCGCAAAATTGTAATGTCTTATTTTCGGTGAATTATATAAATAAAGTATGGATAAACTCGGATATAGATTTCTAATTTATTTCCTCGCTTACTCTCTCTCTCTCTCTCTCTCTCTCTCTCTCTCACCTTCTTCATGAAATTGACACTTTTGATCATGGCAAAAGTTCTGATTTAGTGACACGTTTGTGTTGTTTTCCTCAGCCCACATGCTCCTGCTTATATAATTATGAAGTCGTCCAAATGTTTATAATTTTTTTTTTTTTTGGTTTTCACTCAACAAATCCAGTTTTGTGGGCTCGACAACAACGAATTAAATATTTTAAATGCAAATCGTTCGTTTCACCTCTAATATGTTTTGAATGTCACCATTGCAAAACTTCAAACTTGTTGGCATCTTTAAAGATTTTTGTTTCCAAGTAAGCAATTATTTTAAAGAGCTGT
This sequence comes from Propsilocerus akamusi, assembly GCA_018397935.1. NCBI lineage: Eukaryota > Metazoa > Arthropoda > Insecta > Diptera > Chironomidae > Propsilocerus > Propsilocerus akamusi. Next base: position 12,196,018 of record CM031468.1, on the reverse strand, counting down.
TGCATGAAAGTGGTTGTTTAGTGTTCAAAGTGTAAGCCACTGACCGTTTTATTGAGTTGTTTTTATAGTGACGCGCAAAAAAAAAAACTTAGTTCGATATGAATGACATGAACCATTCAGATGTATCGTGATAATGTATAATAAAAGAGTCTTCTAAATTTGTGTCACTGAGTGAAACGAGACATTTGGCTATACAAATTAACCCTAATCATGCTCTGCATTTATCACAAGAGCCGGAAAAATATAAGCTCCCGTAAAACATCAAGACTCGCCGCTCTATTTATAGCGATCCATTTCTCTTTCGTAGTTTTATTTTTAAATCATTTTTTTTCTCCCGTCCCGATTTTCATTTTACTTTTCCGACTTTTGTTTGCTTCAATGAAACTTCAAAAGAGATATGTGTCAAACCTTTGTAGCAAAAAATATTTTTTCATTGAAATATAAAAGACGTGGAAAGTTTTCATTGTCGCTGCAAGTTTTGAGCAGGTTTTTTTTTGATGGAGAAGTTTAATTACGCTTGATTACAAACAAAGAACTTCCGCGTTCACGTTTCTTTTTATAGCGCTATTGGATTTTGTCCTACGGCTTTCCTTTATGGACCGTGTCTGATAATTTCTCGGGCGGTACCATGAATAACGTTCTCTTTTTCCTCTTCTGGTTTTCCTGGCGACTTGTCTGGTGAGTTTTCGTAACAAATATTTTGTTGTTCGTTTTCATTCTGTTTTTTACATTTATTTATTATTTTAATTTTTTTTCTTGTTGTTTCGATTCCGATCTTCCAAGACATTCTTTCAAATTTGTTGAACCAGTAGAACACACATTTGCATTAGCTATAGACACAACTGCTTTTTATCTCCACATCTTAAATAAAAATTTATTGTTTCATCATTTCGTTTTTTATTTTAATTTCAAACTCGACTTCCCCTTCCCTCTTATCAAATTTTTAGCCCCTGTCTCTCACATTCATGTTTCATTCTCAGTATACCATTCCTGTCTTTTTTGTTTCTGGTTTCTGAGCCAGTTTCTTTGTGTTTGCCCTTGTTTATGATGTGACTTTACATCATTGTCATCAAAATATGATGTCATTTCCGTTATTATTGTGCAAAATTCATTACAAACATTTTCGATAAAAAAAAGCATTCAAATATGCGACACATACGTCTTCTACAGATATAAATGTTAAGTGATATTCTTTTCTAGATAATTCGTTATCGGATATTTATTTAGAAAATTGCATGCGTTTTTTTTTATTTTCAAATTATTGTTTCTGCTCACTTTCTGGCCCAAAAATAATAAAAATTTCAAAGAAAAACACTTAAAACTAAGAAAAAAAAGAAGAAATGCATCAAAATTGAGTTCAGTTATTGAGAAAAACCAAAAACAGTTTAAAGATGTTGAACACAACATATTTGTTATCAATAAAACAAGAAACCAAAAGAAAAGGGAAAAAGGAAAGTTTCTCATTAAATGCTAAAGTATACATCATTTACAAAATTTCATATCCAAAATAATTGAAAGTTGTTTGTGCCTCTGCTTGTTTGTGTGCGTGTGCGTGCACTTTTTCAATCATTATATTATTTTACGTATATTTTAATGCAAATCATAATATTTAATTACATTTTTTTTTTCTTGCGCGAGAGTTTTATTATATTGTTTGCTGCATTGTTTGCTCGTTGATTGAATTTGAGATGTTTGTGATTGTTTTTTTTTTATTCATCTAGCAAGATCGTTCTTAAAATGATATTGCACACACTGTATGGGTCCATATTTGATGATGGACGACGATCCTCCAAATAACCTTTGCCGGCTTTTGCGACGCCGCGTGGAATTCTGACACTTGTACTACGATCTGCAACGCCCCAGCTGAATTTGTCAATTGAACTTGTCTCTAAGCGACCGACTAAACGACGCTCATTGTCTTTTCCACCGCGTGGATCGTAGGCTTTGATGTGCTCCATGTGACGCTTTGAAAGCTTCTCGATTGCTTTCTCAATTACATTGATGCCGCTTTCTTCACGCATGCCAGCAGTTGAAAAATTTGTGTGAGCACCAGCTCCATTCCATGGACCTTCCATAGGCTTTGGATCGAGTGTGACGACAACTCCATATGACTGAGCAAAATGATTCAATTAAATTTCAAATAAATCAATTTAAGAACATTTTATACAAACCTCGGCAACTCTTTCGAGAATATAACGCGAAACCCATAAATCATCAGCTGCCTTCATGCCGAGAGATGGGCCAACTTGGTATTCTGTGTGGAAAATAAAATAAATAAACATAAAGTTATTCACCATACAATCAAAACTTACCCCATTGAGCTGGCATAACTTCAGCATTTGTGCCAGCAAATTGAACGCCAGCATAGAGACATGCCAAGGCATGAGCTTCAACAATATCACGTCCAACGATTCTATTAGCTCCAGCTGCACAATAGTATGGACCTTGTGGACCTGGGAAGCCATTTGATGGCCATCCCAATGGACGTCCATCAACATCCAAGAGTGTATATTCCTATAGATTTCGGGGAAAACAAATGAAGTCAATTAGCATAAAGGTACAAATGTCCAGATTTATGATTTTTTTTTTTTTTACCTGCTCAATACCAAACCATGGCTCTTCTTTTTGTGTACTATCATAAGCGGCCTGCATAGCAGCACGATAATTTGTGTCACATGGTGAACCATCTGGTTTGTATGTGTCGCAAAGAACAATCACATCTTGCTCACCAGCTTTGAATGGATCACGGTAAAGAGCTCGTGGAATTAAAGCAATGTCGGAGTTTCCACCTTGAGCTTGATATGTGCTAGAACCATCGTATTGCCATGATGGACAATCTTCGGGGCGTTCAATTTTATTATCTAGTACACGATCCTTACAACGAACATTTTCGCCTGTGCCATCAATCCATAAATAAGTTGCCTGCACAAATTTCGGATCGTACTTTTTTGCGAGCTTCGTGAAACGGTCAAGCAGTGATGGGTTGAGCTGAGCATTTGGTGATTCTGTCAAAATTCTAGCACATGCGACAGATGATGTGCTGAGTTTGCGCGTAAGGCCAGCAGACAATTGCTTACTAATCAATACTCCAATACATCTCAGTGCCATCTTTATTTGCTTGTGATTTATTTTGCTTCACTTTTCTTTTAATTCGTTGAAAATTAGAATTTGTTTTTGTTTTATTAATTCAAATTAAGTAATTTGTCGCCTTAATTTGTGTAGAAATGAAAACTTTTTGTCCACAACTTTCACGCGGGCAATTTTTCTATTAAAATTCGACTTACAACAATTATCACAATTAGAATTGGCGATTTTTATCGATTTTTTATTTTAGTTTTCTTCGTCTGGACCTTGAAAATTGATTTTTTTTCGTTGTTTCTACTTAGTTTTTATGAACACTCGCGTTAGAGGCAATAGAGTTAAAAACTGCTTCAGTTTATGGTGATGCGTAATTGTGATGAAATGACGAAATTTGTGGATAATTTGTTGTATATGAGGGGGCAAAAATTTCCCTCGCGAAACAAAATTTGAGAAAATTACTTCGTTTTCCCACCGAACGAAATGCAAACAAAATTAAACGAAAGCGACTTCTTGCTACGGCCGAGCCACAACTTGGAATGGGGAATTTTTCTTTCCTTCTCGTCGTTCCTTATGGTGTTTCTCTATCGTCAAAATAACACAAAAAAGTTCTCTTTTTTTCTCTTTTTTCTCCAATCTCACAGACACGTTGCAATTACAAAAAAAATCCGCGCTTTGTTGTTGCCTTTTATATTTTTTTTTGGAGCATATGAAATGTTTCCCTTATGGAATTAGAATGCGATTTAATTGCTTACGAAACTTTGTTATGAACCGTGAAGTTTTGAACTAAATCACTGAAAAAATTGTTGAGCGGAAGGAGTTTCATGAAATTATAAAGAATTTGCGTCACATAAAATTCTCCAAAGATTATTGTAGTCCACACATAGAGAAAACAAAAAATGTTTTGGTTGGTTTAACAGCTGATTTGCAAATATAGTGAGAATGATATTTGATTTAGGTCACCAAACTCAAATTTATATGAGCACTGTGAATAAAAAGCTACGATAAAGACTGTAAGAGTGTTTAGCTAAATGCCAGACACTGAATATCCACCCACACATGTTATAAATTTTTTACAACCTCGTACAAGTTCCATATTTTTTTTTTTCTTGCATATCAAGTTGCATTTATTTACTTCGATAGCGAAATAATGATTAAAATGTCAAAATATTTAATGTCTTTTGTGGAAATTGCCCTAAGGCGTCGAGGTTCAAAATGTTACGTATTATTTAGGCTTTCAGTTCTTTTTTTTCATGTTCTGCCTTAAAATTGGTTCAATAACGACAAAATTTATTTTTCTTTGTAGAGCTTCGCAGAATTCTGTGATTCTGTTACATACAAAAAGGCGATTTCGAAAAATAATTTCTACAGTTTGTGACTTGTCAGTTTTTTTGACAGACAGAAAATGTTATTTTTCCTTAATAACAGACATTTAGACATTGCAAAACACTTTAAAATGACGTCAATAACTGAAATCAATGCAATTTTAAAACTAGTGTATTTTACTTTTATAAGGTAGGTATAAACAATTAGTTGCACATCAATTAACACTCAAAGATAAACATTACTTCCCCTGTCTAAGATGCTCTAGATAGTAAGGAATATTTTGTTTGTTCCATAAGTTTTGCATTTCGTTTTTAGAGCTGTGGAAATATTTGTTGCTTTTCTTTAAAAAAATATCTGTGATAAAAGTTATTTTTATCACAGAAATATGCAATGCCGCTAATTTGTGCACTCAGCAAGTGGCACAGCCAGCTCACAGTTGCTGTCATCACCAATCGACAGCTGAATGAGGTAATAATGAATTTTTAGTTTTATCTTATCGCTCACTAGCCTAGCGAATGCCTTACAGTATTAAGGTTTTGTTTTGCTTTCTACAAAGAAATTGCACGCAATGGACACATGAATCTAAAGTACACAGCCACGAGCAGTTAATCTATTTTTACCGCAAATTCTGAATAAATTTAAGAAAATCCAGTGCCGAATGAATGCGTTTCAGTTCAACAGATAGAAGTGAATTATTTATTTATTATTCATGATAACACACACGTAAACTCACTTGACCATTAAGCACATGAAATCAAATTTAATTTAATTACCTACATCAATTAACAAGCTCGTCAGTAGTCTTTCGGCCTGATAATTGACTTCAAAAAACAGATTTCAAATAGCATATTTATTGTGTTTTAATTTAAAGCTATTAAATTAATCACATCATGAGATGATGGAATTAATACAGCAACAAATTAGAGATAAGAACTGACAGAAGATGATGACATTTCGCATGAACTCTTTTTTTATTTTGTTACAAATCGCAATATTTATAATGTGGAGATGACATTTAAAGTTCAAAGTTGACTAGCACGCTCTACTGCTCTTTAAATCTTCAATCAATTCAACACTGTCAAATGCTTAAAGTATTGATAACCTTTAGGTTGATTGTATAGTAATCGTGAAGTATTATTGTGTAGAATGGAAAGGAAATCTTGAAGTAAATATTTCTTCAACTCAAGTTCAAGCATATTTTCTTGACCAGAAATTTTATTTTATTGTACGATTTGGCGACTTGAACTTCATACTGAGCCTTTATGTCAACACTAGAGCAAAAAATGTAAATTGAATTCCATCTAAATGTCAATAAATAAAATATTCATTCAACTTTTCTAACTAAATAAAAGAAAGAAAAATTCATTGGAAAATTAATTCCGAAAATTCTCCAACAATCGGCAACTTTCTATTGCTTTAATAATTAACTCATTTCAACCTGATGCTATGTTATCAATGCCGAATATTTACGTAATTCATACATTCAAATTTCTCGCCATGCGCAAGATTTATGAGTTTCATTTTTGGAAGGATATGGCCCAGATTTTGGGCTGTTTTCAATGGTAAACATGGAGGCCGCATGATTTCATGGTTTTATTATTCATCGTTAACCTACATCCTTTTACATTCAGTACATGGACACGTGGAATTCCTAAAATCAAGGCAGACTTTTCACCTTGCATCAGGCAGAAACAATCAAAATTGGAATATCATCTGTTGATAGGGGCTTTGTGTGATTAGGTCGGCGGTTTCCTGTTATTATGATTAGGTATATGTGTTAAGTTTTTTTTTTTTGATAGTTTTGTGATAAATAGTATTTACCGTAATGTACATATTTATTGGCACCTGATAACGCCAATATTGTCTGAATTGCTAGGCGGGTAAATTATCAAACACCACTTGAGAAGTATAATGAGGAAAAGGTGTTTAAAGTATTGAGTGCTTCTTAATCTGGTAATAATCGACAAAGTACTTGATTTATGGTTGCTAATTATTAAACAATTCGCATTGTGACATATTATTGCGATCATATCTATATTGGGCAAATGAATTGATCGATGAAATTTTTTGAGATTTTCTTGAAGCAACCTGCTGGGTTTCAAGACATTTTCTCTGTTTTTTGTCAGCATGAAACCAAAGAAATTTGATCGAAAGCAGATTTCTTTTTGTATCGAATTTCAATTAATGACAGAAATTTCTATACCAGAAGCCACACAAACATTCACAAACAGATTTTCCTTTTCTTTTTATTTTTTTTTGTCCTCATCTCTGCAAATGTCAGTGGGTGAATTTATTCTGTGGGGTGAACTTTAAGGCAACATTTAATTGCATAACAAATTGGAAACTTCTGCAATCGAGTCTATGCTATTTACTACTCATAATTTCCCAACTTGAAACAAAAAAAAGCCTCTTCATACGTCGAGCGCGCGTATTTTGTACAATATTCATGCAATCAATAGCTTTCTACTCTTGACTCTTATGCAACCAGCATTGTTTGAAGAGCTTTTCAAAAATATTCATTCAATTTTTATATTTCTTTTTTTTTCAGCAAAATTGCAAACATCAAAAAATAAAATCGTGGCTAATGATGTTTGTGCGGCGCAATCTGAATGCAAGTATAGCAATATCTGTGATGTGATGTGATTTATCAGCACACGAGAAGCAAATGGACGATTATTAATTGGCAAAAGTTCATTGTTAAAAATAAATTTTTATGACGTTCATTTGTCTATTGTTCAACCGCATTCAAGAATAGTCTTCGACAACGATTTTAAATGATAACGCAGAATAAAAAGACGTCATTCGGTGATAATTCTCGCGACATTTTGCACAAGAAAAGAAATGTCGATGAAAATAACAACATCTGCAGCTTGGCGCAATTATATAGATTCACAATTACATGAATTACAATAGACATCTTTATAGAAAAATCAATCTCCAGATTTCCTAGCTGCCAGAAATTATGAAACTGACATATTTTGTGTATGATTATGAAAAATATAAAATTCACTAGCAGCAATACACATTTTCCTGACAATACAATTCCACTCAACCATGAAACAGAATGACTTACTTTCCTTCAAGTCCCAGCAACAATTCTCTACATGAGGTTTTTTCACAATGGAGGTGGCAGATGGGATCTTCGGATCTTCTTACTTCATCCTCCGCAATATATTTATTTGCTGCGGTAGTAAATATCTATTTCAATTGGTATCATTTCTTTTTTGCTTTCAAACTCATTTAAATGGTTTCAATATCTCATCAATATTTTTAAGAATATCAAATTATTATTAATTTTTGATTATTTTTTCTTCTTCGTTTTGAATTCCTTGTTGGATTTTTTTCCATTCAGGCTCAATGAAAAGCAATCACAACGAGGTCATGGTTCACAAGACATTGAACATTTTCCTATACATCAAATGTTAATTAACGAACTGAACACAAAAGAAAATGCACCATCATAAATTCATGCTGAGTGCAATATGAAAAACTAATAAATATTTCATTGAATGATCTTGGAAGTGATTTTCCTGTATGTGTTTATCTGAAGTCCGTTGAACAACCTTCGCATGAGAAAATTATTGCTGAAATCATTTACTTAATTGGTCTTTTTAAAAAAGTATTAATAATTGTCGCCTCAAAAATTGCCAGATATAAGAACTGCGCGAAAGAATTAAACTTGACGATGAACATTTTCAATTCTCGCGAAATATTTTTGTGCATTCATCATCGGATATCATAGGATGGCATAAAGTGGTCGCCACTTTTTGCGGAATATTTGTGTAGGGGGAAACAGAACAACTCTCCAAAGGCTATTTAAATGAATTAAATAAACTTTACGATGATACATTTACCGTTTGTTTGCTATACAAATATAATAGCTCGATAAGGAACCATTCAGAAATGATGGCTTAAGTAGATTTGGTGTTAAATTATTGACGTCATTTGCTGAAACTCGGAATGCAAGTGGGAGCTAATAAGAGTTACTTAACTAGGGAATAGAGCCCTGAAGGTGTCAGAAACCGTGAGTCCGAAAAACTCTCGCTTGATGATTTCAAATAAACAGGAAAGAAAAATATTTTCAGACTCTCTAAAGCAACAAAAAATATGCCTAACAACAACAATTGTCTGGAATTGCATGCAATTTAATTAAAGAATCAACAAAATAAAAAAAGTGATTTATTTTAATTTCCTTTTACATCTTTGATGACGATGCGCTTAATGGAATTTTCGAAATGAAATCATTAAAACTAAATAATAATGTTTTTGACATCTTGGGATGGTTCAACCGGAGCAGGAAGGAAATCGCATGCAATTATTCAATAACATGCCAGCATGCCGTTTAGCATTGCGCATGCGGGAAAATCATATGTTCAATGATTGAGTGAAAATTTCTCATTTTCCTCAGAGAAAATTGAGCGAAAAATTTGTTGTGTTGTTGCGATCGAGACGAAGGAAAAACTTTATAAAATTGAGTGATACATTCGTAGAAATATTCAGTATTTTCGTGGATCTCAAAGTGCCAGCAAAAGCTCCAAGAAAAAGTACCGCGTTGGATAACAGAATCTATTGATGAAAATCAATAAAAATAAATTATCATACACCGGCTTTTTGTGGAATATTTAAATTGCTAAAAAGTGAAAAAGAAGAAGAATAAAATTTTGAGGAAAATATTCACAAGTGCAATTTCTAAAAAAAAGGACTTTTTACAAGTCCTAAATGAGAAAAAGATTTTTATAGAAAAACTGGAAAAAAATAACAAAGTTTAGTGAATCTAAAAAAAGAGTTTAGTCATTGACTGAGTTCAAAAGTGCTTATAGAAGGAGTAAAGAGAAACTTTTATCAAACTGCGCAAAAAAATTGCGAAAGAAGGTAAATAAAGACATAAAAAAAACTTTTGTTAAGATTGTCACAATATATCACTCTAATTGCCCAATTGGCGTCGTTACCGAAGTTTTTACATTTCTTTACATCTAACATAGTAAAATAGCTTTGAATGAATTTTTCTTTCGGGAAGGGATTTGCGGGGTGAAAAAACCCATAAAAACGGCTACAATCGTGACAAATTGCTATCGTTCAAACATTTTAGGCATGTGAAAATATTCCATAGATTCCATTATCTCATGCATCAATGGAGCTTCATATCCCTCCTCATGCCAGTGTTTGTAAGCGAAAGATTTGACATTTAACGATCCCACATAATGCATAAAATCTCCATTTGACGGCTTTAAATTAAAAGCCCTCTGAGAATTTATGATGAAAATTGTCTGACTCAGTAAATCGCTTGAATGCGAAAATGTCAGTCATCGTCGAAATTAATATCAGCAACGATAAAATATTACTCAAAATAACCTCAAACTTTCACCACTCAAAATCAATTAAACCATGATCTTACTTCACTTTCTTTTTTTTTAACCACCACAAAGATCATTCAATGAACAGTTAAATTTGCCAGAAAGGTCTTAAAAAACAACGATAAATTTTCCTCATGGAAAAATAAAATCCATTGATGTTAATGGCCTCGCTCTAATGTTTGCGCTTGGTGGCATGTTTCTCGCGCTTCTAGAAAGCATAATAATCCGTACAATGCTAATTGAGTTGCTTCCTCTATTATCATACTGACCGCCCGCTGAAAAACAGAAGCCAAGAGAATTCTCCTTGTGCCAAAAAATCGACTTCAGCCATGAATCGTGTTTTATTTCCATTGAGGAAAAATTTCACCCACTTTAAAGTGTAGTAACACGCAACTTGAAGAAAATTAAATAGAAATTTCCTCACTCTTGCACTCTTTCTCTCTCTTTTTCATACGCTAATGCCCAACATAGAAAATATTTTTTCCATCATGAAATTAAGTTTTCTTATTATTTTTTTTTTTACTTTCTTTTCACAACGTCTTAATTGGCTTTTTTCCATTCGACGTCTATAACGAAATTTTCTAAATCTGAGAGATAGGAAAATTGAAACATTCTTTTAATTTTTGTTGTTGGCATTCTATTTTTATAAAAAAAAAGTAAAGAAAAATCTTTTTTCTTTCTTCGGAAAATTGTTATTTTTTCATCGCTCTTTGTGCAATAATTAAAATGCAGCGGAAAATTTGTTTTCAAAACAATCAAATGAAAGTTGAGAAATGTTCAAAAATTGTGAGGAAAATCTAAATTATTTGTTGACTGGCTTTCCCCGAAATTAAGTGAGGAAAAATGAGAATCAATAAAACTTTACGACACAACTGAAAAACCAACAAAAGAAAATTAATTTGATTTGTAAATATTTTCATTTGCGACTTTTCCCCGCAACACTCAATCACAAGAGCATCGCGCGTCGCGGTTTCGACAAACTTGAGCTGATTGAAATGTGTTATTTGTATAAATGAAATTCAAAACGACTTTAAAAGAGCATCGTCAAGCAGAAAACACGCAATGGGCACGAAAAAATGCCGATAAAATGTCTCACTAAAAATAAAGTTGCAAAGGAATTTGTGGCATTTTCTTTTACATCGCGTGTAGATACAGCATTTCGAGAGGATCGTCGTCTTTCGCTTGTATGCTATTTATGTTTCTTTTTTTTTGTTGTTGATATTTCACGCACCTTCATAAGATTTTTCGTGCATTTTTCATTGGCTGTGAAAAATTATATTTCATTTGTGTTTAATGTTGTCAACTCTTTAAAGTGATTTATTGCTGAGTTTACGATTTCCTGGGTTGCTCGCCACTCTGGAATGTTTAAATTGCGTAAACTTCTCAACTGGCGACGTCCAGTGTAACCTTAAAAGATATTCAAGAAATTTACTTTCAACTGAAGGTTTCTTATTATCTGCTTGTAGCACTTTCGAGTGGCCTTAATCTTATACATTTTATTGCGTAAGACAAAAGCCTTCAATGTAGATTGCTCACAGTTCAGAAAGTGACGCTTGATGTCCAATTGGTATTTGCAATGTTATTTCGTCAGCGTGCGGGTCGTTTGTTGCCCATCAGGTGTTCTTTTTATTTCCTTGATGTAGGAAGACTTCGCTTCGACATCAGAGAGGGGAAACACTTTTGTTAAAGCGAGAAAAACCCTTTTGAAATGAGACATTTCTTCACAATTCGCTTACACTCGGTTGAGTTTTCATTTGCATAATTTATAAGACAAACATTGTCTGTAAACTACTTACGAATTCATTCATCTCTCGCCGTTGTCGTCTTCATTTTCAGAGAGCCGCGCGGTTTTTGGCGCCCCAACGACATTTTTCATTTGCTGCCTTCTGTCGCTTCGGGTTGGCGATTATATGTGTCGCGAACAACTAGCGAAAGAAATATATATATTGTATATATATCTTTAACATTCTCTCATACCCATCTTTTTTTATTAATAGAATCAATTGGGAAGTATTTAAAAATTGTGTAACTTATTATTTAATAATTTCCATTTTGATTATAAAATGATTTTGATCTAATATATGAAAAATTTCCGTAATGGTTTGCTAAAATATTTCGTTTCATGAATCAAACAACATTTAACAAGCACCAAAAAAAAAAAAGAAAAAATGATTTTCGGGATGAAAAATTTTCCTTTCCTTTTCTTGAGGAATTTTTTTTATGTGTGTTGTTATGATGAGATCTCTCGTGTTGACTCATCGAAAGTAAAACGTTCATATAGCTAAATGCTTATTATTCAGGTTCTGCCAGTTATTATGAATATTGAAGGAACTGCAGGAAATCGAAAAACACAAAATAAATCCATTAAATTATTTTTTTATTTATTTATTTCAATTCCATCATCACGATGGACGCGCTTGGAATTCGACACAATCAATCAGCCAACCTATATAAAAATTTATCTACCGCATTCTTTTATTTATATTTAATCGAGGAAAAGTTTTTTAATTCATTAACACACGCGCAAATACACGATTTATACTAAATATTTTTAACGAAAAATATTTATATATTTTGTCTTTTTGGTTCGGACTCATGAAGACATTTCGAAAATATTATTGTGTTTTTGATTGTTCACAGATGTGATATTTCTCACAGGAGCATTCTTTTCGTGAACTCAACCTAGCTGTATAGTTGGACCTTTGGCAAGGTTAGATGTTTCTTGCACTAATTAATTACTATGTTGGATGTGATTTTCTTGGCAATTACTTAATTATTTAAAATTTTCGATATCGCTCTCGTGTCTCGAGATTTCTAACGAAATTAATTAAAATTAAATTTGATACTTGAACAACCCCTTTATAATATGAAATGTGACAACTCACTCATTAATTCATTCTGAGAAGTGTCGTCGACAATAGAAATTGATAAAAACAAACAAAACACTTTTCCATGCAATTAAGTAAACTTAATACTTTTTTTTTAGAACTTCCTTCCTTTTTCTATGAGAAATAAATCTGCGTGTTATATGCGTCACTTTTATTTGCCATGCAGGAAGTTCACAATTATTTATCGTCAATTTGGCAATTTTCAGCTGTGCGAAAGAATATCAAGCAAAAAGGTGTGAAAGGTGCCAAAAATGATTTTCTAAATAAAATAAAATGTTTGTCAAAACTGTTTTTCAGTTTGCGTCAATACCGATGTTTAAATATACATTTTTGGAATCAAATCATTACGAAAGCGACCGCATAAAATTAAAATTGCATTCGCGTGGAAACTACCAATTGGGAAAATACTGAAGATAATTGAAAATTTAAACGCTTCGTCAGCAGATGATATATGCATGCCACAAGGGATATTAATGGAAATGAACAGTTTGATGCACGTGTATCATTGCTGGAAATTTCCCTTCTATTCAAATGTGTACTTAACATTCTGACCATAAAAACCACTGTGTAGTATCCATTGATATAGATAACTCATGCAGTGATATGATGGCAAAGCATATTTAATTTGTGAACTTCCTCGAAATAGTTTTTTTTTTTCATAATTGATGATCACTTTGACAGATTATTTTACGCACTGACTGATGTACTCATTACTCTCTTTTTTTTGCTTCAATTACAGATTGTGCAAAACCATTTACGCAAGCCAGAAAATCATTTGGCACGAAGAACTTTTGAGCAATTAAAGCAATCAAATATGAAGTCCGACGACAAAAGTAATATGCCGAAAGTGCGAATTGCTGTGTTGGGAAATATGAATGTTGGAAAATCGGGTAAGTTTTATCACAAAAAAGACTATTGCTTTTGCTGCTGTAATGTCACCGAATCATATAGTGTGTCTGTTGTCGATCTGTTTGTGTGGGAAGTTTAACTAAGCAATCATAAAATTAATTCAATTTGTGGGTTTTTGATATTTGATCAGCATCGTAATGAGAACGCAAGCCAAACAGAACAAGCATCAAAGAATAATGTTTGTCCCTCCATGGAGATAAGAAAATTTCTTTGATGTTTACGCACATACCTGTTAAAAGTTGACATTTTCTGGTATGATTATTCAAGGCAAGCATCTTCTCAATCATCTCCAAATTTGCCAATTACTTAAAATTGCCTTGAATAAAAGACTTTTATGTTCTTGTTTGTTTTAGCAAAAAAAAAAGATAAAACAATGATCCGGAAGAATTTAGGTCACAAAGAACAATAAATTCGCATAAAACAATATAATATGACCTTGTCGAGGTACAATAAAAATATCCGAGGCAATTGTTTGCCGCCGGTAGAATATTCTCCTTACAACGATTAAGGTCAGATCAATAAATAAAATAAAAATATTTATTGCTTTAACTTCAGAAAAGGGTAGAAACAAATGGAAACTTATATTTTTGTGACCTAAATTTTCGTAGTCTGGAAAGTAAAAAAAAAATATATATATTTTAATTTTGCTGATACTGACATGATGCCGTCAGCTACAACATGATTTTCGTCAGAAAAACCTATTGAGCAATGTCAGAAAAATCTTTATCAATTTCTCCATTTTCCATTTGTGTTATGTAAAAGCTCTCAAGAACAAAAAGTATATCAAATTTCAGCAGACACATAACAAACGGAAGAAATTTAAAATTTCACAATTCTTTGGCAAATTAAATTCTAATTAATTTGATGGATTACAAAATGTGAATGTTTCACTATATTGCCTTGTGCAACGACGCCGCTCACGCCACAATGAAGCAAGGCACTTTAAAGATTTAATATAAATTTGGGTGAAGGTTGAAAAAATTGCTTTACTGAGCTTGATATTCAGTTGAAAATTTTAAATACAAAATTTTAAATATGTGGTGCAAGTTTGCAATGTGAGCATAGATGATGGGAAATTGAGGATTAGATGGAGTGGAAAAAGTGCCAATTATAAAATTCCTGTGTATAAGTATCATCGGCATTACAAGCAGATTATTACAACTTTTAAATGAATAGCCAATAATAAAATTTTAAAACATTTAAACTAATTACACAACATTTTTATTCTTCTTTTTTTGTATAATTGCAGCATTGACCGTGCGATATTTAACGCGACGATTCATTGGCGAATATCGATCGAATACAGATTTATTATACAAACAGACAGTCACCCTCGATTGCGGACATCTCGATGTGGAGATAATTGATGTGTCTGTTGACGACGACGACGGATTCCCAATGGAACAAATACAGTGGGCCGATGCATGTCTTATCGTTTACAGCATTGTCGATCGTGAGAGTTTTAACTATGCTGTTAAATCGTTGGGCGAATTGAGACAATTACAAAATGGACCCGCAACATATCTCGTTGCAAACAAAGCTGATCTTGATCATTTGCGTGAGGTGAGAATTGATTGAAAATTTCAAAAATTGCTTATTTACCAAACAAAAATGCGTCTCATGAGCTTCCTTAATAATCACAATGACTACCCATTCCATATCGATCCAATCCATCAAATATAAACATTAAGAAATGAGTTTTGTTTATTTACCTCATCGGAGCATGATGTCTCGCTACAAATGATTCTCCCCCACTGAATATCCACTTTAAATGTGAAACATCAATGGAATATTTTTGCCTCATTTAGAACTTTTAATGAGATGCATGATGTGTGATGGGAGCGAAAATTTTCCATCACTTTTCACATCTGGCTCAAATGCCGAGTTCGCGTGTGTCATTTATATTGTTTTTGCAAAAACCATTCAAATGGAAATTTAAATGGTTTCATTCACGAGCATTCTGTTGAGACTCTGAAATTGGACAAATGTCCTTTCGTGTTAAACATACACCAATTTTATTTATGTTCAATAAGCCCATCAGGGACAATAAATTAAACTGATCGAATAAGAAAAAAAAGGTTCATGTCCTTTTTTTGCGAATGGATGTCACTTTAATCCAGTATTCAGTTCACACTCTATAACTTCAAAATGTACATAGTTTTTTTTTGTTTGACGGACTGAAACATAACAAATATTATGTCCAGACATATGAATTTTCTTTTTCTTCCTTTTGGCGAAATTACGGAATTGTTAGTAATAGCTGCGTATGTAAATACTCAACACCTTCTTTTTATATTTTGATAAATTTGACTAATTCACCCATCAAATTCACTGTCAAGAGCAGAGCGTCTGTTTGCCGGTTATGACTGGCACACGGGCGGCTAAACATGTTTTGACAAATCGGATGTTTTTTTTAGCTTTCGTGAATAGTGAGAAATCTGTTAGTGCGAAAAATTTTGTTGTACATTTTTTCCTCGTGACTTGAAGGCCATTGACGAATGTATCATTGAAGCGTTTATTGAACTGCATAAATTTTTATTAATGAGCTCATGAGCTGTTGAAACGCAATATATTTTATTTGCAATATTGCAAAAATTACATAAATATTTACTTATCCTCAATGGTTGTTTTATTTTATAGATTCCTGAAACCGAAGGTGCATCACTAGCAGCGTCACACAGTGTTGGATTTTGCGAGTTGTCTGTCGCTGAGAATTCATCAAATATTTATAAGATTTTCGAAAAGCTTTTAATTGAAGCACACAATAACAATAAAATACTCACAAAACCACGAAAATTTTCCGTTAGCAAAATGATAGGTAAATATTAGAACATAAAATTAACTATCAACACAATTATCTAACTGAAATATTTTTTCCATTCTTCTTGATTAGGAACGCTAATTGGCAATAATGGTACGCGACAACCGCTGGTCAGCAATCAAAATGGCACCGTTGTTGTGTGTAATAAAGGCGAATTGCAAAAATCACGACTTATAAAGCGACGACAGGCATTCACTGCGACTGCTTCACTGTGACCGACAAGCGTTAGCAACTGTAATGAAAATAATTAAATCAAAATGATACGAAAAAAAATGCTAATTAAATGGATTCAACAAAATTATTTTGTGACCCTTCTCACTCCCAGTTCCACCCAGCACACACTTTTGAATGTATTAGTAGAATTTGTAAGGAAAATTTATACTTATAATTAATGACGAGCGATAAAATGTCACAAAGAATATCGTTTTAGATAATTCTGACTAAAAAAAAAAATTAAGAAATTTTTTGACCTTTCTTGGCAAAAAATATTTCAAAACTTTAAAGAATGTCATCAAATAATAAAGAAAAATTCGCTCCAAGAAGAGCGTCTTTAAGGCCCAAGGGCATTAAATAAAATCAATCAGCACATTTGATGAATCAGCAAACAAAACTTCTCGCACTTTGCTCATTTAAAGAAAGCATTTCCCGTTTAAAAAATTTGTTTCTTTTCACAATTTTCCACCACAAACGAAATTTGTTTATGAATTTTTTTTTATTCTGTTTTTATTCATCTGAGGCTGAATATTTGCTTGGCGTGCCGAGCATGAAGAAATTAAAATCGAAAGCCGAAAACCGAAATGAACATTATAACATTATTCAAGGTGCTTTCGAATTAATCAACAGAAGGAATTTTTCAATTTTTGCTTCGTCTCCAAAGCGATGATTTAATGCTATACATTCACAAAGCTCACATTATACGAGTAAATCGCTGTTCGATTGCGACATCATCGAGGAATTTTTG
The DNA here is from genome assembly GCA_018397935.1 of Propsilocerus akamusi. NCBI lineage: Eukaryota > Metazoa > Arthropoda > Insecta > Diptera > Chironomidae > Propsilocerus > Propsilocerus akamusi. Next base: position 12,178,681 of record CM031468.1, on the reverse strand, counting down.
TGAAGATTTTGATTATGAAATTTTCATGCTCATTCGCAGCGATGATTTTCCTCTCATCATCGTATTACCCATAAACATGTTTGTTGGTTGATAAAAAGAAAATATTTAATATATCTCGATGGAGTTTGTTGATGGCGCCAAACGGTTTTAATGACATCGTATTTTTCTAACCGCCCGCTCAACTAAGCAAAAGGAAACACGAATGTCGTACACCTTTTAATTTATCGCTTCAATTAATTAACATCACATTTAAAAAAGAAAAAAAAAATATTTTCTTCGTAAACCATCTAAAGAAAACAAAATTCGTTTTTGATTTCTCAAATATGGCTGTGATAGCAATTAAAAGAGAAAAAAAAATGCAACTAAAGAAATTTGATAACAATTTTCCTTATTTTTTTTTGCTCACTTATCAAATTGTGCAACGAAATATCAAAATCGCGTTGAATGACCAGAAAAAAATTATACAAATTTTATACTCAAAATTCAACAAGTGCAAGATGCAACGCGATTTTAAGTAGATTTTGCGCTGCACATTTAATTATAAGGCTTAATCTATCAATGATGTCACAAGTAAAAATTTAATATAATGTCTGTAATCTCATGTAAATGTTTGTAATATCGAAAAATTTTAACAAAATAAATAAATTCAAAAGAGCTATAAAATAAATAAATGAAATGCGCATTAAAATTTCACTTTTGAAACTTAAAACGACGCAATTTATCCATCTATTTTGAAATGCTTATTTATGATTTATGTTTATTTTCAGATATTTTCACATAACCTTTTATGGGCGCTATTTGACTATTGCGTCGAGTACGGAAATAATCTTTTGATATAATCTGAATTGCCAGTTGAATCGTTGACATTTTCCACTTATCTCATGACCAATGAATGAACCCCATTATTTTTATTTGACACCTTTTATTCAGTAAATTACGAAATTAATATTCATCCAAGCAGCGTAAATAAAGCAAATTGTGAAAGTGGATAAACACTTCTGTAAATTCCTGGAATCCAAAAAGGACCGCCCTTATGGAAATGCACCATTTGGTTTGGTGTTTAGTTCATTGCTTTTTATTAATTTTAACCTTGAACCCTAGCGTTGGGATTCAAGTGGATTTCCATCATTTTTTTTGCTTCAATATGTAATTGTGGGTGTGATTTGCTTACAGAATCGAGAAAAAGGTCTATACAAAAAATTACGCGTTCCATTAGAATCCGTAACAATTCTGTAAAATTTAATAAAATACCAGGGATTGGTTTGTAAATTGTATAATATTGTTATGCGAGTGTTTATGTAAAATGTTGGAATTGAGTTTTATGGGTCACAAATTTTTTGTTTGCAATATAATCAGAAAGATTCTGGGAAAAAAGCAAATAAGAAGAAAAATAATTAAAAAACATAATTTAAAAATTCTTCGTGTCATTCGATTACCGAAAGTTTACAAGGACATTTCTCCGACATCATCATCCTCCGAACTGTTAAAAAGCTCCCATTTAGACAAACGATGTAGCAGAACATTTATGATTTGTGTTTTATGCTCCTTGACAAAACATCTTGCAGCCTCTAGAAAAAATTCTATTTTTTGATACACTTCGACACTTAAAAGAGATTTGTTCTTGTCATCTATTCGATACTTGAAGTGAAAAATCCTTGATTGGGTTCTTGAATATATCCAATGATTCTTAGTTTCCTATGAAAAGTTTGTGAGAACTGTTAAGTGCCGCTTTCGACTACCGAGAGAGGGACTTCGTAATTGTCGCATTTGCAACTGATACTAATTATAAATATTTCCCGCATCATTCGCCAAATGGATCAGTTTCAGTGGGAAATAAATGTCTTTTTGAAAATCTAGGAAAATGTTCGCTTTCCCCTTGATTGAAGATTAATGATATTTCGTAATTGGAGCGGAATAGAAAAATCACATTTAATGCGATTAATAGTTTATTTTTTCCGACGAATTTTCAGTCGCAATAGAAATTCGAATGAAAGAACAACCGAAACCAACAAATTTATGCTTTTGATTTCTTGTGACCTCGATGTCATTTGAAGCCATAGAAAAAGGTTCAATAAACCGCGAATAATGTGCGTTTCTTCAAAAATTTTCCCATATCAGAAAAGATATTTTCTAAAGAAATCAACAAAATAAAAGCTCTTACAGCCCTATGTCATGTGTCAATCGAGACACAAATGAAATATCGGCAGACGATCTTGACATTGCTTTATATACAAACTCCAATACAAACATTCGATTTTCGCAAATATTTTCTTGAATATCTAGTTTTAACGGTTGATGTTTATGGTTCGATTAGTTAAATTTGTGTAAACAAGAAATATATATTCGAAGACGCAATTCGATTTATTCATAGAAGGATCTAAATTGTCTCGACCGAATTTCAGTCAAATGGAATTTTCATAGTGAATAAGGTGCCCGTGCCCGAAGATTGAGTCCAGGTGAACAAAATGCAAGGATCCATTTCTAAGGTTTTGTCATCGATGCCCTTTTTCGACAGAAAGGTAAATGAACTTTGGAATGCTAATCACGTTTTGAGTAACAAAAGAAGGAAAATTCGCGAGATTTTTTTTCTTTACAGCACTGGCATATCAACACATCCTTCGTTAATGTTAAATATTAAATGCAATAAATATTTAAATGTCAACTTAAAGAATAAAGTACACTCTCCTGTAAAACTTGACAGCTACAAAAGAAAAAATATTACAAGGATTTCGCTAACAAATGAATTTGCAAGGAGCAAACGAAAATTTTCTTTCTATTTACTTATGATTATGAATCCTTAGAAACAGAAAAGCTTTTGTTTCGTTGCCGAAGTGACATAATGAAATAAACTCACTTATCCTTCAAACGGAAACCTAACCTCAAAAGCAACATGTCCTTTATAGGCTTCGTAGCTCGTGTGAAAGTTTCTCTTACCATAATAATTCATTAATGAATAAACTTTGTTGTGTGTCATCAATTTTCTGTTAATGAATTGTTTACGCGTGGGGTAAGATGAACTCAAGACACGAATATTAAGGATCATATCGTTGCAATCACAACCACAGCAGGCTCGTGGCTGATAGCCCAGCATGATGTCTAACGTGGAGCATTCAGTCAAAAATATCTAAATAGATATTTTATTATACGACGTTATTGTTTCCTTGACAAAAATATTCATTGCCAAAAAGTCCTTGAACAATATTTCTCTGGATGTGTAAGCATGTGGCTGTTCTTGAATCCTTAATTAAGTCCTTCTAAAGACCATATAGCGATTTGGCAATTATTCGGTAATCGGTTTGTTTGAAAATAAAGTATAAGATAGTATAACCTATGATTTTGATTCCATTGGTGAGATTATTGCATTAACAATTTTTATGAAAAACGTGATGGGATTTAATTATTATTTTCTTAACATATATTGAATTAACACATCGCATTTATACTTCTTACTCATTTCCATTCAAAGATCGATTAATGGACACGGGCTAAAGGAAAAGATATTTCCTTCTTCTCATGAAATCTGAAAATTTATGAAGCGATTTTTCTGTAGGCACAATTTTTTTGTAACGGCTACAAAGGCCATGAAAGGCTCGTGCTGTATAAATGCGCTGAACTCAAAAGAATCAGTATTTATGTTTCCTTTTTTCTGTAGCAAAGGCTCTTGTGAAAGAAGTTTGCAGCAGGCAGCTATAATCGCTTAAGAATTAATGTCCTTAAACGTGCTGAGTTTTCTTCTTATCTTCAAATTTTTGCATGCTTTTTTTTCGTGTATTCAACTGTCTCATTCAGTCCTGTCCTGATCACACTTTTGTAATTCTTTAAAAACTGAAAAAAAAAAAATCGATTGATAGCGATAGTAATACTAACGACGTCACGTGCAGAAGTTCAGTTTGATTAAAGATATAGTGTGAACATGTATGAAAGTTCTTAAGTTTCCAAAACACAATTATCAATCACTAATATCGCTCTCATATAATTCAATGAAGGGATTTTTCCCGTAATTCAATTACTAAGAAACTGGTTTAGTGAAACGTTGAGCGATTCTCAAACGTGTTTCCTAAGGTCGTTTACTTAAGATTTATGAGAAAACATCTAGAAGTCCTTTGATGGGCATGTGCTTTATCATTACATTTGTAAGCGCCTTCTGGGCACATGTTTGTGAAGAATGTTTTATTGTATTATATAAATCAAAACAAACAAAGAAGTAAACAAACAATAATTGGTAAATTTATCTGTGATTGAGAAGGTTGAATAATTATTCCCAGTTGCAACTGGATCGACGGGAAAGCTCCTTTTCGTCAATCATTGGGAATATCTCTTTAAGATCGACTTCGACTGGAACACTGCCGAAAAGAACTTCCGGAATCCTTAAATTAATCAAATGCTGCTTCTGGAGTTGAATGCTTTTGTATCGCGGCTTACACCAATGAACAGCACATTTTCTTTCTATATCTTTTTCAACAGGACACACTTCATCAAATGTAAACTTAGCATGATTTGTGGCAATTGATGTAGAAACTGGTGATGGAAGTGCATTGTTTAATAAACTTTTTAGAGTAGTATATTTCGGCTTGACTAAGTTTAATAGTTTCTTTGGCGTGACACTATTATTTGATGGTGAATTCACAGTGATGGAAACTGACGATAGCATGTGAACTTTCGCTGACTTCGATGTTAATGGAGTGCTATCAGTTGGTTCAATTACTTTCTGCATCGGTTTAAGCATAAAAGAATTCAGTTCATCGACATTATTCTTTGAATGGCAGCCGGGAGGAAAATTGAAAATGTCGCTTAAAATTGATTCATCGCCATCATTATGAATCATCGGTTCAACATGTTCAACAATTACATTTGGAAGTTTGTCGACTGCTGACTTCGTTTTTGTTTTTGTTTTCTTCTTCTTATTCTTCTTAGTGACAGCTAGTTTTGTGACATTTTCAAAGGATGCATCGATGGTAGTGTCTAACAATTTCGATCTAGAACGAGTTAAACAGCCTGATGGCATTTGATGAGAGATCCACGCATCGCCAGATTCTAAGGAATCAGATTGTTCTGGTTTCTCTGAGGACAAATGAGTTTCGTAAAAAGATTTCTTCAAAAATTCATCAATTCTTTCGTTTGCTTTCTGATTGATGAAAACGATAATTCTTATGGGTGATTTTGAATAACTTAACTTTGAATAACTTAATACCTTAAATTCGTCGTCCATTTCGCTGATGAAACTTTCTGTTCTACAGAAAATAGGATTGAGCTTTTGGATAATTCTTCTAAACCCGTCTTCCATTTTCTTGACGCTTCCTCAATTGGTCAAAAAAAAAAAAAACCGAAAAATATTTTATAGAGAGAAACAGCACGAGGCAAAAGAGAAATGTTACCAACACAATCTCATGAACAGGTCAAAAAATGAGAGGCTCAATCGCATTTACGGAATTTCATAACAACAAAATGCCATCGATCCAATCGCCTGTAACACAAGTGAATTTTTTGTTTTCTTAGTAATTGAGTTATTGGAAATTTCTATTTATTGAATTATATGTTAGCGATATCAGTAGTGAGTGATGATTGATAATTGTGTTCAGGGAATTTAAGAACTTTATGAGACATACACGCTCACAATATTTTTATGTCTTTAACCCGACTGAACTTCTGCACGTGGCATTGTTAATAATCAGTAGATTTTCTTTTTCAACTTTAAAGAGTTACAAGAGTTGAATCAGCACGTTTAAGGACACTAATTTTTGAGCGATTATACGAAAAAATATGAAAAACTGAAACTTCGAATTGAGTGTGTTTATGATTACAATTAAAAGTTATGAAAACAAATTATTAACTTTTGCCTTATGTCAATTTATGTCGGTTTTGAAGGTCTTTTTTTTAATGTTCTGCACGAGTTTACTCCATTTCTGACAAGCATTGCGTGTAAATATTCTGTTGGTGGGCGCATGAATGAAATGTTCTGCAACCGTTGCTCGTTACCATATTGATTAATAGATATTCAAATGATGAATGCATTTTGCTTCTTAGTCTCTTTGATTGATCGTTAAATTATTACGAGCCCCATGAAAACGGTTTGGGAAACTGCTGCGAGCATGAATGAATGGAATCAAGAAATTTATTTTGATGTTGTATCGATTTCATTTCAATGAAATTTCCTGTCTCTTCAAATTTCGAACTCCATGTTCGATGCCAGTTTGTTCGTGTCATGATCCTTGGGGCTTGGGGACATTGCTAGGATGCTCAAAGATTATCGAATTATTTTTGGGTGTAAAATTTTATGTTTCCTGAAGGAAAATGTTCGCAAACAAATTGAAATGAAATGGGCTCACAAAACGTTTGCCATGTGTCCTTTTTATTCGAGTGTCCTGGAAACAGTCGATAATTAATGAGTTCTTTGGCCTCGTTACGAAAATTCTCAAAATAAAAAAAGCCTATGAGGCATTTTATCTAAAACGCGCCGTTGCTGCATAACGCTTCGGCTTCAGGCATAAATGACACGAATTACTGATTATAATTAACATTTCTTTTCCGCATAAAGGTTTGAATTGAAAGGACATTTCGAATGCAAAATGATTTGTGTGTGCGTGTGTGCCCATTAAATTTGTTTCAAAACGTTGTTATTGTCATTAACCTTTTAAAGCGTATCATATTCCACCTGCAGGCAACAAATTTGTTATGCAATTTCTTCTTTTTGTTATTAGTTTGAGAAATGCGAAACATTTGGCGCAAAAGAGAGTTTATACATAACACGTGCTGTTAATTGATTATACAATTATATCGATTAATTTAAAATTTGCTGAAAAATGAACGTCATGTGAAGGAAGACGTAATTTAAAAGATCAGTTGGGAGGAATGTGAGAAGTTGTTTTTCGAAAAGTCTTGCAGAGGAAAATCGCGCAAAGTTCAGGAATTATCTGTCATTCATTTGATTGATTGAAAACGAACATTATTTTTTTTTTAAATTAGTTTTCTTGATTTTTATTATTTTTCATTACTTAGTAATTTGTTATTTACAAAATATACAGCGACAAAAGAAGTTTCATCAAACATGATGTGTGGGAGTGAATTAAATTTTAGATTTTCTTACTCATCACGAAAGTTTTACATTTATTTTTGGGTGGTTTTGGGGGGCATTATGCTTCCGAAACAGTTATCTTTCCATTCATTTTATTTAAATTTAGACTGAAAAACATTGAATTTATTTATATTTTTCCAACTTTCTCTGGATGAACTTTTTATTATTTTGCGTTGGTGTGAAAATGAAATCCTTCGGAAAAGCTCTTAAGCCAGAAAATTATAAAGTTTTTTTTTTTTTTCTTTTGAGAAATGTTTTATAAATCGTGAAGCTTATCGCGTGAAATCAAAAGGACATTTTTTGACAGTTAACAACTAAAAAACAAGTTTCCTTAAATTATTTACACCGCTTCCGTTAATTTTTTTTTTGTGTGTGTATCATCAAGAAAGCTTCTTTTTGCAAGCACTCCCGTTGTATGTGACAGCGACAGCCATCAACCTTTAAGTCCCATTTAAAATTAAGGTTTTATTTACATAAACAACGTGGGCAATTGATGGATGTCTGCGTCGCGGGAAGAAGCAAAAAGAGACTTTTCATTCTAAGTTTTTTTTTTTTTTTTAGATAATTCGCAAAACAGAAAAGTTTAAATTAATTAAAATTCACTTTGATTTGATGTTTGTCAGCTGATGACGTTGCACATCTGCTTTCAATGGTGTCGCTCGTCGTCAGCCAATAAACATCAAACAATTAATACTTTTTAATTTCCATTTTCTTCTTCAAATCGGCGCTTAGCTCAATTAGATTTTTTTTTTAGTTTTTCTTAATTTGTTTTCATCATCAAAAAAGTTTTAATTTTTACACATTTTTTTTTTTGTTTAATTTGAAAAATCACAGAAATTTAAAAACTTATTCAACATCATTTTTTATGTTTTCCACATCAAAAGCACTGGACGCAGTGCATGTTTTCCATAAACCTCCTACAATTCCATCATCCGTTTTCTTCATTTAAATTTTAAATAACAATGTGGGTGTGTGTGTGTGTTTTTTTATAAGATTTTACAATGAATGAGATCAAGGTTTATTTTTTTTAGTTAGTTTTTAATTAAATCGTCACTATAATCGGTAGTTTCATAATATGAAGTCACAGCAAATATTTCGTCCTGACTTCAACAATAACTGTTTCTTTTGTGTGTATTCAGTAGACGTCATGTCTGCCTTTGAGTGCGATGACCATCAGTGTCAACACTAGCTTCCTAGACCGTCGCAATGACAATGACTAAATGAGCAATTTCAGCAATTCGATGCATGAGATCTGGTGCTATTCGATTCAAGCTATCATTAGCAAATGTGCACGATGGGAAGATGTGTACCACATATGTGGCATTTTGACTGCCAGGATCAGCAATGTTAATGATTCCGGCTGCTTGCTTTTGTTGCAAGTACGATATGAAGCTGTTTTGTAGACTTTGTGATTGTTGAACGACATCTCTAAAGTCACGTCCACATGGCAATGCTAGCAATATGCAATGTTCATCAGATATCTACGAGAGAAAAAAAAGAAAACAAGAAAATTGAAGCGTATTAATTTGAAATGTCAATTAGTTTGAAAGTAATATGAAACTCACCTCCATCTTACGAGCGACACCTTCAATTTGTGCTTGCTCCAATCGCATTCGTTGTGCTATTCTCAATGGAGGTGTGGTGCGATCGCTATTGAATGGTAAGGATGCTCTCGCAATATCTTTATTTCCGTAAACAAAGTGCATCTGAACAGCAGCTTGGTCAGTTTTTAGTGCCAATAAACCTTGCCACATCAATGGATAACGTTCCAATAATCTTGGAAGTGTATCGGTACATGAGACTGGCACTTGACTTGCTGTTGGCGGTGAAGGACGATTACTGGTATTACACGTTATGGGTGCAACAAGACTTTGAGCGGGTGATGCTTGTGGCGTTGCATAGACCATACGATGTCGAGAATTTCCATCGAAATTTTCACTCGGTATCGATGCACGTTCGATTTCCTTCTCACGATGTTCTCGTTCGCGTTCACGAATGTGTGTCAAATTTGCTGGAAGTTGAGATGGTTGCTGTTGTGGTTGGGGATAAACAATTGGCTGTGGTGGACGTTCAGCATGAGCCCGATGAGCTGGTGGCGGTTCAGATTTAATCGTATCCGCTTCGTATGAGAAATAAGGTTGTGCAATTCGTGGTGGTAAATAGGTTGGTGCCAACATTGGTGAATCTGAAAATTGCGAAAGTTTTCGTAAATTATTAAAATTCGAAATTTGATGAGGTTTTTAAAAAATCTTACCAGTTATTCTATCAACAGGACTTTGTAATGGCATCGATGTTGTTGTTCTACGTAATTCCAATGGTGGACTTGCACCAACTGGTTCATCAATTTCAGATAATTCACGCATTTCAGCAGCAGTTCCAGGAATACCCATACGGGATCTAATGAAATGCATAATTAATTAATTAAATTCACGAAAAGCTCGAAAAGCATTCAACTTACATTGGTAGCCGAGGATATTCTTGCCCACGCATATAAATCGACGGTTGTTGATGATAAACCTTTGTCAGCATGTATGGTGGTCTCTGTGGATAGGAAATGATTACGTAAATAATTAATTTAATACAATTTTTAAATGGCAAAAAACAGAGAAACGAAAAAAAAATGAAACTAAAATTAAATGAATGAAATTTGTTAGTACCGTCGTCAGTGGCGACGTTTGATGCGCTGGCGGTGGACTTTGTGAGCGATAAGCACTTCGGTCACTATGCTGCTGGTTAGTAATATTACATTAAAGCAGTATAACAAAACCACAATTCGTGTTGTGGTCCCCGGAGAGGAGTTTAATTGAGAGGATGAGAAAAAAAAATTCGCAATGTGAATTTTATGTTTTTTTTTTTTTTTTTTTGTTTTTCATAAAATCGTTTACGGTAAACAGGTAAATGTGAGTAAGCAGTGAATGTTCCGATCAATGAATTATGCAATGACCTTTCCGTTTTACTTGAATTAAGGATACACTTATACATCGAAATTTGAGACTCACCATAATTGGCTCGTCGAAGCCATCTGGAATATAAAGGCGTTGCTGATGTTGCGGATCTTGCGGACTTATTGGTGGAATTGCTACGCGCGAACTGCTTGCACCTGCAATGAGAGATAATATATTGAATCAATATAATGCGAATCGTTTGATGGAAAAAATTGTGTGATATTTCCAATATCAATCACTTACCAGTAACGATCGGCTGCTGGCTGGTGAGATGCGCTTTCAATGGTGGCGAAGCAACGGCACCTGTCAATATCTGTGGTGTCTGATTTAAACCAATTAATGTCTTATTTTGTGGTGGAATTATTGGCTGATTGACAGCATTTGATGGTAATGGATGTGCGCCACTTGGTCCCTCAATAACATAGCTTCGCTTAACTTGATGTGCTGGCGATTGCACTTGCTGAATTGGTTGTTGCTGAATTTTTTCAGCTTGAATCTGTTCTCGTTGTGCATGCTCGTAACTTTCCATGATGTAACGATTTTTCAAAGGCTGTGCTTGCGTCATGTGTGATGTCGGTTGCATAATTTTCTCTTGCGGCATCCAGTGTTGTTGTTGCTGCTGTTGGGATTGAATGCGCTCAGATGTGTCAGTCACCGCTGAGGGTGGAGCATTGGCAATTACTTGTCCCGAATTTGTGAAATAGACTTTCTGTTGATGGGCAGCAGATGGAATTTGAATGTGATGCACACTAACTGATGGCTGAGATGGAATTTTATCGACACCTTTTTGTGGTGCTGCTTGAACGACTTGTTGAATCGTTTGTGGTGGCTTCGTTTGAACCGAAACTGATTGCTGAACGTGCTTTGTTGGATAATTCGGATACATAGTATGCTTCTGTACATTCGTTCCGACATAAATTATCTCGCGATTGTTCGAAATGAAACTTATCGGAGCATTTTCGCCGGGAGTTTGGATGATCTTTGTTCCAGATGGAATATAGGTCGTTTGCAATGGAGACGTGTGAACTTTCGGATCTTGATTAGAAGTCACTAAATGTTGCTGTTGTTGTTGACCTGGCTTAACGACAACGGTCGTTGCTGGTGATTGTGGTGGTGGCGCTGAACGCTGATAAACTTGTTTCACTGTCATTCGCGGTGATGACACTCCAGCTGGTATACCAGCTGAAGATGCTGGAATATTTATCATCAAATTTCCACTCGATTGTTGAACATTTGGATGCTGATGTGGTTGTCCCATTGACATTGGATGTGGCTGGGAATGGATCACAATTTGCGGTTGTGGACCATTCGAGGGTATCTTTGGATGATGCAAAATCTGAGGCGCCGAATGAACAACTTGCGTGGGATTATGATGAATAATTGTCGGCTGATGTTGGGTTTGTGCTGGCGTCACGATGCTAATCGGCTTCTGTTGAGCTGGTTGCGCGACATATTTTGGTTGAGTTGGACTCGATGGAATTATATTTGGCAAATTGTAAATTGTTGACGGTTGTTGCACAATGCCACCAACATTCATTTTAACGACACCAGGCGACGACGATGATGATATAACCGTCGTTGGCGGATTCTGAACAGTCGCTATCGTGGGACTTTGCGGTTTGTTCTGATTTTGTGAATTCAAAACGTATGTTTTTAATGGTTGCGGCTTTGTGTAAGCGACTTGAGGATTTTGAGTGATGACAGGCTTTGAAACGTGTGCCACTGTTTCTATACTTTGAACGGGTTTCGGTGGTTCCATAACAACAGGTGATGACAATTTTACCGCACTTTGTGTAACGACTGATTGAGATAAAATCTTCTTATCATCAATCTTCACATCAACATGCGGTACTGGTGGAACTCCACTGGCATGAATCGATTGCATTTGTTGTTGTTTCTGCATTTGAGCTCGATTTTCCGGTACAGGAACGTATTGGCCTTCCTTGCTTTGCGTCATTTTCTTCAATTCACCAGTTACTGGATCAATAAGTTGCAATGGTTCAGTTGCATCAGTTCTAATTGTCTTATGAATCACCATCATTTCAGGCTGCTTTGGCGGCAAAACTTGATTTCTAACTGCATCCGGAACCAAAACAGGTTGCTGAATAGCAACTGGAGGTGGCTGTGTAATATTCGGTTCAGGAATTGACTGTACAATTTCTGGTTTCTTTTCAGATTCACTTTCAGATGTTTCGGATGCTTTTCGGTCTTTCTGTTTCTTATTAGCGCGAAGTGGTTTTTTATTATCCAATGCCGGATTCACAGAAGTCTGTTGAATTATGGGCGTTGAAACCTGAACGACTGGATTTGGTTGAGAAACCACCGTTTGTCTGGTGGCTCTTCTAACATTAGTGTTCATTTGTAGGTTTTGACTGATAATTAAATTGCGCACAACATCATCGATTGTATCATCAACTGATGTTCGTGGTCCATCGCGTTCCTGCAATCGTCTAGATTTTCGTGTATTATTGGGCTGAGCGAAATCATCAGAATGTGCTGGAGATGAAATCTGCTGTTGGTTGGGTGGCGATGGGATAACTGTACAGTTTTCAGTTGGCTGCTCATTTTGCACTGTTTGCATAACTGTTGGAACAGTTATTGGCGTGCTTGTTACTGTTGTTGGAATCGGTACAGCTGGCATAGAGCTGGTCATAATTGGATGTGAGCTTGCTGTTGTTGTTACAGCTGAACTTTTAATCGTCACAATCAATCGTGGACGCTGAGAATCACCAGATTTATTTAATTCTTCACCCGAATCATCATGGAACTCATAAACATCTGATTCAGATGTTTTCTGTTGTCGCATGTTATTTTGTACTGAAGGAGCTGCTGGCGATGGCATTGAAGTTTGTTGTGGACTTGGTGGTGGAATAACGTTCTTTGCATTGTTTCTTGCTGCACGTCCGCCACGTTTGCTGGCAGTTGTCGTTTTGCCTCCACGGCGTGTTTGAATGCTTGCATCTTCCTGCGATGGTGGTGATTGCACAATTGTGCCTTTTCGACCTCTTTGTTGGCGTGAACTGCCTCGAGTCTTTTTGCTTTCGATGGAACTGTCAGCTGAGCTTTCTTCAAAATCTTCCTCATCGTGACTTGTATCCACGTCTGTTGTTTTCTTATCATTCTTCAGTGGTTCTTGATCTTTGATACTATCCGTTTTGTGTATCACTGAACTTGAATTCACTTGCCATTGTTCAGATTTCTCTTTCACTTCTGGTATTTTTGAAGGTTCGGGCTTTGCTGTTGTAGTTTGAATGATTCCAGTTGGTGGATAAATAATTTGCTGTTGATGAGCAATTGCTTGCTGTACAATTATATTTTGTTGGGCTTGTGATATTCCAACTTTTTGTGGAGTCATCAAATTGTTGACCGATTTCGGATCCATTTTCTTTTCAGCGGGTGTCAATGGTGTCAATTTTTGCGCTACTTGAATGTTATGATTATTTGAATGCAGCGCTTGAGTTTCAGTGTTGACAGCAGGGTATGAGATAATAACATTTCCTGGCTTCTGAACGATCGTTGGCGAATTTTGTTGCGCTGGTACAGTCGTTCGAATGTGATGTGGCTGCTGAACAACTGGCGGATGAATAAGAATCGGTTTGATATCAGCTTTATTTGGAATTGCGATAATTTTTGCACTTCCAGTTCCTTGTGGATTTAATGTATTTGGTGGAATAGCAATAGGTCCCGTTTTCACGGCAACTGATGCTGCACCGATGTGCACACGATTCTGACCATTACTTAGTGGCTCAATATTTGAAGCAGATGCTGATGGACTCAAATGTTGCGTAGGCCGTGGAATAACATTCGGACTGTTTTGTTGCTTTCGTGGAGAAATGCGTTCTTGAGGAACAATATGATGCTCGTGTGGAATAATAATTGATGGCGGATGATAACGAGACTGATAAGAAGGACCCATAGGTTTAATAACTTGTGGTATAATTGCCTCTGCCACGAGTTCCTTCTTTTCAGGCAATTTAACAGTTTTAGGCTCATCAGTTTTTGTTGGGCTCGCTGCCAGACATTCTTTGACCTTTTCCGGTTGTGTGATAGCGATGATTGGCGGAGTCTTAACTGGTGTTTTTGGTTCAATGACCTTTGTTTCCACTGGATGTTCAATTTTCTTAACTTCAATCGGCATTTTCTTAACAGCTTCTGCCAATTCCTGCTTATCTTTGTCCATTTGTGAAATGTCAACGTCTGGTGTTTTTGGAGGATTATCGAAACGCATAAGTTGACTGCTAGCTTCCTCGTCCTCAATTGGTTCTTCTGTATCGGTATCAATTTGTAAATCGTGCTCAGATTGTGGCGTTTCTGGTTTCTGATCTAAATCTTGATTCAAACTCATGATAGCGTTTTTCATTTCTTCGTCTTCTTCCGGTGCTATGACATCAGTTTCAGCGACAGTTGCTTCTGTTTCGGTCACAATGGGAACGTCATAGTCATTATAGTCCTCAGTTGCCATGCTGAAGCTTTCACCGAGTAGTGCTGCTACTGCGTCTTCAGTTTCCTCTTGCGATATTACAACACGAGATTTTTCTTCGATTTTATCAGCATCAGCCTTTAATGATTTCGGATCAATTACAGGAACTTTTGATTCTGTAACGGCTTCAACAATTGGCAGCTCAATTTTCGGTGAAATTGGTTTCTTTTCAAGCTCATTAGCAATCGACAAAACTGCTTTTTCATGAACTGTTTCATCAACAGCACCTCCAAATCCAGGAATTGTCATTTCTGGTTTGATTTTAATTTCCTTCTTAACTGGTTGTACTGATGGTATTTCAGCCTTGATATCAGCGACAACTTCCTTCTTTTGAATAGGAGTTTCTTCTGTTAGAGATGGAACTGATGGTTTGACGTCATTGCTTATCACATCCAAGCGCAGTTTTGTGTTATTGTTGTTATTATTGAATGGCGCAACTGATTCAATATGTGCATCATCAATAGGTTCTTGCTTTATTATGCTATCCAAATGTTGATTATGATGATGGTGCTTTCTGTCCTCCTTTGTCTTCTTCTTTTTCTTTTTGCGCTTACTATCATGGTGATCGCGTTTCATTTCATCATCGCCATCTGTGAACCGGAAGACATCGTCTTGTTTTGAATCGTTTGTTGCTGGTGTTTCGTTGTTCTTTTGCTCTGAGTCGCTCATTAATTGAGCTTCTAAAGCTCGACCAGCTTCATCTAAGTCGACACTATTTTCTTCTTCGTGCTTCACAATGGCGCGTTGCTTTTCACGCTCACGACGACGTTTTTCCTTTCGTTTCTTGGATTCTTCACGTTGACGTTCTTTGGACAACATTTCTGATGATTCTGATTTGATTGGCTCTTCAGTGGAAATGGGCTCTTTTTTGATATTCGTAACATCAACATTAAATTCATTTTTGATTTCCGTTTTCTCAACGGGCTCGTCATCAGAAATCGGCCCAAAGATATCTTCCATCTTTTCATCTCGCTTTGGAATATTTTCAGTCGACGATGATGACTTTCGCAATTCTTTGGACAATTTCTTAGACTTTTTGCCAACCTTTTCTTCCTTACTCTTATCATGGTGACGTTTTTTAGAACCATTTGAACCATGCTTATGATTATTTCTAGTTGCTTCCGATTGAGCATCTTTCTTATGCTCATCAATGTGTTCTTCGCTTGTTATCATTGCTGATGATTCTACTTTAAGACTGCGCGCCTTTAATTGCTTCATTTCATCATCTGAAGAATCTGAACCGATAATGTTTGTGCGAGAGTTCTTACGATTAGATGACAACTTATTCGATTTCTTGAGACCTTCACGGTCATTTCCACTTTCACTTGTCTCGTCGTCCCATAAGTCGCTGAATCGATTTTTAGTGCGACTGTAGCTTGAATTAATTTCGGGATCAGACTCTTTGGCATGCATTTCCTCCTCAGATGAGCTTAAGCGGGACTTTCCATGCTTATTTTGGTACATGTCGTTTTCATCCATGTCACTATCCGATTCATCTGAACTATTAAAGCGCTTCTTCTCACGTTTTGCCCTCGATTTCTTGAGAGCTGAAAATTTGTCCTTAATTTTCTTTTCCTCTTCTTGCTTTTTGCTGTTTTTGCAGGAACGAGCCTTTACTTTATCGTACATCGACACATACGGTTCGTCATTGGCAATTTCAAATATTGATCGCTTCTTTTTATTGTCATCCGAATCGTCATCGTCATCGGAACTAACATCATTGAGATTGCGACGTGAATATTTCTTTTTACAACTTCCTTCTTCAGAAGATTCCGTTACTTTGCGATTCTTTTGATTATGGTCATCGTGATGATTTAATTTTTTGTTAGCCATTTCCGGTTGATGATTTTCAATTTCTTCATTAAAATCTCTCTTGGCGTTGTTGCTGTTGTGATTATTATGTCGTAGGACTGCAACATCTTCTTCACTCGAACGATCAACAAGATCTTCAGTCATAACTGATGACGAAGTGTCATTGAAATTAGTCGGCGTTTGATTTTCAGTATCCTTTTGGTTATCACGATGGTGATTATGATGATGATGTTTCTTAATCTTGTGCGCCTTTTCAGTAGTTTTTATAATGTTTTCTTTACTTGTCTTCTTCAGTTCATCGAAAATTGAATCCTTCGAAGAATTGACAACAGCAGTGGCATCGTTTTGTTTTGGCTTCGAATGACTTTCTTCATCTTGGTGAGACTTTTCTTTTTCTTTACTTGATGCTTTCTTCTCTTTATGATTATTGTGGTGATGATGATGATGGTGATGATGTTTGGAACTCGATTTTGTAGCTTCGTGGTGTTTTGGATCTTTCGAGATCTTGTCACCAACAGTTTTATTGTTTTCAGTATGATTTGTCTCGCCGGTTGAATCAACACTTGATACATCTTCAATACTGAGGCGTCTCTTTCGAGCCGGCGATGCTGGACGCTGTTCCATAGCTGGTGGTGCTTCAGACACAATTTTCTTATCTTCAATCACAATTTCATCTCTTGATTTTTTCTTATGTAAATTGTTATGATCAATTTTATGCTTCTTATCGTCATCTCTTTTCTCAGGCTCGGCATCTTTGCAGTTGATCTTTTTTGAATCTTTTTCTTTCCGAAAACTGGTCTCTTTTTTGACTTCGTCTTTTATTATCGGTGTTGATATTGTCGCTGCTTCATCATGTTCACTATTTTTTCGGCGATCTTTTGCATGATTCTTTTTCTCGCAATTATTCACTTCCGTCGACTGTTCCTTTTTAGGAATTTCGGTCTTAGTTTCTTCAGCTTTCGATGGCTGCTGTATATCTGATGTTGGTGCTGATGATTTCTCAATATTTTCATTCGTTACAGATTTCAATGTCAGCTCATTTGTCTCTACCGCTCCATATGTGGGCAAAGATGTGCTCTTCATCAGCACTTTCTCATTAGAATTATTATTAATATTATTTGTACTACTTTTGTTAGAACTAGAATTAAAATTATTTGAATTATTGTTGATTCCAGTTGTAGGTGTGGACAATGATTGCGTTAATGCTGGTGCGACTTCTTGAAGCGATACACTTTTTCCAAGAGCACAGGTCTTTGGTTTTTGAACCGTAGCCGATGTTGCCATTGTTATGGCAGTGCCTGATGGTGTGCTTTGTGCTACAGAATTGGAGCAAACCGCTGACGTCACTGATGTAGAGATCGAACTGTTGCAGGACGTCGTAACAATAGTGCCAGTACTAGATGGATGCGATAGAAAAGGATATTGCATGCCCTTCATTGATGTTATTGATGATGCCGAAGATGGATTCGGACTGTTATAGGGCGATGCTGTATTAGGACTGTTCAGAGGTGAACCAGTTCCCGATGAACTCAAGCGATGATGAATAGCTGTTGAAATTGTCACTGGCTGTTGAGCAGGCATATGCAGTTTTCCCAAAGTATTACTCAATGCGGAAGATGTTGGTGTTGCAATGGGTTCGACAGGCGTTGAAAGAGATGCCAATGGTGATTGACACATTGAGCCCATCATAGACATCAATGGTGATGATGTACCAGACAAGCTCAAATGACTCGCAACAAACGTTCCGCCAATTACGTTTTTTGTTGGCGCTGGCGATTGATATTTATCGTTAATATTTTCCAATCGCTTAAGATCCTCATCGAAGATTGAATTCTTTTTCAGAACCGCTTTCAGTAACTCGGGTGTATCGGGCACTGCGATCTCTGGTACTGTGTGACGAAAATTATTTACGTAATGCGAATGTGATGATGAATTAGATCGACCATTGCTACTCCAGCTATCATAATCTTCTGACAGTTTCTTTAGACGCTCTTCAAGTGACGGTGATGAGCTGGGACCGGATAATTCATCCAGTTCTTCTGCGGAATCGCTCATATTTGACAATGGTGATGATGGTCGAGGACTTGACAGAATCGGATCTGATGCGGAACTGCCGCTTGATATTGGAGGCATCAATGAATTCGACCGAGCACGTGTTGACGGCTGTTGATTTATTGCTGGCGTCGGACTAAGGGATCGATTTTTAAGACTAGAATTGTGTAAATGCGATGATACGGAGGTCTCAGACGACATTATATGCACTTTTTGCAACTGATTTTGTTGTCGCAACTGCTGATGGAAGGCTTGAGCGAACTTTGGGAGTGGTAAGCTTATTGGCTCTCTTGGTCGATGACTTGGTGGCTGCTCTCGCCTTGGATCAGAAGGAACAGCATTTTCTGGTCGCTCGTCAAAGAGTGGCGTACCAGGACGGGAGCCATCAGCACTTTCACCACCAGACGTTTCAAATGAAATAATGGAATTAAGCGGATGTCCGCGAGCCTTTGATGGATGATGTTCATTGTCGTTTAGTGCCACTGTTGCTGTTGAAGACGATGACGATGTGCTTGCAGTCGCAGATGTTTTCCTTCTTTTGTGCATCATAGCTTGATAGGTTTCATGGCTATGTGGGCCATAACGTGATAGACTATCGGTAGAAGGACGGCGGCCTGGCTTGGAGCCATTATTATGAGTTGATGACGTCATTGCGCCACCAGGTACACTCGCCGAATGCTTTATATTGCAATCGGATAAACGTCGAATTTCAACAGTCTTTCGCAGATGGGCCAAATCATTATGATGGTATCGGTGGTGATTGTATAAATGCGCTGACGATTCCCGATGATCCAGAACTTTTCCATTACAATTTGTTGTACTTGAATCATGGTGTGAATTTAGGTGTGCGCCATCATCAACATCCTGACTATATTTTACACGCTTCCGGGGACTTTCGGCTTCATCGCCACTGGACGGATATTTTTCTAGTTGATCGAGTATTTTGTGTCGTTGACACTCTAACGTCTTTACATCACCTAAAATGATAGAAAGCGTTTGTAAGCAATGTCAACGCATAAGCATTTAACAACTCACCTATACGCTTATCATAATACCATCTGTGTTTAGAGGATGATGATGTTATTCCAGAATTGGCTGATTCAGAATCAACACGCGGTTCTTGTTTAATATCACCTATAGAGATAAATTACGCAATGTTGAGTTTATTGTTTTGGGTAAATAATTTGTAATTTTTATATCTCACCTGGACTTTTATCACATCGTCTCTTAATTGATGATGATGTTATGTTTTCAGCATCATTTATATGATCAGAATCGCATCCCTGTTGACGTTCCTGGTCATAGCTACCATACGTATCTAAATATTCATTTGAATCGTAAATTTCTGGTGATGCGCCAGCGTATCGCAAACCACGTCGACCAACACTACCACTGGACGATAAGTGTCGTGGCGTTGATCCTGCGCTTGTTGGAGACGTTGTGCCACTAACTGGATTTCCTGGTCGACTAAAACTACTCGCTCTTGATCGACTTAGTGTAGATGCCAGATAGCGGGAATTCGTTGTTGATGCACTAGCAGCACTCTCAAAATTCACACCGCTAGCAGCTCCTTTACCCAACTGTTTCTCCATCTTGCCATAAAATGCATCTACACATTCTCGCGATGCAAAATCAATTTGTATTTTACGTCCTCGCATGTTCATGCCGCGTAATTCCTTCACAGCTTGTTGGGCATATTGAATTTGATCGAATGTTACCAGTGCCATTTTTCTCTCACGATCGATTGTTACTTTCTGAACGGTACCGAAGCGTGAGCACTGCTGTGTAAGATAACTCTCGTTCACATCGACAACACCATCAAGCCATACACAATTAGTGGGCATCGATTTACCGAATCCCAGTTTCAGGCGATTTGTGCCCAGATGATCGCCATCCATTGCTCGCATGGCTTTAACCACGGAAACAATGTCGGCGTATTGACAAAAAGCGTACGGAGATGGACCTTGCTTTTTTATATCAATTTCCAAAATTTCACCGAAGCAATCGAAATGTTTTCGCAATTCGGTAGCCGTTATGTCCTTTTCAAGATTACCAATGAATAACGTTCGTGTTGACTTCGGATGATACTCGTCTAATTCGACTTCGTATGGACGGAATTCATTATCGTCCACGTCATAGCCTTGGTACGGTTGAACTTCAATTTTACAGCCAAAAAACAATTTATCTTGCGACACTTCTAGTGCCTTCTCAACATCTTCGGGCTTTTTAAAGCACACTAATGCGTAACGCTCTTGACTTTGTCCCACAACTTTCACCCACGTCACTTTGCCGTGTTTTTTGTATTCATGAAATAGACCATCTTTAAGGGACGTATCGGATGAGCGCAACGGCAGGTTCTTGACGCAAATCGCGAGAGGTCGATTATCTTCTGAATGCACAGCCGGATTCGATCCACTCGCACTACCCGTTGATGAGGATAGCGATGATGTTGTACTGCAGCTGACCGGTTTATCAGCTGAATTTGTTATAGGCACCGTTGCTAGAGATGCCTGAAGATTTCTTCGATGTCGCTGATGAAGTGAATTAGTAGTTGACTTTCCAGTACTATTTGTCAGATGACGATTATTTTTGTTATTAAGATGATGAGAGGACGGTGTACTATGTGTTACTACTAATTCGCCAGCTGGACTCGGACTGGATTCGTGTGATGAAGGTGTTTCAGAATGGCTGCTATTCGTAGAACTACAACTACTCGGACTGCGTGAATTTGTTCGTGACGATCTTCCGCTTATTGGCGATTCACTCCCCGATCGCGACTTAAGCGATTTATTATGATGATGGTGATGATGATGATGATTGTTAATTAATAATTTAGATTTATATGGTACAGCACTGATTGGCTCAGAATTCGCTAAAAGTGTAGTTCCTGATGAAATTGAAGCCAATTTCGTATTGCTATTAATATTTGATGGAACAGATGTTGTTGATATTGAAGCTGTATCTATCAGATCACACGTATTGTGTCTATCGTACGATGAATCAGGTTGCTGAACCACCGTGTTGGAATTTG
Organism: Propsilocerus akamusi; assembly: GCA_018397935.1. NCBI lineage: Eukaryota > Metazoa > Arthropoda > Insecta > Diptera > Chironomidae > Propsilocerus > Propsilocerus akamusi. Next base: position 12,157,289 of record CM031468.1, on the reverse strand, counting down.
TATTGTTGTTGATGTTACTAGAATTATAATGGTTACGTGAGCTCGTCGATGATGGTGACGTTTCATACCATGTATTTGGAGTCAATCTATGATGACTAATTGGATTTGGTCTACAATTAAATTGATGATAACGATTATTATTAAGTCATAAAAAAATTATCAATTAATTGAAATGGTTTTTTTTTATTAACTTACCTATCTACGATTAATGAGTAAGGGCTATTTCTAAAATGACGATCTCGTTGCCGGCCTCGAATATCATAATTTGAGGATCGCCTGATGAAATCGCTTGCTGTTTCACTTGCTCCGCGATTGGTGTTTTGACTCGTGCGATCGTAAAAATTTGTTCTCTCGTAACCGGGCGAATGGTCATCTGATGATCTGTAATTGAAGGAAGATGGGAGAATGGAGAAATATTTACAAAAAAAAAATATTGTAAAAAAAATATTGTGATGTGTGAGATCACTAAATAATTGAAGTCTACTTTAAGTAGTTAAAAATTATAAACAATCATCATATAAGACTCCAATTGGAATTTTCAGGATGATGCATAAAGAGATGCAGAAGGAAACCCCCATAATTTAAAAAAAAAAAACGCATTCAAATTTCAACGCTTACTGATAACATCAGCAATCAGAAATAAAAATTTGATTGATTTCTTAATTTGTAATAAAAATAAATAAAACTTCTAAATGAGATGCAATTCGTAATAAGTAAATAATAATAATAATAGACCGTTTATCCGATAAGACGATAAGAAAAAAAAAAAAAACACAAAAGTAAAACAAACGATGCAACAAGGAAAATCATAACCTTCAAATTTATTATCTGTTCTTTACTAAATTTTTTTTGTTCATGTCTCATTCAATAAGATATTCATAATTGATAATCATAATACATTATTTATTCGAGACCAAAACAAACACACAAAATAACAATATATTCTAAAGTACCGTTTTTGACAACGAAATAACAACAATAAAAACACCTTTCATAACAATTGTTTGCATTTGAGTGCTCTGACGATGGAAGAAATCTTGATGGAAGTTGTTTGCATGAATGAAGAAAAACATTCACTGGATAAGTACCGACATAACGTGATTTGCAATTTTATTTATCAAATTCAGAGAGGGAGGTGGAGTGAAAAATTACAAAGTTCTGCCCCTGCGATCAATCTACAATTACCATCAATCTCTCTCTCATCGTCTACATCGACTAATTATATAAAATTAACAATACTTGAATCATCAGTTTTAATTATTAAATCATGATCACAGATAAGAAGCTAAGTCGTAATCATCAAAGATTACGAACCAAAAAAAATCAGGAACGACAAGACAACAAAATTATGATGAGAAAGTTCTACAAAGTACTTAAAATTATACCTATAGTTGAAAAAAAAAAAAAAAATTGGCATTCCACTCTACAAACATATGAATAAAACTCATTCTGGAGCAACATAAATAATGCACCACCATCTATTAATTGGACTCTAATGTCTCATGCAAGAAATTATATTTTCGAATGTCTACCTAATTATGAAGGAAACTATATGTAGCTAATTAAGAATTTCATTCAACAGAATATAAAAAACAAAATTAGTGCTTCTGCATTTCTATGATCCAGAAGAGGTCTAATCATATTTGTATTGTGGGGTACAATAATTGATTTATAGCCAATCTGAATGTGTGTTTGAATAGAAATTCCATACTAACCCATGACCGGATGATGTCGATCCATACCGTCCATGCTGTTGCATACTATCCTGCTTTATATCACTTATTCCGGATGCCATTCCATCGCCATTCAATTTACTATTATTCACTATACTAACGTTGTCGCTGTTGATGTTTATCCCATGATGCATTGTTGATGGTTCGTAATATTCGGTCGTTAGAATCCGTTCATCGAATTTGTGCTCGGCTGTATGGGCTTTTGATGCTGACTTAATGTCCATAAAAGCGATCGTTGCACAAATCCCAATTGTGCCAGTAAATCCAGATCCGTTACTACTAGTGACATTATTACTAAGAACATTGCTACAACTAATAATGACACCAATGGATGGCTCCGATATGGATCCAACGTTGGTCGTAAGGGTAGGATGATGCTGTCTAGAGTTATTGATGCCCGATTGATGTATGGAAGACTGGAGATGATCACTTGATCCGTTAACAGTTTGTTGTCCAGCACCAGGTTCTGTTGTTGATGTGATTGTGGCCGGGGGTGATGGCTGCGATGAGGGTACGGTGGTGATGATGCCACTTGATGGTATAATTTTAACACTTTGCACTCTGCCATATCTGCAATGAGGCAAATTGCGGGAATTGAAAAGAAAGACAAAAAAGAAACACAAACACAAAAAAAAAAAAACTAATAAAAATAAATATTCATAGATAGATGACAGAGTTATAGGAGTATTATAGGGAGGCAGTAATATAGACAGGTATAATATAGCAGGCGAATGATAGAAGTTATTTTCTTATAATAATATTATTATTATTTGTGTTGGTAGAATGATGATGATTGTTGGCGGCAGGATAACATTTTGAGATGAGTAATAACTTGGAAGAAATATTTATATATATATATATATTTATATTCTGATATATGTAACATTATTAAATTATGTAACAGCGATTAAAATGTGTCCATAGATAAGTTATATAAGTTTATAATATTCAAGAAAAAATTAAAACTATACGTTCTTTAGTTTGAGATGTCATTCGCAAATAATTGATGCATTGCTACACAAATAACATCTTGAACTTAATCATCATTCATCCATTAAATCCCAAAATTAAATTTTAAATAAAAGATATTTATAACAAAAGAAAAAAAAAAAACATTAAACCATAAAATGTAATAAAGTCGTCTATGCTTAGGTTACAATCAAGATGCAGACGCAGACGCACTATACACACCCACCCTAATTACCCGGCTGCGCAATTTTATATACAACAAAAATCCACCTTTCAATCAACAATCCATTTCGAGTTGTGCTATTTTGTGAGACTTGAATTGCATCATAAATCATGCACTTTATAAAGTCGCTTCGATTGTGCCTTTCTGTAATGTTTAAAGCTCAAACAGTTGAATCGAGACACATTGAAATGACGGCAAAATTGATCTTAAAGATTGAAATTTGTTGATTTTGTTGTTACTTGTCGGCTATTCAACACAAATTTGCAACGAGACAACTGTTTCTGGCATTTGAATAGAGCGAATAAAGGCGCGCGCATATTCTGCATTCAATGAGAAGACATTTAACGATTTAATTGATTAGTTTTTTTTTTTGAGGATTTATTAACAAAAACGTGACTCTAATGGTGACCTTCTACATTTAATAATAATAATAACTGACACACGAACAGTCTTATTAAGACAGGAATTGCATTCGATGGACATACATCAAGAATCGTGAGAAAAGTTCATCACAGAAATATTATTTGCTATATATTAGAAATGTTTCACACGATTGACATTTAAAATGAGAAAGAAGCATAAAAAAATCACATTTCCGAGAGCTCCGAAATGAAAACAAACATTTAAGATTTCTCGTTTCTTATTTGCTGTTGTGCATTTTTTTCTTTGGAAAATTTGTTAGATCTCCATGGCACTATGGCACCAACTGTTAACATTATATCACAGTCCAACTCTCTTCTTTTGTATGCATTCAGTGAAAGACTGAACGAGCTCAAAGGTTGATCACCAAGAATGGAAATGGATGTGGGTCAAAAGTTTAAGTCAAACTGGAAATTTCATAGATATACAATATTGAATAGAACGTGCCACTTTAGGGACGGTGAATGTATTAGCGAAATGGAAAATTGTGTCGAGTTCATGACAGCCTGAAATTCCCAACTATGTATAAAACTGGTTAGCGATGTATATCATGCCGCTCAACTCCGAGCACCATAATCTATTCCGTGAACTTTAATTTATTCAATGTATGTTTGTATGTATCTATGTTTGCGCAAATAAAAAAAAAAACAAGCTTTCCAAGCTTCTGCCAATTATTTTTTATTATAATGCCACAGCACATTCTACAATGTGTCCAATCCAATGCATTGGAATAATATATTTTTTCCATCGATATCAGCCATCATCGAGCAACATTATTAACATTATATACAGAAAGGCAAGGCCTATAATGGCATAAGGAACATAAGCAAAATCCAATTTACCGCTATTTATTAGAGAAAGAGCTTTTTGCATAATTTTAACATTGCTCGCAGAACATGTCGATTGCATTTGACTGCATACATAAATAGATGCATGCCTTTTCGACAGTAATCATATGTGCACATCAAAATTCATACATTCGGCACAAGATTCACTCATATTCGTGCACAAAGTTTTTTCTCTCTTTAATAATAGCTTTGATCTGAAATTAGACCTTGCACTGGCTCAAAGCATAGTTTCTTTTTTTTTTGACAGTTATGTGCTGCAATTACTAAATTAACAATTTTGAACAACAGAAACAAACACAAAAGAGACACCAAAAACGGTGCCTTAAATTTTGCTTTCCACTTCTTTTTACTCTTTTTTTTATGTTACAAAAGTTCAATGGACTTAATATATTTAATACTTGAGTTTTCTTCTTTTCTTTTGTGCGCACGTTTTCCGCCAGCAGAAATACAATTCTTGTAATCGCTTTGGAAATGGCTCGTTTCTTTTTTTATGCTAAATTGTTGCGTACATTCGAGTCGAGCGCTTACCAAATGCCCCGAATAAAAAGATTCAAATTATTTGTGTCAATATCAATTGAATTATTTAACATGTTAGAACCTTTTATCATTGAACAAAGTGGTTAATAAATTATATTTCACAAAACCTAAAGACGTTATCACTAATTAAGCTTTATAAACACGCGACTGAAAAACGTGAGTATTAAACAATAGGAAACGTGTATATTTGTTTTCGCAACTTGGTAAATACCTTATTGGAACTTAAGCAAGAAAATGTAATAACGCTGCAATAGTGCACAGTGCACTATTGATTCATTCATATAATTACGCCATTGTGCCCATCCACAACTGACCCAAAGTGATTCATAAAATTTATCTACGGCCATTTTTCAATGATTTATCGAATGTAAACAATCGTGATTGAATCGAGGAGCTTAATCGAGCGAGAGAGAAATTTACTGATGGCAATAAACTTTTCTACAGTAAGAAAAAACAACAACTTCGACATTAATCAATGCACCTAATCGGTCAATGACGGAACGAAATTGTATAAAGAGCGTTTCGTTTCGCGAACAAGAGAAAAAAAAAGTTTGCTTACACAATAATTTTTTTAATGGTCATTAAAGAGTCATTGAAAGATGATCATTAAGTTGTCAGTCATTATTGGAAAGAGATAGCACGAGAAAAAGTTTTCGCTTTGACTGTTTACTCTTGGGTGACATTGTTTTACGTAACTCAGCAACAATAAGACAAATGTGATGTTTACAAATTGAATATCAAATTTCTCATCAAACAACTGGATCATTGTTTACAAATATTCGGAGATTAAAGATCTTTCGAATTCACTCGGTTGCCGGTTAAGTAATTTAGCGCATAAAACAAAAATGCTATTTATGATACATGTTTGTGTCTATGCTCATCTCGGGGTGAAAAAAAAAAAATTTGGACCACCTCGATGAAAATTGTTTATAAAATGAAAAACTATTAAATGTGAATTTGAAATTTATTTACTTCAAACATACGCCACACAAAGAGAAACAGCTAAGAAATGTTGCTGAATGCCTATTTTGCCACAACTTAGCCTAAAAAATGCCGTTCACCTTCAGTCGTTTCATTTACCTATGATCTAGAAATACCAAAAAGCGCATAATGCATAGGTTTCGCATGTACAGCGCACACGCCACGCTATATTACATCAACTCGAATCGAGAGAAACTTTATTTGAAATTGACAAAAAAAAAATGTGTTAGTGAACGTTGTTAGCGATTCTTTGTGTGTGAATTTTGAATTGAGAATTGAATTTATGAAATAAAAATGCCAATTAAATTTTTATTTTCCTAACTGATTTAATGTACAGCGATTAGTTATGCACATGTTCGAGGCGAATAACCCAGAAACTTCATTCACAAAAAAAAAGATCATCAATTGGAATTTCAAATTGGAGCTTGAAAAGATTCCGTCAGATGTATCACGTTCTTCAGATTGTCGGAGTTTGATGATCTTTAAAATAATCTGACGCAAAAGACACTAAAGAAAACGACGAAAAAAATGAGGAAAATTGAAAAAGTTTCTGAAATGCAAAACTTTGAACTTTCACCTTGCGAGATGAACAAAAAAGAAAACGACACAACTGAAGCTGATTGCTCTATAGAAGATTCCAGTGTTAACAACAAAAGTATGATTTTTCTAATGAATGGTTTTTATTGTCATAACACTCCTCCTTCATATTTATCCCCTTAAAGTTTTATTTGACGACATACGCCACATAAATTAATAATTGCAATGGCAGAGCGCATCGTAAGTGAAACTTCCCAACCATTTTTATATCGTCCATCAATTGCAATGTTACATAAAAGTTTTCATATTACTCATCCTTCACGTCGCACTCATACATTGCAATGTTACACAAGCTTCCAGTGCTATAGAATTCCATCATCTATTTATAGCCTGTTCATCTATTCCAATGACAAGGAATTGGGCGACTTCCAGTATGGGGTGGAATTCAAATACATAACAAAATCTTTTCAGCATTGACTTGCGCAATTGTGAATGTTTCACGCCAGACAAAGAACCTGGAAAAAAATGTCAATCTCATTCCCTCACCGCTGACATCTTCAAAAAAAAAAACAAGTATAATATGAATTGTTACAGCATCGTACATTGAAAGGCAAACACAGAATGAAAATCATTTTTCGAATTTTGAACCCGGGCGTAGATGATGGCGCGCGCGAGCACTGGACTGGAATGAGTTTCAGGCTCACCCACACAGGAGTGCAATTTAAAAAAATATTATGGGGGAGAATGTTAAATTTATGGTTGGATGCAGTGAAATGGAATCATTCGAAATGCTAGGGAGCTTTTTAGAAAGAAAAATAAGCTTTTTTTGTGTACTTTATTTAAATCGGGTCATCATTTGAGCTTTGTCATAATGCTCCAATTGTTTGCAGAAAAGAAAAATAATAAAACCGAAACATAATGCACCAGCATGAAAATTCACAGAATATTTCAGCAAAAGGGACTTAATAGCATACATTCGAAATGACAAATAATGGAACTTGAAAATGATAATAGAAAAGTTCTGCACAAATTCCCGAAAGAAATGAAATGCGGGAATTCGGTATGGAAGCCATGGGCATCCCATAATGGTACTTTCATTCAATTTCATCCCACTCCAGGCAAATTTTAACAACTAACAAGGAATACATTTGACAACATAAAAATTTACAGCACTTTTTCCCCATTACTCTCTCTCACTATGTAGTTTACATAACTTTATGGTTCTATTCACTTTATGTACATTTCAGCATTGTTCCCGCGCTACATACGAAGCAAAAAAAAAATATTTGCACGATGTAAAGCACAAAATAGTATTTTTTTATATATTACTTTGCAACATACTCCCGACACCATGCTGGGGATTTTCTCAACTTTTTTTACAGCACCCGAGAAACGACAAGAGGGATTCAAGGAAGAACGTTTGTTGTTGTTGATTTTGAATAGAGCGAACTAAAGTGTTCAGTTAAAAATTTTTTTTTTTTCGTGACATTTCTAGTTGGTGGAGCAATAAAATGAAATTGCTTTTTCACTCGCTAAAGCATCCATGGAGCCATCGAGCCCTTCCTGCTGTGTGTAAGAATAATGATAGTTCAGAAAACGTATAAATAAATGTAAGTTCTATTGTTGAAATAGGTTAAAATATTGCGAAAGGTATTTTTTTTTGCAACAATTCCCTGGGCGAGAATAATGTAAGCTTTTTGAGCCCGATATTTTGTAATTCATTCATTTGTATGAAAGAGCATTTTCAACCCACAAAAAAAGAAGAGAGAATTAGGTCATTGGCTTCGTTTGCAAAATTTAAAATGGATTTTGTTGGCAATATATCAGGTCTGGCCTGCATGCCTGGATGAGTGGAAGCAATCTGGAGCATGGGCTTGACCACCACATACATGTTGTGTGGGCGTCGAAAATGTTTCCGCTTGAATATCGTTCATTTTGCGGCTGATGCAGGTTGAAACAGGATTTTAATGTGAAAATGAACTTCCGTCTTGTTCTCTCGCTGCTTGACCCATTTTCAATGTAAAAGCTTTGAGCACTTTTGAAACATTTTCTTTTATCCCGAACCCGAGCATCATTCACAAATGCCCGAACAATATCTGAATAGCTTTCTTATGAAACATTTTAATTAAAGTTTTCGACACTTCAGAATTTCTGCAATGTAGATTGAAAACTTTTCATTAACTAGAATTGGTGACAGGACCGAGCACTCGATTGAATCTACAACCGCTATGTCGTTCGTTGTCTGATTTATTTGATTTTTATTAACTTAAATTTATACGACAACGTTAACGATACCGAGAGATGGAAACGAAAATGCTTTGCCATCATCACAAACACCATCAATTAATTGCCTTTAGATTTTCATCCTGGGTCGGGCGAGAAGACAAGAAAAAAATTTAATTAACTTTGTTTCGCTCTTCTTCTTATCTTTCATTAACTGAACCCACCACCATCAACACTTTGATCAGTATTAAGTTCTTTTTAACATCATCCAGCCAGTGTTCAGAACACTGAATTGAAGTGTAACATGCTCGAATGTTTTTTTCTTCTTTTAATTACCAAACATTTCACGCCACTCTGGTCATGTGTGAATGGACCCAAGTGCTATAATCAAATAGCTCTGCATCAACATTGCGCAACATTTATTTGTTTTAATTACAAGTTTACAAAAGTAAAAGCGCTAATGAAAGCATCCCGAAGGAAAATCATTATGCAAAAAAGGATTCCTTTGTACATCATGAAAGCTTTTCTTTTGTCACATTCGTACCAAAATAATAAAAAAATTAATCTGAAGAAAACTCACAGAATGAAAAAATCCCCGTTTTTTTTCTTAATTATATCACAAAGACAAAAAAAAGGTATTAAAAACGCACGATTCCGACATGCGAATATTTTGACCAAAAACTCAAAAAAAAAGTATAAGAGAGAATTGTGTAACTTTGTAGTGTTTTTTATGCATTCACATAAAAGGTTTTTTTTATGAACAAAAGTGATTTCATATATTTATTTCTAGTGATTTTTTTTATGCAGAAACTTTTTTTGTACAAGGCGACATCATGTCTCTGGTTTGGGGATGATTGGAATAACGATTTAATTACCTGTAAAGATAGAAAGAAAAAAAATCTCGAATTAGTTATGTAATACTATTAAAATAAACGGCAGGTTTGATGACACAATGACACAGAAATCACAATGAAGGAATTAATTAATGGAATGATGACAATTTTAATTGTCTCAGCCGATTAATTTAGTCGTTCGTTGCCCGTCTGGCGATTAATTACCGCGTGTCGCTGAATTATTAGGAATTGAATTACTTTTGTGCTGCTTATGGCAGTAGACACTAATAATTCATCAAACTGTTAATCATCTGACTCACAATCTCACAATGTATCGTATCAGATGCGATCGTAATTCATCATTTAATAACATTTGAAATCAGACAGTTCAACGATCTTTGGTCATGATTTAAAAGTCAATAGACAAGTTCAAGATAGCCACGACGACAGAATTTTCAAATCTCATCAACATATTTTTTTTTCCTTTCCCGATCATCTTATTATTCAAAATGAAACATTCAGAATCTTCTGGAGTATGAACCCGATTCGATATAGAAAATGTGCATCTGTCGCTTGATAATAGATGCAATCTCGGTGTCATATAATATATGTCCATATTCAAGGTTCATTTTTATCATATTGATCATTGTTCTATTGCATGTGTTTCCGCAGATCGCATGCACATTAGATCAGCGAATCGTATGATTTGTGAAACTGCAACGGGTGAATTGAATAACAATGAATGTCATTGTGTTACATAAGAGAAGTTGAAACAGAGCTTTATTAACAAATAAATTTATGAATCGCAGTGCATAAAATATTACAATGATGAGAATTAAGTTTTACGAATCAATTATAAGGTGAACCATGTGATCAAAGTTTCGTTTACTCCACTGTTGATGTTTACTGAATACTTTTAAGTCGTTATTTTGTTTTGCTCTAAATAAATAATACAAAAATGTTCTTATCACTTTTTAAACCTTTCGACTCGATTGCGACTAATTAATCAATAACCAAAGTCCAAAAAGAGCATCAGTCGCAAATGCCAAAACAAATAGCGAAACCGGCAAAAAGCATTCAAGCAAAGTGTGTTCAGATCATCACCAACATCATCATCAGGTAATGTAAAAGAAAAGAAAGATTTACGTGTTGTTGTGTATCTTTTATACAGCTTCAATATAAGAGAAAGTAGGACATTGACACTGATTGAAAACGAGGCATCGGGTTGTTATTTTTTTTTTTTCTTTATTGCTGAATACAGATAAACAACAAATCAAAATGGCTTCCACGCGCAACTATATAATGATAATGAAACTTCTTTTTATTACGAATTTGTAGAAAGATTCAAGAGCAACGCGAGATGTACATAAAGATTTCAATTAAGAGTCGTAAATGGAATATTTTCTCCGTCTTTTGAAGATGATTAATGAACTGTTTTGCAAGCTCGAGCTCCATGAAGTTTCCGAAAAAACATTGCAGAGATCACACTGACAAATTGACGTGATTCATGCGTTATATGGAAATATTGTTGTGCAAAAGAATGATATAGACTATGCAAATAAATCAACTTAAAGCTGAACAAATAAATCTGACACAGCAAGGAATAAAGCAAATCTCTTTTTTTCTGTGTCGTTATCCAAATTCAGAGATTTTCCATTTTGTGATAAGACTTCTTTTTTTTTAAGCGAAAGAAATCTTTTGAGTTGCACAATTTTTTTTGACATCATCGCCGCACAAAAGATCTCATTATGTCCACCAAGCAGATCTCATTTAGAGATCATAAATGGGAAGCTTTAAACAATTGTTAAGGCCCGCAACGTGATGAGACAACAAAGAGAAATCATTTATTTAATTTTTTTTAAATAAAATTTACATTCACGCGACCGACATTAAGTTTTTATGTTGCTATCAACTATTTCCAACAAATGATTGAGGTCCCGTAATATGATTTTATGTAAATCATTTAGAAACGACACATAATGGAGGCTATGATATGAAAGTACCGCATACAGCCAACCAATAAGCCCATAATGGATCTAATTAATCGTCTTACATTGTATGCATATCACTGACGGCATGTGGATGTTGTTTCTTATTCTAATTTCACGGGCATTCTTTCTTTTTCTTTTGCTTATTTTCCCCGTTTCAAGATCGCAAAAAGCCATAACAAAAAGAAAAAAAAAAATTCGCGTTTACATGAGAAATGCGAAGTAATTGAAAGAAAGAACATAAAATAATACAAGAACACATGCAAGCCACGTCACTGGAGAGTGTTCACACAATTTATAAATATCCATCCAGTGTTTTTGGAGCCGGAAAAACTGGTTAGCAAAAGTTCTATACGTAAACGAGATTTTTAATGTGATGGGAATAAAAGTAATTTATAGTTCTATATACACAACAAAACCATTGACGATTCCGTCTCGCTCTTTCTCTCCAAAACGATCAAAACAAAAATAAAGAAAGGAAAAAAAAACACGCAATTAAGAAATTGTACAATCTTGAACCTGTTTCATTCTCGTCTCTTTCTTTTGGTCCGAGATTTCTCAAAAAAACCGACATAAAGGATGGAGATGGCATCAAGTAACGATAACAATTTGTAATAAACGCTTTTGATTTTGATTGCACAACACAATGTTGCCAAAGTAGATATTACAATGAAATTGATTTTCTCTCTCTCTCACTCCTTTTCCAGCCATTCCCTCATTTTATAATTGCGTATCTCTTACTCATTCCACGCAACATAATAAGCTGCACAGGGCTTTTATTTATATTCCACTTCAATGGAAGAATTCATTTTCAAGACGTCTCTCGTGAGTGACATTGATTGTCGTTCATCATTATGCCCCTGGAGAAAATGGGCTTGAAAATGCGCGGCCCCAGCTACGTTGTGCTCGGTATTTTCAATTATTATTTTTTTTACAGTCTCTCATTATACACCTCACTTGAGATGAAATAACCTGGAGCTACATGCTGCTGTTGTTGAGACAGATTGGTTGTGACAGTGTTGTGCGCAAAGAGAATAGCGAGATGGAGGAGGGAATCGTATACAAATCTAATATCTTCAATCGTTAGAAAATTGTGTAGAAAGCCTCAAAAGTCTATTATGAATGCAAACAATAATAATGGCTGAATGCCCAATAAAAGACGACAGAAAAAGCGGTTTTCGGTTGCTCAAGACTACAACTTCATAATGCAGCAAGAAAGTGTCATAAAACCCTGCGACGAGAAGAAATCATCATCAAACAATGTTAAAAAAAGCACATTTAACAGCCAAACTAATGGCACTCGAGTGAAATGTTTTCCTCATAAACCGCAAAAAAAGACAACAAAAGTCTCATAAAAAAACCTGCGCCGTCACCGTCGATTTTGTTGTGTAAATGATTTTCTAATTTCTATTTAAGAGTGTTTCGGGCGATGAACGGGTTATTGAACTCAGCATGTCCAATATTAAATTTTTTTAACACACCGAAGTTGTAAAGTTTATTTTCATCAGCAACGTCGTCATCATCAACATTTCTCCCATTTTCATATTCGGCAATAAAAAAAAAATTTCTTCAAAAGTTGTTATTGCCATTGCCACTCTGACTGGATACTGCCACTCTGGCTGAGACGTAAGTAAAAATCCGATTATGGAACGTAATACATGTACGAAAAAAAGGAATTTGAAAATTGCACAATGAAAATGTTATAATTGAATTAAAATGCATAAAATGCATCTAGATGTATCGCTCCCCCTCGCCAACATTCCGTAGACAGAATGATGTTCGGGAAAGGGGGGGGGGGAAGGGAGCCGACAGACAAACAAATTCACATACATTTGCGAATCAGAAGCGTAGTGTCGGAACAGCGGATGGACATGCAAATGTATATCCAAAATTTACATTTTGTGCTACGAACAGTTCGAGCGTAAAAGGTGTGCGGCGACGAATCTCAGTTAATCACGAGACTCCAATTAAAAGTGCTTTAATCCAAAATACATTCAAATCGTGCTCAGTCACTCATAGACTTTAAAATTTATTTACATTTTGCGACGATGCCACTTTTTCCATTTCATCCAATATATTATAATCAAGTTTTAGATTTTTGAAAGTCACAAACAACATTGCCGAGATAAAGTGCGGTTTTAAATATTTTCCACGCACACACACTCATTTCTTGCTTATATTAATTAATCATTATGCGACATATACGAAATGGATGCGAAAAAAAAGTTCTCGAACTGTCTGGGCTGAAATAAAAAGAAGTTAATTGCGTCGCTACATTTTGTGCCCTCTCTAAATAGCAAAAGGCATTCATGATTCAAATGTATTTGTGTACAAGCCACGAGTTATTTACTAAACATGGACTAAAAATGATTACAAACTTTCGTATATGAAATTTGGTGTGCTTTGACAATTCGAGTATTATGTAATTATGGCGAAAATGACTAAAAAAAGGTGGAAGAAGAAGAAATATTTGCCAGTCATATTTTGCTGTTTCTGAGTTTTACACATTTTCATTATGACGACGTCAGCAAAAAGATAACATAAATGTTAAAGTTTGGCAACGTCGCATTTGTGTACACATCATCGATTTTTTTTCTTCTTCTTTTTTGTCGTTGACTCGTGTGTTTCTTTAGCTGTATTACACATTTTTGAAAACGTCTTGAAAATTTTTATTTACTTAAAATGGTGAAATACTACTAAAATGCCTTCGAGACTGATAAGGTTGTTCCAGTTTTTTGTTATATATTTTAGAAGAGTTACAAATAGTTTTTAATGAACTTCGCATGCCTGGAATATTATTGAAAACTAAAAGCAAAAGAAGGAAAATAATGCACAGTTCGAATTTACTGATAACATCATAAGGCATTAACTGTATTTTGCATCACATGTCATATTCCACGTTTGCACATTAATACCATTGTGAAATATTGCTGTGCATCGTAAAAATAATTCTTCAATTTGGGTCTTGTTAAAAGGAAGGGAAAAAATAAAATTCCATTCAACTGTGTCCAATTTACTGCTCGTCAAATATTTTGCAATGAACAAAAAAAAAAATCTTCACACATTAATTGATGTTTGCGCGACATCGTTGCCTTATAATTGCATTCGCAGTGCAACGGCCAGCCCTGGGAATGAATTTCCGTTTGATGATTGTAGATATTTTTCAAAACTGATTTTTTTTTATTGAACTGATAAAGTGCAAATAGTAATAATAAAAAAAAGAAGAAATTATATAATCATGCAGGAAAAAAACTTTTTTTTTGCTTTACGTTTGTTGTTGTCGGGGGCCGCTGTTTTGTGCTTTTGCTGGCCGACCCGATCAATGGCTGAACAAAAAGAAGAAAATAATTTACCTATACAGTTTTAAAAGCAAAAAAAAAAAAAAACATATACACAGTTTACAAAATAATTTTCATTCCCAAACCATACATCGGCTGACTGACTCATTGTCGACTGTTTGAGAAACATTCGGCCATTTGCTGTATACGCGTCACCAATACATTCAAATTACTTGGAGCGCTAGCGACGTCGAGTTTTTTTTTCCCTCACAAAAATATATATTTTTTTTTTGTTCTTTATTTTTTCATTGCCTCACGGGTTGCGCACGCACATTCACGAGGCGGAATTGGAAAAAAAATATACAAATTTTCAGGATGATGTTTGATTATAAATATATATCTCTCCAAGACCTGTATTTTTGTGTTATAATCAGAGAGAAGGAAGATAAAAACAATTTTACGCTAAAATAAAAAAAAGATTCTTCCAAATTTTGGTGTCATTAAACAAGAAAAGAAAGAAGGAAAACACTTTTGCGCAATGGAGAAAATCTTAGTATTTGTTATTATCGTTTACTCTCGACGTCTCAATTCCGTCCAGCATATACCGGAGTTCGCCTTTTGTTCGATTTTTCTTTACTTCTCGCAACAATACCAAACAAAAGAATATCGCAAAAGTATAAAATTATTGTATGGATGCTTATGGAAGAAAACGATCGAAGGAAAAAAAAGGTTTTTTTTTTCTTGTTTGATTATGGAGCCGGAGAGGGTTTCATTTGTTCTCGAATCGAGTGGATGAGTTTCGCGGAAAAACAATTGAAAAACATTTTTTTTATACCTTACTCCCATCCCAACCCAAAAATGTAACGCGGCCATGTTACTTTTTTTTTCCTTCGTCGCAAACTTTTCAACATCTTAATTTATCTTAGCATTTTTTTTTTATTGATTTTTTAAACTGCTAAATGATTTTTTCCTCTATCTTGTTTCACACCTGCGATCGTGCACTTGCTGCTCATCTTGAAAAATGTCGACTTTGGATTTTCGAGACAATGCTTAAAAGCATGTGACACTTTTTTCGTTTGTCATTTTTATTTTCTAGTGTGTGCATAATTTTCGTCGTCGAAAGATAAACAAACCGATCCAAAATGTTTGGACTTTGATGAGTTATCTTCGAGTTGAATGCAAATAATTAATGATAATCCTCTTAAGTCATTTAAACATCCTTCACTAATTCTTTCAAAGTCAAATGGATCAGTGATTTTTTGTGTATGCATTTATGTGTGTGTGTGTGAGTTATAACCATCATTTAATGATCTCGCTTTATTGTGTTAAAAGACAAATAATTACCCGAAAACAAAAAAAATAACTAACAGTTATGTAAACGTTATTCCGACATACGTGTCCAATATTAATTAATTGAAGGTGAATTTTGATCTGTTGTTTGTGTCAATTATTATTTTTCTGTATTCAATTGAGCTAATTGACCTTTTATTTGTTTTGCATCTATGCCTACTGCTGCCTATGGCATAGTGATAAAAATGATAGCGAGCGAGTGCAGTCGTGTTGTTACACGTGTATGACCTTCATGGGAGGTCAAATTAATAACAAAGATATAAAATATTTTGATGAAGAAACTTATTCCATCAATTCCGACAATGCAATGAACTTAATATCAACAAATGTCATTTGTTCAATTTTTACGTTGATTTGATATCATACACAACGAGTTTATGTGATATGAAGCAAACACTCGAAGATAACTTCGAGCCAAAGACGAATAAAAATGTCGTAAGAAAAAAAAAATCTAAATTTGCCAAAAACAAGAAGAAATTGACGGTGATTTATCAATTTGCAGCCATGATGTCGTGGGTTCTTTCTCCCTGATTATTGTCGTTATGCAATCTCCAGCCAGTTGTTTTCTTTTCGGCTTAATTGATAAAAATTGTAATTCATAATTCGCGTTTCGAGCGACTGTAATGCGACAGAATGAGATATTTGTTGTTATCATGGGTTCCATCATGACTTGCTTGCTTGGTTAGGTCTTTTAACGATAATAAAGTTTCTGTATTTCTACTTCCACAGAAATAAGTGAATATTTTCCTTTTGCATAGCTCCATCAAGTTAATTTGATTAAAGTTTACCGCATTATCACTGATGAAGATTGATGATGATCTTCCAGAATTAGAAGCTTAAATGTGAGCTTCTGTCTATATGACCATACATCGATAACATCTTAGTTGATTGGTCGAGGGAGATAACACTGGAATAGCACTCGTTCAATTTACATAAAGCATTTTAATTTATTCCAGCTCGTCCTGACATTTTTCACTTTTGATCTATCGATCCCAGTGTAATCTTTCAGATGAATTAACGAAAGAAGATAAAAAAAAATGTTTTCAAGTATTTTGAAGCCGGAATTGTGAACTTGCTGACGCCATCGCAATCGCCCCAAAATTACCATTCCATGCAATGAAATTCAGAGAGCTGATGGAGAAAAAAACGACAAACATCAAAGTGATTCAGTGCAGATGAATATACATTTTTTTTTGCTGCATCAGCAAACGTCAATATCAGTTGATGGTCATGGCGCGCGGCAATCATGCATTATGAGATTGCTCGCGATATGATAGCGCAATCATCATCATTGAAATGGGTCATTAAATGAGTCAGATTCGGCAATAATAATTTTTTTAATAATTGCGATTTAGAGATACAACGAAGCGATGTGCAGACAAAACTTTGCGCGACATTTGACATAAAGCTTCAATTAACTTTTGATCCAATTTGATATTGTACAATTTTAGAGCTCTAGCTCTCTAATTGATATTTATATTGGTTGTTTAGTCGAACTCGTCATAACACAGAGTTTTTTTTTTTCGATGGTGAAAAATTTTAAGCTTCAAATTATCAGACACACAAACAGACGGGACCAAAAAAAAGAAGCAACATTCATCTCGACTCAACTCTATAAAATATTTCGTAATCCTCGAGCTGTGCGAATGAATAATCTCGAACGAAACCTTCTTTTTCAGCTCCATAAAAAAATAAAATAATCCCTCAAATATTGATTTTCACTACGGTTCGGAATTTGAGTTTAAAAAAAAAAAAATGAAAATCGTTTTCAACCGGATGAAAAGGAGGAGGGAGGGCGGCGAATGAGAGAGCTTTTCCAGGAGATGGATGGATTAAATTAAACTTTCATGATTCATCAGTGTCGGTTGAATGTTGGTTATTTATCACACGAGAAAGCTCACAACCCGACAACCATTATACATACGCCCGAGGCTTGCATAATAACAATAATAATACTAATTGAAAAATATGTCATCCGGCAGTTGCCTTGGTTGAAGGAAGTTTGAGAGCTTCATCAACAGATATGCGAGAGAAGTTTTATTTTTCACATTTCCGAAGCTTTTTCGATTCACCGGAAAATTCATTTCCTTGAAGCTAAGTAACAATGAGCGCTTCTCATCTCATTATTGGTTCGCTCTCTTCGAGCTCATTTCCGTTTCAGTTGCTTTGAAGAAATCATTTTTCTTTCCTTTTTTTTTCAGATTAATGACGCAAAAGATTTTCTGTCTTAATTATCTTACAACTTTGTTTTCCACCCAAATGTCCAACATGCTCAATGCCCGGACATTCATTGACAGTCGAAGTGACGGACGAAAAATGAGTTTGAGACACACTGTAGAAGATGTCTGTTCGAGACTTTAATCCTCTTTCGTAAATCTTATTGCTTTTTTCTATTTTCCTTCTTTATTGCTATTGCGGGAAAATTGACAGATCTGTGATGATGAAGGACATTGTGCAACAAACCAATCAAATTTAGTAAGAAACAACGTTCGATTGAATTCAATTCGATGACAATTACCTGCAAGTAGACAATGAAAGATAAATTAATGGAAAATTTAAAAGAAAATTGTTTTCATAAAATAATTGAATTAATTATATAAAACCAGACAAGCTTCAAATAAGGAATAAACAAAAAAAAAAACTGTTTTCTAATTGGAAGCAAGCTCACTAGACAATGTGAGGTCGCATGGAATAAGAAATTTCTAGCTTCGATCTTCCTTGAAAGCCGAAAACCATAATGAGTGTGAATCAACCATTACGGCCAGTTAGGCAATCAAGGGTAGGTACAATAAAACATTTATTTCATAGCGAAGGTGAGTTGGCACATTACGTTAATCAGATTATCACAGAGCTTCTCAATTTTTCATTCCATCCGAAGGATTATGGGAACGAGAATCTTGGCAGTGACACACGCGATGGGGCTCATTGCAAGAGATTATGGATGATGTGAAAAGGATCGCCGACGATTTTGTTTTTTTTTTTTTTATATCTAAATATATATATGGAAAAGCGAGCGAGCGCAATCAAAAGCGGATTTTCCTTTCAGGATCGGAAGCAAAAAAAAAAAATTTCCTATTAAAAGTTGAGCTTTTTCTTAAGCTTTAAGCTTTTCTATGCGCTATCAATCTCGCCTGTCGTCTCTCTAATGCGCACAGACTTTGGTTTTAATCTCCTGCAGAGCCTTTTGTTGGTGTGCGATGAAATTGAGACCGCGAGGAATCAACAAATGGTTGCAATATATCACAAATTTCCATTGAATGAACGCAAAAATTAAGTTCATCAAGGAATATTTTATGGCTTCGTGCATAATGGACACGCACAAAAAAAAGAGAGAACGCTGTTGCTTTCTAAACTGACGAGTCGTATTCGTGCAATGATGTCACCAGAACTATATATTTAAGGTTTTCAGTTCATTTAAATCGATTTCATTGTCGACAATGGAATGAAAGTAATGGCAAAAACGTGCTGAAAGCCTCGAGAATGGGCAATTTTATTTTCCCAATGGACATTTTTAGAGCATGAGTCATTGGAAAAATCAGAAACCTTCCTAAAAGCAAGAATGAAAATCATCTTTATGGTAAAAATCGAAATTCAATTTATTTTACATTTGATGGGCATTATACAACATCAAGGCATTGTAATATGCTCGTATATCATTTCAATCATATAACACCACATGAGCCTTCTGATATCTATAACCCGACATCAATTGCGCGCACCTTTATGCGTAGTTAAAATAATAATTTTTCTTCTGATGAATCACAAAATATCGTTACATAATTGAAATATCAGAACTTCGCCCACACCACACGACGCAAGGCCAGTCCATTGTCCAGAAATATCATGTAATATACCTCACGTGTCCACAACAGTCGTCTTTATTCTCAAGCACCTAAAAGCCTTCAAAGCTTGCGGAAGTGTTTCGTAGGGCTTCACTGCTTCACTATCGATATCAGTATGACTATTATTTTTTTTTTTGTTGTTTGCATTGTGATTGTTATTTAACAATCATCTACATGGGTTTGATAATGAGATACTGATAAGACATGAATTTGTAATTACACAAACAAAGCTCTAAAACGTTGGTGACGCAGTTTACAAATAAATGGAAACGCAATTTTCACACGACAAGAACGTTAATGGATCGTGGAATAACAAAAATACTTAAAGGACGTTCGTGCTTGCACGCATCAACGCGCCCAATTTACTCTATTCGTCTCCCACTCTATTTATTCCATCACGATAATGCCAATCGGATGCCTCGGTGGAAATTGTAAATCGATATTCAATTTGAAGAAAAGATTTTGTTAAAGAATCGAATTGCACAAAGCAACGATGCAAATATTATAAGAAAATTCTCATCGAATTTCATTGTAACATAAACCTTCTTGCACAAAAAACACAAAATGTGCTTCTTCTTACTCACGCATTAATAATCTGATGTCTAGACCTGGTTGAAGGGGGGAAAAAGGAGCAAGAAAGAAAGGAATAACAACATAATTTTCTGCATATTGTGCAACTTATTTGGTTTCGCAAATCGTCATTTTTTATAATAGTTTCGCAAATGAACCAGTTCCATATAGAAAGCGGTTTGAGGACGCTTTGAGGTTTACACGAACCACAAATAGACAATAAATATAAAATTTGTTATTATCTTTTAGCAATTCAGTGGAAATTGCGATTCCGGAGCTTTTTTAATTTTCTTATTCCATACACCATTTGGGAATTTCATTCTTAATCTTTGCGGTATCTGAAAGTTCATCTCGGTTGGCACACAATCAAATTTGGCAACGGTGCCGTCATAAAATCTTGCTGACATCACAGAATATAAAACTCACAAAATATAATTTTACAACTGGAACTCACAGTGGTGGGTTAAAAGTTTTCGTATGTTCAATTCTATCATGAGCCAGACACCAACCACAACGACACCAATGCAGTTCATTTGAATTATGTAGGAAAGTATTTTTATTTTTATTATTTATTTCCTCGGCAACGACCGAAGAACGTCCCGAAGAAAAACGTGCATGGGAGCGAAAGTGCACAGCAAAACAAAGTCCCAGAAAAAAAGGAAAAGAAATTGTTCACATTTTTTGGGCAAAAGAAGGAGACAATCGATTCCATTTTGTTCTTTATTTTTATTATTGTTTTCTTTTCTTGTGAAAAAATTTTTGCTCTTTTTTTGGGTAAAAATTCGCGAGACGAGACCGAAGTAAATTTTTCAGGAATTGTGTGGATCGTTTTCAACATTTCAGCAAATATCTAATGAAATATATTTCTTTGCGGCTTTGAGACTACAATTTCGTTTTATAATATAGACGATGAGGTCACATGAGATAGTGCTGGTTACGTTCAGATACATTTATACAAGCAGGTCAACTAGGTAGCTCTTTTTTTTTTTGAGACCAACAGCATACATACAAGATTCAGATCAATTCCAGTTCGAGTCATCAAAACAGAGAAAGAAAAAAATTGTCTGAAATTGAAAATTGTGTGCACAAACTGTCGTCAATTTAATTTAATTAAAAGCAATTTGTGTTGTTCTGTTTCTCAAGCGCAGCAACATCTTGTGACATGGCATCATCTCATGAGTTTCTAGGTTTTATTACTGAATTCTGTTTTTTTTTTTTTTCTGTTCTTGGTGTGTCGACGATAAGCAAAAGAAATTACAGAATTCGAAAGGAGTGAAAAAAAAAAATGAGTGATAAAGAAACAACGAAACCATCATCGAACTAATGGGTTTGTGCTGCTGGAGAAGAGAAGAAGAAAACAGAAATGAATGGCAACCTGAAAGACTGGTTTCACTATATATGATTATGGTTATTGAAACGAGCCACAACCAACATCCTCTTTTGATAATTCTTTTCTGAATATAAACTTCTTATAAATGTTGTCTTCAAAGACTTGTTTGAAATGGCTGATGATGACTGTTGTAAATGATGAAAAGAACTTATTGATATCAATGTATTTAATGTATGTATGATGTCTAAATGAATGTTAAAATTCTCGCTCGTCGTGTGATGTGGAAATTAAAGACGCAACACATTCTTTTGTAATGGATTTCTTATTAATCATTTTGCATGTTTTTATTTTATTTTTTTTTTAATATTCGTATCGCATGTTTATTGCCGCAACTTGTTATATCAATCAACATAATCTTAGGACAATGAAAGGCATAAAAATGTATTTTTTTTTTTTCTTTAAGAAAGTAATTTCTACTTTAGTTACGTCAATTGACTTTTTTAAAGTACCTATGAAAATGAAAATTATTTGCAGATTACGATCACATTATTGATGAATGAATCCCATTAGTGTTCTTTGTTCCATTCATGTTTTTATTTCGCGTTTTTTGCTGTTAATTAAAAAGATTTCCTTTCTTTTTTTATATTTTTATTGCGTCTTATTCCTATTCTCTAACTAATTCTTTTGAAGAATCTTTGAACCCATTGTTCATGTTGATGGTTCTGGATCGTTTCTTAATGTTTCTGAGTTGTGAGAAACTTAAAAAAAAAATGTGATGGAAATAAAGCGAAAATTTTTTGGTTTTCGTTCTGGTTCGAACCTTTTTTTTTGTTTTTTTTTGCTTAAAAACTTTGACGATCATTAAAGCGTAAAAACAAATGAGCATTGAGACGCTTTTTTTGGACATTTTCTTGGTAAATTCTTGAGAAATAATAAGAATAGTTGCCTGCTTTTCCCGTCACGGAATAATTGAGGCGTTGCAGGAACAATTATGGAACAAAATTTGCATAAAAAAATAAACTGCACCAGAATTCCCACTACAAAAAAAACGTCCCAAAGTTGATATCAAAGAGCGAATATTTTTGCATTTTTTCTTACAAGAGATGCCTTGAAAAGAATTTCAACGACACCCATTCACACATTCGCCCAGTTAATCACATAAATTTTCCCTTGAGACATTATTATTCCAAGAAATTGTGTGTGTGGATCGTTTTAACACCTACTCATGCCCCAACATAAAAAAAGACTATTATACGCCATTTAAATAAGACACTGTGCCCGAAATATTTCAGAGCGTCTTACAAATTGCCTCAATACACAAATAAACATAACGAATCTCAAGTGAACGTGACAAAAATTCATATCGAAACAAAATATTACAAATAGATTTGCTGCGTTCCGACTCGTAGTGCAAAAGAAAAATGTTTTACAGTCATTGCGACGTTGTCAAACTTCAAACGAGAAATAAAAAAACACTTTCCAAGTCAAGCAATTGCAAAATGTTCGTTGGGGAGACTTAAATGAGTTTTTTGCTGTCCGCCCACGCCAAAATACACAAGAATGAAATATAAAAAAAAAAATTACTTAAGTTTGGCACATAAGGAAACCGTCTCTCGGTCTCTCGATTGTTTGTTTCTCTTTTTTTTTGTAAACTTTTTTTTTTGTTTTGCAAACGCCAAAAATCGCATGCTGACTTGAAGTTGTTTCTTTTTTTTTTTGTATGTGAATGCGATTTTGTGTGACTGTGGACACCAGAAGTTGATAGACATACACGTACCGATGTTGTATAGGTGGACATGGCGATTTTGCCGACATTTAATTAAAAATCGAATCAAACCCTCGCACTGGTGAACGAATGATTG
Organism: Propsilocerus akamusi; assembly: GCA_018397935.1. NCBI lineage: Eukaryota > Metazoa > Arthropoda > Insecta > Diptera > Chironomidae > Propsilocerus > Propsilocerus akamusi. The sequence goes on along the minus strand of CM031468.1, from coordinate 12,133,765 downwards.
CAATCAAAAAGGAAATTCATTTCACAATTGTGTTTTGTGGGGAAGATTTTTATCGGCTTTTTTTTCCTCCATGAAAATTGCACAATTTAAAACGAGAAATATTCGCGGCATTTTGTTGATTTAAAAGGCCAAGTTGTGGCTTGATTTTTATAGTTTTTTTTTTTTTTTGTAATGACTAAAAGCAGCACAGGTGCGCTTGTTCAGCGATGAGCTCATTGATGCTAATTTTAATCAAATACATTAAATAAGCTCAAAAGTAAACCGCAAATTATTTAGAATGTGACACTTCTAGATGTTGAAGAATTAAATGAAATGCTATCCACATGTGACATCTCAAGTTTCTTTAGTCTTTGTCCTTGAGGTTTTACCCATCACCAGATTTTTTTTTAATGCATGTGATACGATTTCCGCTTAAAGCTTCCACAAGCATTGAATAGATCGAATCGAAAGATTGCGATATAAATTTAAATAAAATGCACAAAATTTGACTGCATCGATTGTGAATTGTGAATTAGACAGTCGTAAATTTCTCCGATAGCATGTAATTGTTATAGCACTCATCACTAACTTTTGCCTGAGCTCATTCCCGGCTATGGCTAAATATATATAAAGCAAAAACTCGTTTGACAAGGAAATTATTAAAATTTTACAGCGCCAAGAAATTTCATCAAAAAAAAAAAATAAAAAACAACAAGCGCGAGCGTGTTACAAGGCAGCCAGAGCACTTAATGACCATAACATTTATGTTAATTTATGTTTGCCGTTTCTTGATTCGCTTTTTTGATTTTGCTTACGAATTATTTACAGAACTTTTTCTTCTTGAAAAAAAAAAAAAAAAGAAACACAAGCCGAAAAAAATAAAATGTTTTTCAAATGCTTTACGGTACAGAAGACGCCAAAACACGTTTCTTGACTATAATAAATTAATCAATAATTGTTTTTATCGATCAGGCTTCAATTTGAATACTGAAAAAAAAAAAATAAATTAAACAGGTGCCGGCAAGACACAAACTGACATCATCAGACGATACGAGTACAATAACTGTTTTTTTCCCTAAGTGTAGAAAACACTTGCTCCAACGTCAATGATTGAAAAATATTTTTTTTTTCTTTGTTGATTCATAAATTACAATAAAAAACAAAAAACTTCAGACAAAGTTTATTTTGTGTTTTTTTTTTTTTTTTGCAATTGTAAAACGATTTCATTACTTTTTTTGTTATTGATTCTCTCGTAGTGTTTTGCGCAAGTGATGGTGCAAAGTCTTTTTTTTTCTGTATCAAACAGATATTCCTCTCTAGATTTAAAATATTACAAAACAATATTTTTTTCTGCTTTTAAAAACGACCAAAATGCGTCATAATTCCTGAATTATACAATTTCCGAAGCTCATGTTACATAACATCTTCCATCATGAGAATCGAGCCAAAATAATAGCAATAAAAAAAAAAGTTGTTTTATACTTCTATGGGCATGATTTTTCAAGAATTCTGAAGGTGGTTCGTTCATTGTACAGCTCTCGTGTCGTTATTTTATATTTTCGGGGCAAAATCAACAAAAGCGTATCGACAGAACTTTTTTTTCTTCTTATTCTTCTTATAGCTGCCATGCCATGCCACGTAGCCAGAAATGGCATTGTTAATGTTATATACATCTCGCAATTTTATTTGCTATTGTTGCTGTATATCGTTGTGTGAAGAGAACCGCAATGGAATGGAAACAAAATATCGATCAACTTATGAGGCTTCCATCAATTGTTGTTCATCAAGGTTATTGAAAAGGGGTTGCAATGTAAAGGGGGAGGGGGGATGAGCGCCACTACACGATCGAGTGATGTCTGTCATGGACTCGCGTGAATGCCATAATTGTTACTTGACGTCATTCCACATGGCTTTTCAAGCGCCTCACGAGGAAAATATAAAATTATTTTTATCTAAAACCTACGGAACAAAAAGAAGTTAAATCGATCGGAAATACGGAAAAGAAAAAATTGCTCTTGAAAAAAAAAAAATCATTTCACTCGAGCTCTGTACTCTGTATCCGAATATAGTTTTTATTCAGCTTCGCAATTGGCTGGGCCTGAGCGTAGAAATCCATGTTTTTATCCCCATGGTGGATGTGCTCGTGGAATCGATATTATCTTAATGGAGTCGAAATGTGAAAAACCGCAATATATGTTCAGTAGCCAGTAGAGTGTAGTTTTTTTTATAGCTAATGGCTCCTCTATACACATTCGGTGCTTATTTTTTTCTGAATTTAAGCCATTTTCAGATGTTATTATGAACGCTTTTAATGCTATTTCATTCTACAGAACTTTCTACTTATATCTCTTTTATAAAATTTATGAGATCTCTCTTCTCTACCAGTAACTCTAGTGAATGCTGCACATTATTTCAGGACCGTTCTAGGGGCACTTTGAAAGAGCATCTTGCAAAACCATATTTCTTTTGGGATTATTTTTTGAAAGATTTAGTAAAAAGAGCACTGAACGAGAAATCTTAATTACTTCATCGCGAACAATTCCATTCCATTATTCTGTTGTTATTAAAAGAAATTCTCAGCGCGACGAGCATTTTTTTTTTTTGATGGAAATCCATCATAATTCAGCTTTGTGAAACTTGAAACTCTTTCATAATGGCATTAAAGAGAATGAAATTGTAAAAATAATAATAATTTCTTCCAGTATTGTGTAGACTTCTAGAGCGTCACAATTGAAGATCTATGAGTTTTAATTGAAAGCGCATGATGATGTTTTAGCTAGTTCTGTCTAAATTATTTGAGAGACAGATTCTTTTCCTTTTACGCCATCAGCTCCATTATTAAATGAAAACCCATCAGACTCGCAAGCAATGCTAAACACAAGCTCACTAACTTTGGGCATCCATTAAAGAAAGAAAGAACAAAAAAAAAAAAACGGAATTTGCAGCAATGTGTATGTTATGTTTTGCCCATACACTTTCCAACCAAAAACTCCAACAAAGCCATCATCATGCGCTAGAGCGAGTGCGCAAAATGATGTCGCTGGCTCAATATAGTGTGCATGAGCGAGACAGAGCACAACACACAACATCATCGGCAAGCAAGGGAAAAGAAACAAAATGGGGTGTCGACTGTTTGAGAAACATTCGGTTATATATAATTTTTTTTTATAAATATCGTCGTATATAGCCGAGGCAGGCAGCAATCTCTATATACCACTTCTCTCTCTTCTTTTTTTTTCTATATCGTATTAAATGATGAATTTTTGCCTGCGCTGTCGACTTTTTCAGAAACATTCGGCTGCCATATTATTATTTTTTCTTTTTCTATATCTCTCCGCTGGCCCCGAATAACAACAACACGAAATGGTTGTATACATACAAATAATATTATATACATGTTATTATTTTTATAATACCAAGTTTTTTTTCTTTCATTCTTCTTCTTGCGTCCGTATACTCTTTTTTTTTTTGGTTTGGGGGTCTTCTTTTTATTTTTACCATCTTTAGCTCTCGATAAAATTGTTCTTTGGCGATGATTTTTTTTTCTTCGTACACCAAATTTTTGTGTGATTTAGGAAAATTTACTATCGCAAAAATAATGTATTGCTTCAAACATAATTCATTCAAATTGACCTGAAACGCCAGACGAAAAAAAATATATAGCTACGTATCGAGCTGATGGGAAGAAATGAATCTTTCTTGAATGTCGATGGTGCAAGGAAGCAGGAAAGGGTAAAAAAGAGAGAGTCGTTACGGATTATAGTGAATCCACCCTATGTCTATCTATGGCAATGTATATTGTTCATTTCCCATAAATTTTCAATGTAATCATTTTGGGCCCCCTTCGACATAAAAAGGGTTGATTTTCTCTCTCTTTTTTTTGATTTCGAAAATATTCTGTGCTGGGAACACCTTGAAAAATGCGTCTTATGGCTTCTCATCAATTTTTGATGGATGTGAACGCGTAATTTAGTAGAGTAGATTCCATGCTTTTATTTTTTATGAAAGATGGGTGGTTTTATTTTATGACCTTTGCATATATTTTTATAGTTTACACCAAAAATAATATGTGAATGACGCCTGTCTGGTTTTGGTAGTAAATTTATTTTATTTTATTTTTGAAAAACTTACCTTTGAAAATGCTCTCTTATTCGATCTTCGCGTGTATTATCGGGTAAATTTGCCACCCAAAGATGCCGAGTCTCGCGTACCATTTTGTGAACTTTTGATCTTCATTTGGAGGTGGCCTCTTGCTTTTGGGGCTTAATTAAAACACCACTCAATTATTATTACACACACTCACTCACGGATATTGTCGCGAACTATTGAGCGTCTTATATCGCGGAACGATTCTCGTTATCTTTTTATTGTATTCTCTACTCCGCGTTGGGTTTTGATAAATTTTAATGGCGCGACCGTAATTATTTTATTTTCATATATAACTTTATATATTAATAATTCGGCGCCTTTGGTCGCTCGGTACTTTCCCGCGAGTTTCTTGTCAGCTGCTGTTTTCGATTTTGAAGATATAAAATTTTTTTTTTTTTTGACTTCTTTTGGCACGTCAAGATTTTTTTTTTATACTTTGTTGCTATGCTCCCTATACATATCTACACAACAAACACATCACACTGGGAATATTTTACTTGGATATTTATTTTCTTACAACACTTTCTTACGGTTTTGCTGGGAAAATGCCTTCTTTACATTTTTCCTTCATTAACAATTTTTTTTTGCTCTTTCTTTATCTTCTCAAACAACAAATTTCTTTTTCCATATTTGGGGCAAAACCACTGAAATAATTTCTTTAATTTTTTTTTCTTCTTCTTCTTTTTGCTGTGATATTACTCACTGTTATTCCATTAATTGTGAAAAGTTGTACAGCATTTCTATAAGATTGCGCTTTGATATTCCAATAATACGTATGATACACATTAAATTACAAATCACTGAAAGAAATTAATTTTATTTACTTTTTTTTTACAAAAATATTAAATTTCGCTTTTTTCCTCGAGAATTTTCATCGATTTTTCATCAATGAATTTCTCTCCTGCACACTTTAAAATAATTAAAAAAAAAGACAACCAATAAATTAAATTCCTGTAAAAACAACAAAAATTGCATCTCTCTTTTTTTTTTGTTTGGCTTGCGCTAGAGAAAAGCGAATTAGGGAATTTTAGCACTGCTAAAAAACGATGATTAATTAATTCGCTTGATGGGGTTTCCTTTTCCAAATTTATGTATTTATTTTTTTTTTCTTGCAATATTCTTCTGATGCTGATGAAAATTCCATGCAATTTTTATTTTCTAGGCGATTCTCCTTGCAAACAAAATGATCCACTTACACTCTTAAATTATAATTAAATAATTTTCTCAATAGTTATTTTTCTTGATGTTTCACTTCTTTTTTAAAAATGTTATTTTTCTTGGTTTTATAATTTTTTTGCTCTTTTTTCACTTTTCACGCTTGCAAAAATCACTTTTGTGTCTCTTCACTGATACATTCTCGACGACTGATGAGCGAATGAGAAATTTTTTTATGTTTCTCGAAGATTTTCGCTGCTATTTGGAAAAATATTTAACTGGTTTGTCTGTTCGTCCATTCATTGAATTCTGGGATTTTATCATCTGAAGCTTTATTTTATTGCATAACATACGATTCAGATTAATTATTAGATAGATTTCTAAAGATTATTTTAAAGTTTCATAAAAAAAATTATAATTATGTTTGCGACGCTTCTATTGAACAGTTGTAAATTGGTTAGCAAGTCTAAAATATTAACAATTTCTCATAGATGTCAGCACATGTAAAATGCAATTTTTAGCGAGCACAATTTCCCTTGCAGTTTGCAATTTTCCCTCTCAGTCTTTGGAAAATTGCAAGTGCATTAGACTCTATTTTAAAGCGATTTCAGAAAAACTATTGCGTAAGTTTTTTTTTTGTAGATTATAAATTTATTTTTTTGCTGTCTACCTACCGTTGATTGATTGCTTTCGTTGCATTTATAGACAAGCTCAAAATGGGTCATCATGAACCATCAATTTCACCAAAACTTCCAGAAAGCTTGAGACGTAACATGGAAAAATTTCAGGTAAATTTCGTGAAAAACTTTTCATTGAAAAATTTTATTGATTTTTATTATGGTATGTTGCTGCAATTAAAGGCCAAAAACAATATTCCAATTCATCTGAAAGGTGATTATTGATAACAGCTATAAATTACATCGTGGTTTTCTTGAATAAATAATTTTTTGAATTCTAGGTGGACCTTTTGATAAGGGCTTGTTCGGGCTAACCATGGTTTTGTGTGGGGTCGGAGTAATTGGTGCCTGTCATATGATTTACACAATGAGCGTGAAGAAATAAGTTATCTAAATGTCGATTTTCTGGAAATTCTTTAAGTGGAAATTAAAAGTTGATTAAATAGAAATCGCTGGAAATTTTTTGAAATTTGCTTTCATTCATTTTGCCAATTTGATTTTAGATGAATTAGACGTGCATTACATTAACACATTTACTAACCGTTTTTCTCATCATATAGATTTATGTATCTGATTTCTCAATTTTTCAGATTATTTGATTCACGTTTAAAGCGGAATTTTCTTTTCAAGGGATATTTTCAAGAAGTCAACAAAGGGATATTTTTATTTTGGTTCCAAGGTAAATAAATATACCAGTCTTCGTTAGGGTTTTGATGCGTGTGGATATTAAATCATTATTTTTCAATTTCTGAGCAAAAATTAGAGAAGTTTCTAAAAATCTTAAGCAGAATGAATTGGAGAATTTGAGCTTCAAGACCGATAAGACTTATAGAATTATAGTTGGCTTACCAAAAAAAAAAAATTGTTCGTTGAAAAATTTTTCAGTGTTCATATTTACAAGGTAGTTTTCTACTTGTAAAACAAATCTTTTCCAAATAATAACAACGTCTGAACTCTGCTTTGTCGATGCAATGCAAAGCAGATATTTGATGACGAAAATTATGTAAAAAAAAAACTATGAGTTAAAAAATTTTACATCAACACCCACTGCTGAGATTGAACGTCACAAAATTCGAAACTGATTCGAAATTAATTGGATTTAAACCTATTACTAAAACATGTTGGGACGTAATAAATGTTTTTCTTGCGGCAAGTATCGGGTGCCTGTTCGAGATCGTCAGAAGTTGAAGGGATTCAACTGCACTTATTCGTAGGTTTTGTATTTTCAAGCCTTGTATATTGGATAAATCTCTATAAATTATTTAGCTTCCCCAGAAATAATCCTAAAGTTTATGCACAATGGCTTAAAGTGTTTGGTATCAGCGAGGTATACGAAAAAAGAGAACATCCCAGGATATGTGAAAAGTGTTTTAAACCCGAATGCTTTTATGAAAAGTACCCTGGGCAAAACCGTAAATCACTGTTGCCTGGCGCAGTGCCTACAAATAACAAGAAAATGGTTTGCTAAAGTCTCAGCCTTCTGCAACTTCAATACTTATTTTCTGAATTAGTTGCAGACTAATGAAGCTGATGGCAAGGACAACGAGGTAGAACGGCTTGTTCAATCAAATGATAATTATCCTAGCTGTTCAAATGGAACATTTTTGGATGAATACTCTAATTTTCTGACTTCTGAAGAAAATGCTCTCATTCAAACAGATACGACTGAACAGAAAAGTAGCGAAATAACAACTTTTCGGCAGTTTCTTTTGCAAACACAATCAAATCGACCATCAGATCCATTAGAATCGAAGAAGTTTATTGTTGAATCCTCTGTTTTGTTAGCAATCAGAGATGAACGAGATAAGCTTATGGATCAAGTGCGCGTGCTGAAAAAAGACCTTAAACGTAAAAAATTAAAAATTAAGGATATCAAAAATGAGAGATCAAATTTTTGAAAAAAATATCGAAGAATTCATTGAATAAAACGCTCTGAACATGGCAGGTCAAAAAGACAGGCTTATTATTACTATTATAATAACGATTTTAACTTTTCGTTCCAGTGGAACTTTTTAAACGTTCCATAATTATTATGATCAGAGGAGAGTTTGTTTTATTTTTAATTTTAGACAGCGACTGACGTTAATTTCAATAATAACTTTTGAATGCGACGCTTAAAAACAAGGTAAATAAATATAGGTACATTACTACCCTGCCACGCTTTGCTGTGGCTAAGTCCTTACAAAAAAGAAATCTGTCCTTTCACTTTGAAAGTTGGCATGAATTGAGCTGTGGCGATTTCTGCTCCAAATGACGTCATTTGAAAGCATTAGTTGTATTTCCTGATGTTAGATAGGAAATGCTTTGATTCGGCGGTATATCCGGCAAGTAAGCTTTTTAATGGCTCTGGCAGTTTTCCAAGTTGAGGCAGTACTATTTTTCCAGCAGCGCAACATATTCCTTTCATTTCTCCATTAAATTTCAGAGCCTTCCAACAAGGACATACTGCATTCATAGTGCCGATGTGAACAGGCGGCTCAAACTATAATCATCAGCTGGATGTACCGGAATGCAAGACGACTGTAATCGCGCGATTGTTGAGCACGTAGTCGTGATTGATCCTGATCCGCTGTTTATCGTTGACGTTTTTCAGCTACTCTCAGCGTGCCGCGTTCGTTATGTTGAAAGCGAAGCAGATCTAAAGCTGCAGAACGCGATCGCCGTGTTCTCAACCGTGCCATTCTTTGTCTTTTTCGCACGTTCATTGATGCCCGTTTTTCCTCAATTTGGTTTGCAATTACTCTTCGCTTTGCGAGTACGATGACTTAAGTTTGATAAAGTTATTATTATCTTTCAATTCAATACTGAATAATTCTAGTTCCTTCCGGAATCCACATGTCTATAATTTTCGGCAATCGGTCGTCGGGATAACGTTGAACACGGGTCGTGTATAATCATCAGCTGGGTGTACCGGAATGCAAGACTGTTGGCTGTTGAAACCATGTCTTTGACTTTAGACTCTCGTCTTACTTTGCAGTTGCAAATTTTCTCAACTATTCTGATGTACAACATTGATCGCTCCATATTTCTCTGTGCAATAGGTAGCTAGTTTTTCAATACTACTACTTAGTAGATTCGGTCATGCCATGCTCCATGTTTGTGCTCAACGTTGTGCTCATATCAACGTTCGACAAATTTCTCAGACCAGAAAATCAATAACTAACAGCTGGATCAATATAAGTAATACTATTGTTATGGAAATTGATATAAGTAAGGTTTGTCATTCTTCTGAAAGCATCTTTATCAACGACTTCAATTCAATTCGAATGGAACTCGATAGATTTTGTGTTGAAACAAGAATGAGCGAATCCTGGTAATACACGCTTGGGAATGAATTTTTAAATATATCAATTGTAAAAACAGTTGGTGAAAGCATCAGTTGTTAAAGTGTGTAGAGCAGAATCAATAATTTGGAACAATGAAATACTCAGAAAAATGATGTACATCTTGTTGGGAATATAATTGATGACGCTTGAGTGAAAAGCGATATAATTTACATCTGTGTTTCCAAGACCTTGCACGTGCGTTCCATCAATTGCTATTTCCTCGATTTGACTAATTACATTATCAATTGTTTGTGCAATACAGGAGTAACTACCCTCTAGCGTTTGATATTCGCAATGCATGCGTGCTCCGCTTGCAAGTGGTATTGCAGCAACAATTGCGCAAGCGGCTAACAATCTGTGGAAAATAAATTTCAGATAAATATTGCAGTCTCCTTGCCAATACTTCTGGGGAACTTACCTAAGATGTAACATCAGATTAGGGGAGAGTTTATTTTATTTGCAATTCTCGATAGAGACTGCCGTTAATTTCAATAAAAATTGTTATTTATATCTTTTTCTTGCGATGCTTAAGCGTAATTAACATGCGTCAGTAAGATCGCAAAACCATTGTCTGTAAAACCAGCCACCTATCTATTAAAAAACATATGGCTTAAATTAAGATACTGAGAAGGTTCGATATAAGTTATTGCGTGTCATATTATGTTGGTAACAGAAATATTTATTGCCAGTTTCTAAAGAGAATTAGAAATAAAATCAATCGCTCGTTTCAGGAACCAGAAAAAAGGGTATGAACAATTTCTCCTTCTGACTTGAAGAGCTTTTTAATCAGTTAAAAAAAAAAAATAAATTATACATTCCAAAGCTAACTTTTACTTAAGCTACGAACCCGTCCTTGAGCTTTTAAATTTTGACATTCTGCCACGTGAAGGCTCACTTGAAGAATTAATGTTTCAAGTACCACTAACGTAAATCGTATCAGGGGGAATGTGATAAAAGTAAAGTGATTATGTGACTATCTACGACGCTCTCCTGGTCTATTTGCAAATTTGCAACGCCAAAATTTTTAAGGGTTAACACCCGTCCTGGTACATATATAAGGCTAGCATAATATACATATTTTACTCATCAGAAAAAATAAATAACTGTTTACTAAAGTCAGAACTACTTAGGTGTTCGAGTCTTGGTTCGAGTATTCATTCCAAGGTAAATACATATACTACCTAGGTAGGACGGACTCTAACGCATTCCAAAATTTTACACGTTTACGATCTCACACAAAGTAGCAGTTTTCGGTCGTCGGCAAGTGCAATCGAAATACCGTGAATTTAGATTATGATTTGTCAATGATTATGATTTGACGATCTATGACGAACAATCATAATAATAGAAATAGTCAAGGTTGTTAAATAGGCCTTGGAAATAACAATCATTTCTTTTTTGTTTTCAAAAATGTTCGAATTTCGAAGCAAATTCAAATCTCTTGTGGAACGGTCATTCTTTATATGAATTCGCTTTTAATTTTAGTCAGTTTCCGATATTTAAAACATATACTTTAGTGGAACCGACCATAGGAATAATCAATTACATAATTAAAAATCAAATCAGAACATTGGAAGAAACGTTTGTCTAAACATTTTCACTTTTAAGAATTAAAGAGCGTATACTCTTCGAAAATTTTAGCAATTTTTCTCAACTTGCAATTATTATGGGTTTTCTACATTCATCGAAAAAAAAAAAAAATTTTTTTTTGTTTTGTTTCAAATAGTAGAACATATTTCAGAGCATTCATTCTATTTATTGATAGCTGATAATCTCGATTAAGTGAAGATAATAAAGACAGTCCTCGTTAAATCAGGGGAATAAAAATAATTAAAAATGGAAGCAGAGGACAAATCTATGGAAAGGCAAAAACTTGTTTGCGATGAGGACGATGACATTCCAACCATACCAACCAGCAACACAACTCAATCAAAGACTCCAATAAGTCCACAAAATGTAAATTTAATTACCATTCGCTCCAGTCCTTGATAACGTAAAGCCCAAATTTCAGGTTTATTCTGGTAGTGAAAATTCACAATCCCAATCGCTAGGAAAAAATAGTAGCGAAGCAAAATTGAGCTATGTAAATGAGCGAAAGTCAATTGAGCTGGAAAATGCAAGAAAAGCTGGAGTAGAGCGCAAGAAAAAAATTCTCAAAGGTAGTTGATCTGATCGCTGCATACATAAGTTCCTTGTTTCCTGTAATTAAGTTTCAAGATGCAATCCATTCAATTGCCTTCTCACAAGTTTTATGATTTTTTTTTTCGGGTTTTTTATTTATTTTTTTGTTATAATTTATTTTTTATTTTTCTTTTTCGGTTGGTTTTAATTTTTTTTGTTACCTACCTACACATATGACACAATTATGCTTTTCTGAAGAAACATCCGCTTGCGAAACTGGATCAGCGTGTAGTGATAGTTTGATTGATTTGAAGCGTGCTGAGGAACGCACGTCCGTAGATGTCGATAAAATTGATTCACATCCACAACGGAAAGTTCCCACAAGTCTTCCCCTTCCTAGCACTTCCAGTTTTCCTTTACTCGCTAAAATTCCTTCCAAAAAACTTATTTCAAGTAGTTCTACACAGAGTTTTGCATCTCGTAATATAAAACATCACTCTTTCGATTCAGAAATTGATGTCAAATATATGGAGAAAAATTTAATATCACTACTGGACGATTTTCACAGTGGAAAATTACGAGCTTTTACAGGCAGCTCAATGAATCAAATGAAACTTATCAGAGAGCAACAAGAAAAACTTTCAAAGCTGCACTTTGATCTCGGTATGAATACAGCATCATCAAGCGACAGCAAATCTGATCACATGGCACAAATGCTCGTACAACATCTTAATGAGCTTTCAGAATCTATTGAAAAGCTCAATTCAACAACGAAAGCTGAGCCGTGAAAATTCAGTTCATACAAATTGTGATTCAAACAACATTTATCTACCCTAAGCAAAAACTTTATTCAAATAAATTTGTTTTTATTAATAAATTACTAAAATTTGATTTGAGAAAAAAATATTATTAACAAATTGCATCCATTTTGATATTTGCAGCTCTCAAGTTTTTTTTTTTTTTTTGTAAAATATGTTTGGATTCGAAAAGAGAAAGAAAAACTTCACACGAAATTCATTTTGATTAATGCATTTGGCGATCTCAAACGACACTTTCGATGCATTTGGTTAGTGTTTGAAAAACTCAGTGATAAGCATTTTTTGAAGGTTTCTTAGAAGACTTGGATTCTATGATTCTCTCTGTCCACTACAAGAATATTGCCAGACATAATTGCGACGCCTTCAAGGCCTTTGAACTCCGAATCTCCCGAGCCCCACGAACCGAAAGCTCTCAGGAAACTGTCGACAATAGAAAAATTAGATGATTTGAATACATAAATTAATTAAACATTTTTTTTGTTACCTTCCATCTGGATGGAAAATTTGAATTCGATTATTTCCCGAATCTGCTACGCAAATGTATCCAAATTCATCCACAGCAACGCCTCTGCAATATTGAAATTTGAATATTTTATTTCCGCTATGACTTAATGATAAATATTTACCTTGGAAATTTAAATTGACCTTCCTCAGATCCTTCGCAACCGAAACATGATAACACTTTTCCATTGACGTCAAAAATCTTGAAATATTTACAAATTTAATGAAATTAATAAATTACCGCAAATTTTACTTCTGCAACTCACTTGAATTCGATGATTGTTTGAATCAGAAACTACGACTTTATTAGTGCTTGAAACTGCAATGTAATGTGGATGCTCCTGTAAAATCAAATTAAATTAGAACCAAATACAACGTCTTATTGATGACCGAACTAACCAATTGTCCTTCTCCACTTCCACAGCTCCCGAATTTACCAACAAATGTTCCATCAGATTGAAAAACCTTGATCGATGTTAATAATTAATTTAAAAAAAAAAAAACTTCATCGCTGGTCTTTAGAAATTACTCACTTGAATTCTGTGATTCTCTTTATCGCAAACATAAATGAAGCCCATTGAGTCAGTTGTGATGCCCCATGGATAATTAAATTTACCATCTGATGTTCCTTGACTGCCAAACGTACGCAAGAAACGTCCCGATGGATCAAAAACTTGAATGCGATGATTGTAGCGATCAGCAATAATAAATTGCCCAATTCTATTTACGGCAACTCCCGCTAAACAATCAAATTCACCATCTCCATTGCCATATGTACCAAATTCAAATGAAAATGTTCCATTAGCATCAAATACCTGAACTCGATGATTTGATGAATCCGCAACAACAATTATATTGTCAGACACCGAAATACCACGTGGCCAGGTAAATTTACCCTGTTCGCTCCCTCTACCACCTATCTGCAAAATTTGCCTTCTCTTTTGAAGATATTGCGTTCTTGGTGTGCAATATTTAGTATTGGTATCTTCCGTACCGTCTGGCTGTGTTTGAGTAGGAGAGGCGAGGGAGCTTTGCAAGTTTTTTGAATCATCATCAGAGCTGTGCATTTCGTTTGCTTGACGCAGCGGTAAGCCTAAGCTGAGTCTTCTTGATGCTGCCGAGCTTGTTGATGTTGGTGATGTAGCTGATGAAGCACCAACATTATATGATGATGCTGAACTTGTGCTACTTGATGCTGCTGTATCTCGTGGTGAATCTTTTGTTGAGCGATTTCCATATTTATTCTTCAAATATCTTGCCCACGAGCTTAAAGCTTCTTTATCACCATCCGAGCCACGATCAGGCGAAGGATCACGAGATTTCAATGCATGCGTTGAGCGACTACGTGATAATTCATTACCAGATGATAATGATGATGTACCATATCTAAAGTTAAAATAAATAAAATATTAATTAATTGCAATGAATTCAAACATTGCTCGAATCGAACAAGTTCAAATTTTAAGGGAAATTGTAAGGAAATTTGCAAAAGAAATATTAAAATGATGGAATAGAAACTTTTGCAGAGGTAAAAATGAGTGTGAAGAAAAAAACATCTCAATAACATTCAATGTATGTACCTGGAAGCAAGATATGCTGATGGTGATGTTGTGGTTGGTGAAAGTGGTGGATCATCAGCGTCATCGTCATCGCCAAAGTTGTGCGATGATCGACTTCTTGCGAGTCGATTTCTTCGTTCTTTCAGTGCCATGTACCTGCTGCGACCTGTTCCATAACGACTATCTGAATCATCGTCTTGATCATCGGGCAGTGTGACAGCTGTACTCTTGCTTTTATTCAAAAAGCGACTAGTGTAGCTGCATTAATTAGTACACAATATTGATATGACGTTAAATATTTTCAAAAAACGACTGTTAATTGGAACTCTAAGGATATGCAACAAGGATCGTTTATTAGTTATTTACCTCGACTCTTCTGGATCAGCATAAGATGATGCTGATGCTCTCGCTGCTCTCGTTCCATATCTTGATGTATCATTTTCCTTATCGGCATTTCTTGAGCTCGAGTATGTAGATGATGATGATGGTTCATATCTTGATCGTATTGGTGACGAATTGTCATCCCTTGAAGTTCTGCGAACATCCGAAGCTGCGCTTTCTTTTAATATTCCGTGTCTTGATGAGGAGACTGGAACAGTTTCTGGCTTAATGGCAATAGATGTTGGCCGTGTTGGTGTTACACTTGTTTTTGGTTTTGGTGGCTCTTCTTCAGTTTCGGATTCCTCAGAGCTTGATTCTTCTTCACTTGATGTTTCAGTTTCTTCTGTTTTTGGGGGAGTTACAGCAGCAGCGGGCTGCGATTGTAAGAATCTACTTTGAAATGGTTTCTTTTCGGTTTCAAGAATTGGTGGCGTTGTGACTGTCGTTACAACCGCAGGTGGTGAAGTTATTCTCGATCTTATTGGTGCTATTTCAGCTGGCTTTGCAACAACTGGAGCCGCTTCACTGGAGCTTTCAGATGATGAACTTTCACTTGTTGTGCGAACAGGAGATTGCTTTTGTGTTGTAGAGGTCGAAACTCTTGTTGGTAATGTCTAAAAATAAATTAATTTAAAAATAGATTAACTCATTAAAAACACAAAAGAAAAAAAAAATGGGTCATAGACATTCGAGAGACAGGAAAAAAAGCATGTTGAGATTGCTTACCTCAATGTCATCAATGTCAGGATAGGAAACTTGACTTACTTCTTCGGGTACTGTTGGTGTTTTTCGCACAACAGATGATCTATCTGTAGCTGGTCTTTCAGGTTCAACTGCTGCCGAAATTTGAGCACTTCCGGAAGCTTTATTATCGCGTTTGATTTTAGCAATTTCATCATCTTCTGATTGTTGACGTGCAGTGGGCGGACGACGCACTGGTGTTATAATATTTTTAACAGTCGTTTGTGCAACTTGTGTTACAGTTGCTGGCTTTACTTCTTTCTTTTCACGTGGTCCTTTATCATGTTCTTGCAATCTCTTCATTACCCGCGGTGAATCCTGAATTCTAAAAATTCCACTTAATGGACCTAAATTTGTTAATTGATACTTATTAAATAGAACAAAAGAAATGTGCTATATAATTGTTTTACCTTTAGCAACATCTTCAGTGCTTGTTATTTTTTCTTTATGACTGTCTTTGTCCGTAATTTTCACCGTGCGAGATTCATCGTCATCTTCTTCGTGATGCCCCCGCACAAAACGTGAGCGAAATCTATTTTTATTTGATCTCGATGACGTGTCATAATGCTGATCTTCATTATAATCGTAACCATATCTTGAGTCAGCTGGTTTATCATTAACGGGTTTTATTGGTCTTTCTCCGAATTTCCTTCCGCCTAATAAAGGCTCATCGTCGTTATTATTATTATAAGATTCCTGTTGTTGACGAAATTGCGTTGCCAAACGATGATCACTCTTTGAGCGCATGACACCAGACATGTTGGGCGCTTGCAATAATGCAGCTGAACTTTGCGTTGTCATTGGTGGATGAATAAAGTTCAAGTCTCCATAAGCACACAAATTGTTAATTAATTGATTAGTATCAACAGCCGTTGCGAATCTAACACGACGACTATAGTCAGAATTTTCGCCACACTCAAAGTTTCGCATGAATTCGACAGTTTTAAGGAATATTTCTCTCGTGTCCATTAGTTCACAGTCTTCCCATTCAATTGTATCGTTCATATATTTATCAGCCAAATCACAATTGCTCGTGATATTTGCAATTTCCAATTCTAAATTTTCTTTCAGCGTTGAAAGATTTTTCATTTCCGATGTGACATATTTATCCATTTCGGTGCGCAAATAGTCATTACGATCTTTTAATGCCTTGCTAAGTCGTCGATAGATCTCATCGATTTCCTCCGAAACGCTTTGACAATTGTTGTGTAAATTTGTCGTGTTCTTTTCAACGATCGATAGGATATCTTGTAATCGATGAATGCCGCGACGAATTTGATTGTTTATACGATTAATTTCGCGTCGCAATATGTCCATGTGAGCACTTTTGCAATCGGGACAAATTTTTTTATCGCAATGCATGCAGCTGCTACAATACGCTTTCTCTGAACAGACATTACAGCGTTCCATTACTTGTCCTATAAAGTTTTAAATTGAATCTTTAATCTATGCAATGTGTTTGCCACAAAATTCCAATGTGGCTACCTGATGTAGGATCTGGAAGTTCGCCAGTTATTTCGATGTGAAGTTCCAAAAATCGTTGAAGAGTGACGTTGGTTGGAAAGCCAGCCACGCCATTGTATGGAAGTCGAGTTTCCGCTATAGAAGTTTACAAAATAAGAATGCAATTCAAACAACAATTGTCTAATCTGAAAAGTTAATTATAATTTATACCTCTACATTCAGGACACTTGACCTGTCGACGAACGTAATCCGTAAGACCTTGAGAGAAATTTTACATTTTTCCATAAAATTTATTCGATCACCAAAATGCGCAAAAGTATTGCAAATTTTGTTAATTATATTAAACTCACCTTCCATGCATGGCTCCATACAAAATGAATGTTGACATGGCAACAGCTTTGGATTGCGATACCTGTCCAAGCAGACGCAACATGTAAGAAGTTGCTCGAACTGTTCCATATTGTCACTGTGAATGAAGAGATCGATGTGAAGTGTAAGTAGATTTTCGCTCACGACAAAATAAATTTTCCGACAATTATTTTATTTATTTTTTGTTTTTTTTGCTGAGCAAAGAAACGCAGATTGTGCTCTTCTTTCTTTCTTTGTCTTTAGGAGACGTAATTTTTCAGTACGTCACTCTATTTAAAAATAGATTCTGTTGGTGCCGCATTTTTTCAAAGAAAATTTGAGGAAATTTTTCACAGAAAACTGAAACTTTTTTTTTTTTAATCTTTTTTTAAGAGGAAATATCACCGCGAAAGGAAATTGGCGAAATGAGACAGGAAAAAAAAATAATTATGAATTTTAATAAATTAAATAGAATTTTCCAATTTTAGAAATGAAACTTAAACATACAACTATCACTCTGGATGGTTCGAAAATGGTCGATGTTCGATAGTGAAAATTTCGAGGTTAATTTCTTTTGAATTTCATATTAATCGATATCACAAAACTAAATTGAAGCACTTTTCTAATTGCTCCAATTAACAAATACAATTTTCGCCTAAAAATTTGACCTATGAATTTGTTAAATTTAATTATATTTTAAATAATTTTCACTCTTCAACCGTCCAAACGTTGCGTTTTTCACGCCGTTGCTTCTTTGAAACTGAGAAAAAGGTTTTTCTTAAAAAAATTTTTTAATGAAAAACTCACAGCTCGGATTTTCGCGATCTATTTTTAAAATGAAAATTTTCTCTATTCGACAAAGGGATTAGCATGTATTGTGGTCAATAGCTGTGTGTGTCGTACGATCCTCAACATACATTCGAAACTTTTTTTTTTCTGCCTACACCGGATTTTCCATCGGCAACAAATATTAGACAATTAAAAGGCGCGAAGAATTTTCATTAACAAATTTTTTTAAATCTCATTTGACTCAGTGGAAATTGAGATAGGCTTCGATTGACGATCAATTTTTTTTTACCTAAAGAGCGATTAGAGTGTTTGCATGTATAGCAAATGGAACTTTTCAACATAAACATTTACATTTTTTATGACTCGTCGTTAAAAGATTTCTCAAGGAAATATTTTTTTTTTTTGTCGTGAGTGATCACAGCGATGATTATGAATGAGATCATTTTGCTATCTAGGTTGTGTGAAAATCGTGTGTCAAAAGATTTACATCACACTGAATTCGCACAATTCTCAGGTGCATTTTATTTGCCTCCTCCCTCACAATCTTTATGTCAATGCCATCGGAAAAAAGAAGAAGAAGGAAAACACTAAGTAGACAATAACGATCGAGAAAATTCTTTGTTTGTTTTGGGGAATTCCGTGTGAGTATGAAAACAAATAAAATAACATAAAGCTATTGTTTTTAATGAACTCCGTCGATTCATTACGAGAAATTTTCATTTTAAAAGCTTTCCGTAAGCTATTTTATTGAAAAATAAGAAAATCTCGTGCTATGAAAGCCTCAAAAATTCGCTTTATCATTTACGAATTCAGCCAAAAGGCGTCTAATTTCTCATATTGATCAAGAAAAATAAGAAGGAAAAAAGTTTAATTCCAACAACCGCTAAACGGCTAAAGCAATAACAACGAAGATCAATAAATAAATTCTCTCAACCCGAAAACTTTGTCGCTCTCAGAAAAAAAGCTCATTTTGCTTTCGTGTTTTTTTTGGTTTCCATTCTTCTTTCTGCCTGTTTTCAATTGTAAGCAAAATTGTGTTTGCCGATTTTTTGTGTGTTTCAGTTCTGGTTTGTAGTTTGTGCGATAGATTTCGTGGTTTTTTTGCGACAGCATCAATAAAAGAGTATCTCAAAATGGCACCAATCGGTGAGAAATTTAAAACATTTTCTTTTTCGCTAATTAGAATCGCTCAAGTGTGCATTAGTGCTATCAAAATCAATTAACAAAATTTTTCATGCTCGTTGGAAAATATTTGAAAATATCGAATTCCACTTTTTTTTGCGTTTTGAGTCGGCGCAAGTTTATATTTTCGGCTGTTTCTTTGGACATTTGCCAATTGAAATGCCGGCAGCAAAGTAACCAAAAAAATAGTCGATGACAGAGAGAGAGTTTTTTAAGAAATTTCAGACCTAAAACATAATTCAATAAAACTCATTTTGATACTAAAAAACGGAAGGTTAAGAATTTAACCCAAATGACGTATGATGAGTGATGAACTGGAATTGCGTCTAAATTAGAAGTAAGCAATCGGCACGAGGCGATCTTATGTATGCAATAAAACTCAATTTGCAGCTTGATGAGAGAAAATGAAAAACTGGAAAATTTCTATTTTAGCATCAAATCATTTGCGATGATGTCATTTGCAATAAAAATAAAATAATCCACATCAGCACCTATTTTCGCTCTTATGATTATTGGCATTAACATTTTTCATATGATTCTCTTCGCTCGTGCAAAAAAAAACATTTTTGCTTGATTATTCACTGTCCGCAAACAACAACAAAAATTTCCGTTGACTTCTTTTTGTTCCTTAAGAAAAATATAAAAAATTTCAAAATGTTCCGTAATGCTAAAAAAACAATGAAACGATTCAGTAAATTTGCATAATAGTTTTGAGACTCGCCTTCATAAAGTTAGAAATTCCGTCGTACGATGATAACATTTTCATAGTTTTTATATCTTTTTGAAATGTGTTGAGTTTGTGGGAAAAACGTAATTTATTGGCAATTTCTGGATGTTTCTAAATTGCGATGTTCATCATTTGCATCGCCATCGATGGCCTCGAACTAAGAGTTTCTTTTTGCTAAATTTAATGGAAAAAGAAGTCAAAAACATGTTTATCTAGCACACATTAAAGTTCAATGAACCTTTCGGTCCATTGTCAATAAATGATTTGCTGATGACTTCACTTGTAGAACAGATTCCAAAAAAAAAAAAATATGCCGAATACACTCATGATACTTATATGAGCGTATTACGTAATCAAAACTTTAAATACGCTAAATAAAATATTTTATAAAAAGCTCAAGTAATTTCCATCAGTCTTTGAGGATGTTTGATACGATGGACGTATGGTATTTGTTAATATTAAAAATTTTCCTCATAAATTTAATCGGTAAACTTTGCACAACCAAAATGATTGACAGCGGATGTTTCAACCACCTGTTGCTTGCCGTCTGTACTTATTTGTAATCAAGTGACATCATCATCTAATGACTATTTTGGTTTTTCATTGACAGAATTAGAAACTGAAGACAAATTAGAATACACTTGGTTCCCAGCTGGTTCTGATGGTGTTGTCTTTAGAATTCGTGCATCTAATGATGCTCATTTGGCATTGTCATCGATCGAAGGTGAAACAGATCCAATGCTAGAAGTATTTATTGGTGGCTGGAAAAATACGAAATCAGTTATTCGTAAGAATCGCTCCAAGCCTGATGTTGCTGAAAGTGATACGCCAGACATTTTGTCAGCTTCAGAATACAAAGAATTTTGGATTAGATGGACTGACAATGTTATCACTGTCGGTAGACAAGGAGAAGCAGCTTCGTTTTTGTCATATGACAATTCCGCTGATGCATTTCCAATTAGATTTGTTGGTCTCTGCACTGGATGGGGTGCAACTGGAAGCTGGATTGTTGAAGCACCAGTTATTGCTGCTAATTTAACTGCTGTACCATCGCATGCTGTTTGGGTTGGTTCAACTGGTGGCAATGTACCCGAGGGTGCTTTTGTCGGTGGTGATGATAATGGTGAACCCCTTTATGTTGCAAGAGCTAATCATGAGGGAGGTTTATTGCCTGGCAAATTAGTCGCATCTCATGGGTGAGTTCAATAATTTTCTTAAAGATTCAGAAAAACTTATTAAATTATCATTTTAGATGCGCTTATGTTGCATGGGGTGGCGGTGAACACGCCAAAGAGGAATTCCAAGTTCTAGTCGGTAATGCCACATGGGTTCCATGCTCGGGAGATGCAATTCCACCAAATGCTTTACCAGCTGGTGAAACTGAAGATGGAGAGACATTATTTGCTGGACGTGTTAAGCATGAAAATACTGTAACAACTGGCAAAGTGCAACCATCACATGGAGTTTGTTATATCTCGTATGCCGGACAAGAGTTGGGCTTTGCTGATTATGAAATTCTTACCGCCTAAGTGCTTAAGTCATTTGCCTTTTTGCAGCAAAATAAGCTTTCAAACTCACATTAAAGTGCATTACAATTAACCTGAAATACATAATCTGTTTTCAGAAGTGGCTTATCACAAACTAATAAAATATGCAACATTCAAAATCATGTTCTCCAATTTATTTTTTTATTTATTCTTCCGTTCTGTTCTTTGAAGCTGTTACACAATTGTTATTTTCTTCGCTTTTTTTTGCAGGAATTAAAATGTTTGCTGCCGAAAAACAAGACATTGATAAATTTAGTATCAAACTTAAAATCCAATTGGAGTTTATCCTTTTTTTTTTAAATTCTTGCTACTTAATGGGAGAAATTGCATTTCACTATCAAAACGTGCTGCGGATTATCCAAAAACCCCCCGAAAAAAATAAAAATGTTTATACTTTGGATAACTCGTGTGCTGCTGAATGCCTAATAGTACATTTAATTCAAATAGCCCCCATTTATAGTGTGTTTGCTCGTTTCTCATTTTTTTTAAATAGTTTTGGCATGACGTCTCTAGATGTATTGCAGAATCTTTTTTTTTAATATAGTTTATCTATACAGTTAAGGCAGACATTTTTTTTTGTGTGTGTTTATGTGTGTTTCAAGTTCTCCATGGAACGGAAATTTTTCTTTTTAGTTTTTTTTTTTTATGAAAGAAATCGTAGTAGGAAGAATTAGTCAATTAGGGGAAAAGTGGAATTTAAACAAGGACCTAAATCGAAGTACAACCGAAAATTTTCGTTAGAGGAAGAATCAACTAAAATCTATTAAATATACATTTCTTTTTTCCTGTACAACTTAGGTTTTCATGAAACAAAAAAACCAATTTAACAGTCATCAATCGTTATAGTTTCACTCTTTTACAAAAATAATTTCCTTCATTATTAATATCATTTTTATCAGCGATGTAAAGGATTTTTATCGCATAATTTTTTTTTAAGGCGCAATTTATTTATAGAATTGAAAGTTTATATGTTTGCAGGCTCATCGCTTGTGCTTCCACTGCAAACCAAATAAGGATCAATATCACAATAAAATTTATAAGAAACGTCAATCGATAATCCTCGAAAGCTTCAAAATCTTATAATTGGTGTCAGAAACAAAGAGTGAAATTTAGCTTTGCTGTAATAATATGTTGTTAGCATTTATCTTACAGACTAATAAACTTATACATCAAATTTAAAATTAGGAGATTAGTTTCTTATTCTAACACTTGGACCAAAAATGTTTTATCAAATTAACAAATTAATGGAATTAATCAATGATCGAATTTCGCGGGAAATTTATATTTGTTATTATTTCGCGGAAGATGATAAATGATTGTAGATGCGACAAATTACTCTGTAACATTAGCTGACTAACTTAAAGCTTATTGGAGAGGAAGAAAAAATAATTAAGTGATTTTGACGACAAAAAACGAAAACAAATTCTTAGCTAATTAATTAAAATGTCTAAACATGTAGCCAAAGTTCCCCCAACGATATTTTTTGATACCCACACTGTTGCTTTTTTTTTTTTGGATTTGTAAAAAATAAATTTAAATAAAAACAAATCGCGATATGTCAACGACAAATAAATTTACCAACATTATCTTAAATGCCATCCACTGCTATAATTTGGTTTCAGGATTTTCAGATGGAAACAGAACGCGACGGTCACTTGACGACGCATCGTCGTCAATGCATTTTATGTCTTTGACATTTCTCAATGCATTAATGTCGAGATGGGAATGATTGTTGTTGATACTGGATGGATCGATGTGTGCTGGCAGTTCATCGACAATTTGAAATTCAACTGAATTACTTGGACTCGGGCTACTTTCATCTATGAGTTCTGTTTGCGTTTCAGTGGTTTTCATTCCCATTTCAGTAGCAGCATCATCATCATCAGAGTTTCCAATACAGCGATCCATTGTTTGACTTCGCTGACCACGAACTTCCATAATAAGTGTATCCACACTTCCGATCGCTGGCCACGCGACCAGCGAAACGTTTTGTCATAAGACATGACGCAAGTTCTTCAAGCTGATATCCTTCTGGCGCTTTCTTGATGGATTTGACTGTGAAAGCATGAAAAGCTTTTTAAGACGCGATCGACTGGAGCTGTTGGTGGACTTCTGACGCACCAACATGGATGGAGCAGTTAGTTTCTCATCGCGCGTTGGCGATTGTTCCTTAAGATGTTCCGGTGGCGGTGAGATATGTTTAAGCTTATAGCTTCCGCTCTTCATGAGACTCAATTGCTTCAGTCGAAACGGTCCGCGCGACTTTTTCTTTGTCTGTGTCTTTACCATCTCAACATCATCTTCATCGTCGATTGGAGATTCAATTGTTGCAGATGGTGTTAATGATGTTTCATCGATTTGACTACAACTCGCAGTTGGATTATACATCATATTCACATACGTCTCCTTGTGTTCAGCTAATGAGGATGATGATGGCGCTGGTTCTGTGGATGGATGTTTCAGTGGACTGTCGGGAACGACAATTTGAAGTTCGGGTGAAGTGGCAGATGACACTGGCTCAGCTGTTGTGGTGGCTTTTGAACGTTTCATAAACTTAAATGATAATTGGCGACATCGTGTTGTGTCACCGATTGCTGGTTCTTGTCGTTGACTATGGCGGCGAGTATCGTTGGGGGCAAATTGTTAATCGCCACGATGGGCATTGTGTGGTGTTAGATTTTTGCGGAATATATAAACTTGTAGAAGGATTGCTAAATCTAGTGAAACCTAAAATAAAAACATAAATCATTGAAAACGATTTCTAATGGTAATGAAAAAATAAATTGTGAAACTCACTTGTAGAAGTCCACACAACCAAAACTGTGTCGGTGCTTTTCGCAATACAAAGTAAGTTGTTTTATATAAGTCTCCGAAGGTCCACATGATAACCATCAGAAAGCTCATGCCATGAGTCGATTTATTCTTATAATTGCGAAGAAATTGCGGTAATCCAAGCATTGCTTCAACGAAAACGGCAAGAAATCCAATTGTTTCCATGAACCAATTAACTGGCAGCATAAGATAAGTCACTGCCGCTCCAATCGCCCAAACAACGAGCATAAAATCTAAATACGACTGGAAATCGGTCCATGCCCAAAAGTAGCGTGAATCGAAGTCTGCAAATGAAAGTATAGCAAAGAAAAATTTAATAAAACGAAACGCTCAATTCTAATCTCTCGAGAGGTGACGTCCATCCACCAGTGAGCAAAATATTTACATCAAAAAATCCCAAAATCTATTAAGAAAAAAAAAATTGAAAATGTTCACCCAAACCAAAAATTCTTACTGAGCTAAAATGATTATTCTCCAATCCAAGATCGTTCATTTGATTTGGTGATTTTTTTTCTCCATTTGATGATTTATTCAGTTAGATGATAACTGCTAAGTAGGAAACTCCAGGAAACTTCAGACAATAATTATAAACAATGGTCTAATTGAATGTCAAATTAAACTCTAAATTTGTGAGGATATTTTTTACTGTGGAAAATTTGCAATGACACAACAATTTTCCTTTATGAGTTGATTATTCACGATATAGCAAAATAAACGACAAAAGTCAAGAATAGGTTTCTCCTTTAATGGTTGGAACATAAATGTTGCTATAGTAGATTTAGGGCGTGTAATAAAGGAACTCGCTCACGCTTAAAAAGAAAACTTATTTGCATTAGTGTTTTATGCTAGTTTGCCACGCAATGTCATTGTAATGGTTACGCGAGAATTGAGTGCATAAACACAACAATAAAATCGGTCCCTTTGTCATATACACACTTACGGCATTGACTTCTGCATTGATCATTTCGAATTACTACCATTGTATTTTTAATCAATACGCATTATCCGATCGAGATTTTACATTTTCTACACGTAAATGACAAAAGAAATAATTAAGTGTTCGGCAACAGAAACCAAAGCTCGCATTCCATCGCTTCGCTTTGATAAATAATTCAAGTGAATCACTTCATGTGGTCCGATAAATCGTTTAAGTTATTCAACCCCAGAATCGTCCTTCAATCAACTCAACTGAAATTTATACATATTTTATGGATCGAAACGAAACCACAAAGTAATGTTTATCGAAAGCCCTCAAAATTGTTCGTTGCACCTTTAGGCGGGCATAGAGAAGAAATATACATTATAGCGTGGTTGTTAAGTTTCATCATTTATTAATAAGCTAAGTACGGTGGAATGCCAGTTGTTCACTAACTCAGTGAAACCAAAACAAACAAACTTTACTCTTTTTGATGAGTTACGAAGTGACAAAAAGCTCCGTTGCCAAACTTCCATACATCGCAATTGTTTAATTAATTAATTTTTTTTTTATTCGTCTACTAATTGCATGTTTTACAAGCTAAACTTTGACCGACACGAATGAGAAGCTTTGTAAAACCGTGTCGTGACTGAACTTATTTCTTTTTTTTATTTGACGACATTAATGAATTAAATATGAATCGCGCGTTTTTTTTTTTTTTGTAGACCAATCTGCTCAGGCAAACAGAATTAATTACGTGTTTATATGGCGTCAAAATCCATTTGAAAGGAAATCAATCGAAATGTGATTGAACTTTCAACATCAAACACTTCATTGAGACTGTTATTACAACGCGTAAAACGAGTTTATAGGAAAATTGAATTGAAAAGGAAAATGTTCCATGGGAATTTCATAAAAGAGGTTGCTGAACGCAATTTGCCATTCACCTCGATGGATCGTTTTATCGCAATAAAATCGTGCACTGGAATTAAGTGCCACAAAGTAATAGAAAAGGAATAAAATATAATGAAAATTTATCGCATTGCTCCATTTTAAATAGCACAATTTCTTTAAAGCATCCATATAAGCACACTTTTTTTTGCGGTCTTATTTGTTCTTTGCCTTTTTTTCGTTATCAAAAAGTCATAATATAGATTGATTTATGGCGACAAAACAAACGACAATTAAAGAGCTAAAACAAGAAACGCATAAATAAAAGAAATTACTCATCATTCTACTGACAATAAATTTGCCAAAAAAAAGAGGTGCAAATGTTGAATCAAGACACGCCGCAATAAAATTTTATAGCTAAGCTTTTCAAATATCATATCAGTTTATTTCAACAGGATGATTTCATCGCCGCGTGATAAAAATATATAAAATTTATTGGCAGGTTACAATTTAATTAGTTTACAACATGTGTGATGCTTTGGCGGTGTGCTCGTTGTTCTAATAATAGCATAAATTTATGTATAGAGAAGAAAAGTTGCATTTCACGATTTCCTGGCATTCACTTCCTTCGCTTAATTAAATTAAATCCGTTCTAAGGTGTGGCACGTGTCTATCAAGCCCATAAAAAGGACGATTTGTCTTTATCATTTCACGTGGGACAGGAAATGAGGGCTTTTTCATGGGAACGTCAGACAGATAAAATGAAATCACGGATAGTTTAAGGTCGAGGTCCCATTAGGTTTGTTTTTCTTTTTGGCACATTTAGTCCATTACCAATTCGCACTATGATA
This sequence comes from Propsilocerus akamusi, assembly GCA_018397935.1. Lineage (NCBI taxonomy): Eukaryota > Metazoa > Arthropoda > Insecta > Diptera > Chironomidae > Propsilocerus > Propsilocerus akamusi. The sequence goes on along the minus strand of CM031468.1, from coordinate 12,106,811 downwards.
GCAAAAAACTATCAGTTAACTGTCATCATTAAAATACCAAAATCAGAGATGGTGGAAGAACCAACGAGCAGGAAATGGGAATTTGTTCCGCTTTGAGTCATTAGAAGAAAAAAACCATTAAATTAATCAATGATATTCAGAATGACGCAATTGTCTGGGTGTTGACTAAGTAATTGAATAGATTCCAATGACATGTGACTCGCTGAAACATCAGAAAATTCTGTAAAGTTGAAAGATTTTGTATTCTCCATTTTTTTTTCTTTGTATTTTGCTAAAGGGCGTCGAGCAAAAACCTTTGAATTTCGTTCTTTTTTTGGTCGTAACAGCAAATATTTTCTTTTGCTTTAATTGTTTCGAGTTTCCCCTTCAGCTGATAATTTGTTTAATGACATGACTTTTAAAGAGCGCATTTTAGCGCAAATTTTACTTGGCATTTACTCATGAACGAAATGTTTGATGTTTTCAGAATGTTTTTCTTTGACAATTTTTTTTTGCACATCCTTTTAATAATTGACATTTTACAAATGTTTCCAAAAAAAAAAAAAATATATTTACATTCATAGTTTTCTTATATGAAAGGTTAAGCGGGCGGATCTCTTTTGTACTTTTTTTAGACAGAATTGTAATAGAAATTTTCTACAAATGTGAATGATTGATGTGAGTGAGATAAACATTTACAAAATAGATAAACAATCTGCCCATTACTAAGTCATATGTTAGTTTAATGAATCAACAACTATTTCACCGCAACGTTTCAACAGAAATATTTTCAATTTAGCTATTTACATTTGTCGATTATTTACATTGCCAATAAATTTACATCTATTTATGCAATGTCGCACATTGATGTGAAATATGTTATTAATATACGCTTGTAATATATTTATGGTTTTAATGAATCTCCATCGATAAGATAAAAATATAATTTTAGTATTGAAACGGCAAGGAAATGTGAATTATCAGATCCAGATGGACGTGAATGAGTGTGCTAAATGTGTAATAGATATCAAGAGAAACAATTACAAACCACTAAACCACATTCTACATATTTTTATTATCTTGCTGTACATAATGATTAATATCAAGTGCGTAGTTATTTGTGAGGTATGTGAGAGATTCGACAATCAGTAGATTAGTGTGGTTAATTAGCGTTGCTTAGGACCATCTCATCCAACACACAATTTAAAAAATTTGGGTGTGAATTGAGAGCAGGTGTGGGGGAGTAACAGATTGAACATACCACTTATATAGTGTTTCGACTGTGACTTGACTAAATTTTCGCCTGTTGGATGCGGTCGTGTATCACTGGCGGTGCTCTTATTTACGGGCGACACTCCATCAACATTTGCTACTGCTTGATCTTCAAATGTATCATCTTTTAGATTTTTTTTTGTTTAATTTTCATTTGTTTTGTGATAAAATTGTATTTTGGAAAGGAAAGAAAGTTGGGAGTAGAATATTATGGAATATGATTATTCTGCATTTCATTATGCAGAAGTTATCACAGTCAGCAGAAGGGAAAATAATTGCATAACATCTATGCATGCTATTTATTCATCAAGTAAAAAAATCTCATTTAGAAAAAAAAAATTCTTTTCGAATTAAAGAAGCTTTTTGAAAGCAGCATATCGGCTTTGACTTATTCATGTGGAATGATGGCGTTATAAGAAGAAGATGAAAAAACATACGAAACCACCTGAGGAATCTCATCTTGGTAAAAACAAGATGAAGAATCCTCAAAAGACAGCCAAATGTAGTAGAAAGTTTTTTTTTTTCTTGCACAGTTTCCTTACCTGAAAAGACACGTTCACGTGCTCGCATTATTGCGTTGTTGCGACGAACTTTGACGCACAGCTGAATCATGAGAAACATCGTTATGTTCATAACAACACTTTGTATGAGTAATGGAAGTTCATAGCGCTTGGAAAACCTGTAAAGACATCAAAAGGGTAACAGTTTTCTGCGTTAACAAAGACACAATGGATAGATATTATCATCAAAGCTTGCAGCATCATATGATAAAGAAATGTTTAGTACAATGGAAAAGGCAAAAAACTCCGAATGACTGACCAAAATAAATAAGAAAATTGTGATGACAACATCCATTTTTCAGCCAATTCAATGTCATTCCATAAACAAGTTAAATTGAATTTTATCGATCTTTTTCCATCCCATATTTCTCAGCTATTATTGAAAAGAAAATATTAAATGCCATCAGAATGTTCCATAACATCCACAGAATGCTGAGCCATCATAAAAATGCAATCGCTTGATGTCTGAAGGCCAGAGAATCTGTTATATTTAATTAGATGCTCAGCGGTCGGAATGAAAGAATTCATGACTTCGAGATAATTAAGACAATGTCTTATGATTCATTCTTTACGCGAAGACATTCTTAATGTTTCTAATGATTCATATTCGTTAATAAAATTTGCACTCATTGATAGAATTTGAAAAACATTTCGACAGAATCGAAGGAAAAAAATTTGTAGGAATCTTAAAATAGTTCCATGCTTGTTGAAGACAAAAATAGATAATAAAAAAAATTCCACAAGACGTCAGACAACAAAAACGTATATCTCTTTCTTTTTCTTTTCAATTCATTCATTTCGAAGACCATTTGACTATGAGCTTTATTTACAAAAAACAAAAATAATTTTTTTGGCTCGCATTTTCGAAAATTCACTTGATTTATGAGGATTAGAAGTGACTTATTGGCACTATATGAGAGACGATAGAATGGAAAATATTAAAACTAACGCAGACGTTTGATTTTGGCGTTATCAGCTAATATGTTTAGTATAATAGATTAATATAAAAAAAATAATGTGAAGGTCTACACGTTCTACGAAAATACAAATCCGCGTTTGCGAGCGATCTCGAAAATAAAGCAAGTCAAGTGAGTACGAAATTAAGTATTTCAGGCATGCTTGCAGAACTATTTTGCGCCAACAAAATTGAAATGACGGTCATTCGTGACAGTAGATAATGTGAAAAGCCGAATCAGGTTGTTTTTGTCGACAATTTTATTGTGTATCATACGTTGTGTATCATACGTCCTACAACAATTATTCTACGATTAGATGCATGTGTCTGCGACGCATACATTTTTGGAAAGTAAATGCGGATTAGACAATTCTTTTTCGACTTTTTCTGAAGCTCCTTAACAAATAACTCCTTAACATTTTTGATCTCTCGAGAATTGCTCTTCCGGTTTTGACCGGAAATCCCTTCGGTTTAGATTATTTCCAAAGGCATCAGATTGCTTTAACGAGGATAAATAAATATTTAATTTTTCTAAACGTACGAATAACAATTGTCAGGACTCGAGTTGAATTTCATTTTAATTAGGAAGTTAAAATTTCTTATTTTGTCATTTGACGAGATTCAACACGTTGAAATCCGAGAATGTCGCATGAAATTGTCAGAAGTAACAGAAACCAGCATAATAGCAATCATGCTGTGATTGAATTATCTTTTCTCGTGCTCTAGATATTTCATAAATTTCTACTTCGCAAAATCTTTTAAAATAAGAACATGATATAAGAACCGTAAACTAGCCAGTCGGTGCAAGAAGTGATAAAGATTCTGCGAAGGTGGATTATAAATGGACTTTGTGTGGTTTTATGTATACTTCGTAAAGGTATTATACGATGATGATTTCATAGAAAACTGAGCGATAACGAACAAAAGAAACCGAGGTCAAGCTGATGATGGTTGAATTACGCCCTTATACAGAGAATGACTGATAAGAGCACTTCTATATTGAATGCCCCGATGTGTTAGAAGTCACAATAAATCAAATATATTGATTATACGATACAAGATGATAAACCATGTATAGAATATTATCGACTGTTGTAACATTTATTTTTGCATCGATATAAGGCTCAACATGTACACAAATCAGCTGCTTCATCATTATTGTTTTGTTATTGTTGTAGTAGATTCGAGTTTTATAAGCGCATAAAAAGCAGGTTTTATAACAGACATGCTCTAGGTGAAATAAAGTTACATGAAAATGAAAGTGTAGTTGTTACCACACAGCCATCATCATCATTGAACTGTCGTCGTCATCAGCGGAATCCAAAACTTACCAGAAAAATATTCTAAGCGTGTTGGCTATTAGAAGTGCTAAGCAGACGTGTAACGAGAATCCATCTGGATCTTGAGTCTTGAGAATCTGACGATATTGTGGGACATACGGAAGAATACCTGGATGACGTGAGGAATAGCAATAGATATTAATTAGCTCGACATGTATGGACGCCCTATGGAGATTATTTTACCTCCACAGATCATTGCAGTTGCTGCAAGATGACCAAGGACATTCCCCACCGTCAGCTTATATTCGTCACTAATAATCCAATCCATTGTGATGTATTATAGTTTTGGTGTTTCTTTGTCTTTATAGCTGCCGATGATGACTAAATTCCATTTAGGTGACTCGGATTAAAATTGCTCAAGCTATTTCGCTATTAGATCCTTTTGTCGAGAACTTTAATTTGGTTTCATTGTTATTAAAATTTATTGCACTTAAAATTTTGAAAGTTCGCAAAGGAAAAAAAAATGAAATCACTTTTCACGTTTGTTATTAGTTTCAATCGCTCCGACTTATTCTTTTTTTCTTATCACCGCAGCACAAAACTGGCTCACAAACATTTTACAACCATTTTAAACGTCTTTGCACTACGAAACCTCGAAAAATAATAATTTAATTCTGAGCGAGCTACAATAACATAGGGCAAAGGTATCGATTCGTTAATTATGTTGGATAACGGATTGTTTCGTAATTTCATCATAGTTGGCTACCCCTCGAAAAACGCAGTTCGGTTCGTTCAGTTCGGTCATGATAAAAATAAATCTATATTTTTCGCGAGAAACCTAATAAAACAATTTCATTTGTAACAGAACGAGTTAAATTAGCTTAAGTACAAAGCTCAAAAACGTGGTGCAATACAATAAAAAATTGCTTTTGCTATAAAAAGTAAACAAAATGCAAGCAAATAAACGTCGATTCAAAGATGGATGAATGTGAATAAATTAATAATATATTTTTAAGTTAGTCCTCGGCTTGATAAGCTATCTACGGAAATAATTGCCCTTCGACTCTACAAAGATAAAATAATAATAATGTTGTCTCTTTTGCCAGAGGTAAGCTATATTAATAATGATAGTATTAATGCAAGATAAACAAACCACTATTTCGGGGGACTTTCAAAAATGACGTCAATAAGCCTCAGAAGACTAAACACTTTCTGAGAAAAGTATTGATAAGAAAGCTGGTTTAAGAAAATCAAATATGTATCTTCAATTGAAGTCTGTAAACAAATGACGTCATGAAAAATCAGGCCCCTGAGAAGGATCCAAACAAAACAATTCTGCTGCTCGCTATATTAACATCGCAATATATTTAACTTTCCTAAAAGATACATAGCCAATGCTATATACTTAGCTTCAAATATTTGAGCTATGGGCGAAAGAGCAAGTGAACAAATTAATTGTATAAACATATTTGCATGATGAGTTAATAGGTAATCTGACGATTTCGAATTTTTCCGAGTTTTATCATTGTTCATTCTTTTTGTTTTTGTCACGTTTCAACTTCATGTCCATTCAAACACATTTACAATCAGTTCAGAGCTCAGAATATCTCGTTGTAAATACGATTTTTAATGGTAAAATTTCTTTCAGTAAATGGGAATTGTTTGTAGGCGGTTCTCATATAAAAAGCAAATCTACATTTTGATATTAAAAATGTATGAATTCCTCCAAGTTATTAAAAGTTATTCAATTTTCTAGCAGCTGGCTATTTGGATATACTTTCGAGAAAAATTGCGAACTTATCGGAAAACAAACCTTAATTAATAAGTAAACTGAAGCTCAATTAATCGATTTGCTAAGTATGTTTTGTAGCGATTCTTCTTTAAACATGATCACGCTCTATATGGGATTTGTTTTTAAATGCTAAACTTGTTTCCATGGCTTGCACAAATATAGAATGAAGTTAGTTTGCTTCAAACTCATCGATTTTTTTATTTGTTGTAGTTTATTTTATCAAAAAATTTGTTTCTTATCAATTTTAGTGAATCCGTCTAAGATGAATGTACCACCATCTCAGCCACTCAACATTTCAGATTTCATTATTTCAGCGAATAACATTTTGAACGTTAGAAAAAAAACAACAAAGTTAATTAAACCATGTGCTTATGATTTGTGATTAAATTAATAGAAAGAGCGCAAAAAAAGTATAATCACGTCGACCATAAATAATGTGAGAATGTGTAGATACTATAAAAGATAAAAATTGTTCTATTTAGTTGTTATTGTTCTGCTTAGCATAACATTAGCGTCCAATATGCTTAATAAGCCGTTTTTTTTTTTTTTCAAATACTTCAATCGTTAAATAAACTGTTTCTATTCAGCGTTTTGTTAAATTCTTGTTAAATAACAACGTAACTCTACTCATGGCAGCAAGTGAAGTGACCGCTCTTCTTATGGCGACAAAATATTTTTAATCTTTGAAGAAGAGATATTTGAAAAACTTATTTTTCTTTCTACGAACGAGAGTGTTCCTTATCATCAGCAATGATGTGGAGCGAAGAGCTAAGTGAAATAAAGAACTCGATATTTTGTTATAAAACCGGGCAATTTGAGTTGCTGACACACGACGCAATTGACACATGTGAAGAAGTCTGTAAAGAATTGTGCAGAAAATGGAGAATTGCACCGCTCATTCAACTACTTTTTGGATTGCGACTTCATGGAAAAAATATCTGGTTGGCTGGATGTCGTCCATTGGTTAATGGCGAGATATACGAGTTTCGCATACGATTTAAGGTATTTATTACATGACATTTTAGGTAGTGAGACTGAGGCATGTTTCCTAAACATTTTGTCCATTTATCTGTAGATCCCCAAGCTATCAGACCTTAATCAGTTAGACAAAAACACCTATGACTATTTCTATCATCAAGTGCGATACGATGTTTTGCACAATGCTATATCGGAAATGGCTTATCCAAAGTATAAAAACGACATTGCGGGACTTTGTGTAACGGATATGTACGTGGAGATGATTGAGAACAATAAAAGTGTCGAGTATCTGAAGAAGAATTACAGAAATTACATTCCGAAGGAGCTGGCCAAGCATCATTCGGTATTTGCTAAGAAGGAAATTGAAAAGTCACTCAAGAGCATCAAAAATAAAGAGCATGATGCATTGTAAGTAAATTCCTATGCATTAGATTCCGTAATTGTACACCTGCAATTCCATATGAAAATTTTCTATTCCAATTTGAAATATGATTCCATTTGCCGAGCGATGAAAAACATTCCTTGAATTTTTCTAATTTTTGTTTTGTCTTTTTCATCGCAGCTATGTGAAAGGAATTTATTTACAGCAGGTGGACTCAAAAGCGCCCAACTACTTGACTGAAGAATATTCTGGAACAACCCCATACCCAAAGGAGGACGATTTAAAGGATGGCACTTGTCGCGTTCGTCTTCAAATAACGCCATTTCATACGGATGAACCTGGACTAAGAATTTATTATGCATACAAAAATTCGGTGAGTAACATGAAGTGCCACATTAATTATTATTATAAATCACGCTCCATGCGAGTATCACGCAATGTTTGTCTGACTATCGAAAATCGATTTTCTTTTTCTAGTGGAAACACGTTTCAAAGTTTGCCGATTTCTATACGATCCAAATAGACGAGACGATGAAACAAGTCAGTCTCGAAATTCAAAACTCCCCACTTGGCTTCGCCATCACGATGGCGAGTGTTGAGGAAATTGAGTCCTTTGTCAGCTGCATTAGCGGATATTATCGACTTATGGTAAAATGGAATATGGACTTGTGCTCTAATTTACCGTCACCATCACTGAAATTTCTCACTGAACTGAAAATTCACGGACCAATTGGCGGATCTTATTCGTACAACAAAATTGAAGAAAAGAATTCATCGATTGGATCATTTATTGTGCGTCAGTGTGAAAAAGTTTTCGACACATTCTACATTGACATCGTGACCAAAGAGAATCAACCTGAAACGTTCAAAATACTTCACATTGGCGACCGATGGCGTTTATGTGCTAAAGAAGAGACTGAAGAAGATGCGGATTTTGATAATTTAATCGACTTAGCAAAGAGCATACCGACAAATGGACGTTACTTTCGACTTCCGCCTACACAACATGATCGCTCACCACTATTGCTATTGTGCCAAATGACTTCGAAGCTGAAGGCAAAGGAGGCGACGGGATTGAGGAACACAAATCCGCTGTTGCTTCGGACTGTCGATGATTTGTTGTTGTACAAATGGAGCCAACGCGATTATGGTGGCGATGCAATTTTCACTCGAATGAAGGCTGAATACAATCAATCAAATGGCAAAAAAATCGATGTCACACTTAAAATTCTCAAACAGAGTGAGGTTGAAAGTCGTCTATTGGACTTTGTAAAATTGGCTGATAAATGGGCGAAGCTTGATCTCTCTGAGATTGTGAGAATGCACGGAATTACATTGCATCATCCGATATCGCTAGTACTAGAATCAATCAAATTAGGGCCGCTAGATGAATTTTTACGATCACCAAAGAACAGAAAAGACATAAAACACATTGATCTTGTTGACACGGCTTATGCTTTGGCAAAAGCCCTTCATTATTTGCAAGAAAATCAAATTGTGCATGGTCGAATTCGATGTTCAACCCTACAAGTTACACAATTCTCGCCCGACCGCCAGTTTATTGTGAAACTCGGCGATCCTGGACTGAATACTAATTTTTCAATTAACGATGTCCCATGGATACCCATTGAAAACTATGACGACTTATCAGCAAGTCGTAACAATCTAAAGGCCGACATTTGGGCATATGCAACGACGCTTTGGGAAATATTCTCACATGGCGCTCAACCAAACATTCAAAACGCAATGCAATTCTTTGCCAGTGGTCAGCGTCTGGCAAAGCCAGCTAACTGTTCTACACTACCTGGAATCTACGATCTTATGCTACGAGGGTGGGACGTTGATCCCGAGCGTCGATTTTCACCACAAAAAATCTTTACAAGACTATTGGAAGCAAGTACGTTCAAACATTTTAAAAATACTTTACGTGATATCGCTAATTGTTATTTCTTATCAAACCTTAGAAACTGCTTTATCACGCAATTACAGCGAGCCAACAAATTCGAATGGTATCAACGCTAATGGAAATATTTCTGGCCAAAAATCACGTACAACAACGATATCCGACCTCTATAATGGCAGCTTGCTATCAGCTGAAACTGAGCATACATACATCACATCACCAAGTACAACTCAAGCGTACATTGAGAATTGTGGTTCGAGCATCACTAGCAATCAATCACATGATGGTGGCTCAAGTCAAGTGTCGCTGCTTAATGGCAACTCATCAAATGGATCTCAGTCGACAATTGCTTGCTTTGGTCCTGATGATCTCGATAGTTACTTTAGTGGTAGTCCCGGCGTGCTCGAGTTTGATGACTTCAAATTAATATTTCAAGGCGAAATTGGACGCGTAAGAACTGACATTTGAGCTCTTTTTTTCTCGCTCTAGACACTGAAATTTTAATTAAATTTTCCAGGGCAATTATGGATGTGTGTTTCGCGGTAGTATGGAATCGTTCGAAGATGAAACGCCAGTTGCGATAAAACTATTCCGTAGCATTGCGTCCATTTCTCAATTTAAAGATTTCCAACGGGAAGCTAAGATAATGAAAACATTGAACCATGCAAACATTGTTAAGATTTATGGCTTCATGGAGGATCCATTGCTGATAATCATGGAATTTATGAACGGTGGCTCGCTGCTTACATATCTTTCAATACATCGACCTGATTTAAGGGTCGAAAGCTTACTAAATTTTGCAGCAAACATTGCTAAGGTTTGAATATTCAGCAATATTTATAGATAAGCGATTCATATTAACATTCTTCCGACATTCTTTTTAGGGCATGCATTACCTCGAACAGAAAAAAATTGTCCATCGCGATCTTGCCGCACGCAATGTGCTCGTTGCCAATGAGAATTGTGTTAAAATTGCCGACTTTGGACTTGCACAATTTACTGATGGAACTGGTTATTATCATCATTCAACAAACACAAGAGGTGCGTAGGAAATGGGTACTTGAACATGCTGAATTCTAAATTTCTTTTAAACTTATAGCACTTCCACTCAAATGGTATGCTCCAGAGACGTTAAAATATTCAAAATTCAGTCACAAATCGGATGTATGGTCCTATGGTGTTACGCTTTATGAAATGTTTACGTTTGGTGATTCGCCAAATCTTGTACACAATCCTGATTTGACGGCAACACAAATTGTAGAACTGCTGGATGCCGGTGAGCGTTTACCATGTCCGAAATTTTGCCCGCCAAATTTGTACGATGAACTGATGTCAATTTGCTGGAATATAATTCCAAAATTACGACCAACATTTTCTGAATTATTAAAACGTCTTGAAGATCTCTTAATCGCGAATGGAGAGCGTGTTTAAGATGTAGAAAGTACAATGAAGAGACTTTGTCGCGATTCATTAAATGTTGATGACTTTTTTTCGTGTTCAGCTAAGTGTGATGTAACCTGATGTAACCTGATGTAACCTTGACAAAAGAAAAAAAGAAAGAACCAACTCTAAAATCAATTTCAAAACAAAAGAAAGAAAAACAAAATGCTTTAAGTTCAATTAATCAAGAATGTGTCTTCTACGTATTAGTCTGATAACAATTACTATTATTTTGTTTACTTTCTTAAAATTATCATCTGTATATGAAATATTAAAGCAAATGAAAAAGATTGTTTACTGTTTGCAAAAAAAAAAAAAAACTTATATTGGTGTTGAAATGCAAAGATCGTTGTCAATTTATAAGAAAAAAAAATTAACAAATTTGTTTCTACTTACATAAAAAAGAGACCTCTTTTTGTAAAATAAAATGCAATTTTATTTGCAAATCATCTTAGGTTTATATTGAAATAAAAAAATGGAGAAAACTTAAATGAAAACTGTTTTGCAATTGCAAACATGTACAAGAATGGCTAAAGATTTATTTTTTTAATTGATCTTCATCTGCCATCAACTGACAAATCAATTAAAATTTTGTCATGTTCATGTGATCTCATTGCTGCACAATGCTTCACTGAATGTTTCATTGTTTCCAGATTGGAAAATTTTACAATGTTCAGAACGTTCCAGTAATTTCTCAAATTTCCCTGTCTGTCATCATAAACAGGACTCTTGTTAGTCTGCTGGCGGATTTTCTATTAGTCACATCGTATTTTCGTCGTGTCGCGCAACTGATTCCTCTATACGGATAGAATGATTTAAACTTTTTTTTTTTGGTCATGGGAATAGAATGTGAATGAGAAAAAAAAAATACTGTCGAATATATTTAATTGAAGGATAGAAAGATGTTTTAAGACTTTGCGCAGTGAGTGTCAAGTGATAACGCAAAAGAGGAAAACGCAAACGTAAATTTAAATATTCATGAGAAAATAAAAATATGTTTTTGTTTACACTTTTCGTTGCTTTTTCTACGCTCGATTCTTTGTGCTTGAATATATTTCTTTGTTGTTGTTGACCTTTTTGTTATGTAACGGAAATCGTGATTGTGTGCTCATGACAAATTGTGATTGATATCGAGAGAACATTGCGAAAGAATCAAAACAAACAAAATTCACAATTCGATATGTTTGTCAGTTTGTCATACGCGTCATTTGAAGTATCAAAAGCTTTTCATCTCTTCGTTTGATATTTTTCTCCTAGAGAGCTTTAATGAAGTCGCTTGAATGTAAATAAATAAGGAAAATGAAGACAAGCATCTTGAAGTTTCCCATTCCATTTCTAAAAAAAAGGCAACTTTTGATAAAGTTTTTTGTCTCGTTTTACGCATCATTCTATATCAATTTTAGATGGAATGTGACTTTCTCAATAATTTGCTAATTAAGAATGATGACGGTAAACAGAAGCTCGAGAAAAGACATGATTGAAAGCATAAATATGTTTTCATAGAAAATCGAAAATCAATATTTGATAATGAAATAAATTCTTAAATATTTAATTTTTTTAGATCGATTTCGATATTAAAAAAAATTATTACTTGAAAGCAATATATCACACGTTCAGAAACACTTAGTTAACAGTCGACTTACGTTTTTGTGGTGACATGTTCATGGGTGTATCTCTATATGATTATAACCTCTGAGAAAATCCTTAAAATTGTTCTCAATTGATGTCGTGATGTCTCTGTAGGGACCTGATGTCGCTTGGATGATGATAAAAAAGTGCTTGTTGAGAATGTTCGCACACAATTCAGCTTTTAAACTTTTTCACTCCCCTCACCGTTCACATATTGACATGTCATGTTTGTAGAGTGCCGTGTGTTTGCTATATTATATGAACAGCTGCTATATCGACACACAAAAAAAAAGTTCTCGGAATATGTTTGGAAACACTGTTTGATAAGTCGAAACTTTAATAAAAGGCTTGGTCAGCGAATTAAAGTTGCGTAATTCAATAACGCATTCGTTATTCCCTACTTTGTGACGTAACATTTAAAATAATCATGAGCCGAAATTTGTTTCGCAAAGATTTTTTGTGCGTCATCAAAAGCGGTTTGAAAACGGTTCAAAGGAGAAAAAAAAAATGTTTATCAAATTTTGGCATTTTAATAGAATTGAGAGGATCATCATCAAAACCGAAACCAATTATTTGGATGTCAAGCGAATTCTTATCAGACTCAATCAGTGGTTGATTATATCTCAAATGAAAGTATAAATGTTTCCTAGGCAACGAAATGTGAAGCCAAAAAAAAGAAGTGAATTGACGTCTTTTTGGGTCCGCTTTAAAGCTGCGGGTCTGAAACAATCTTCTGGTTCTCTTTGAGTTCGTTTAACGATATTCAGGTTTTCTTGTTTTTCCTCCTATTTCACTTTGAGCGCCATAAATGGGTAGAAAAATTTATAAGAAAAAGCAAAATGTAATTTGATTCCATTAGACTCGCAGCATCATAAAAAAAAATCTGAAGGGAAATTAAATTACATTGCTTTGTCGTCTGATGCCTATATATATATAATATATAGTTTATGAGTGAGAGTGGGTAAGAGAGAGATAGAGAGAGAGTTAAAAGCTTCATAGGATAGGGAAAAAAGAAAGAACATAAGCCTGTTGTCGTCATATTGTGATACTCCATTCGAGTGTCATATAAGTATGTAAAAGTCAAGTTCACATCTTTCATTTATGAACCACCAGCAACTTTTTTTGTGACTTTTTTTTATGTAGCAAGAAAAAAAAAGAAGTAATGATAAGGGATGGAGAAAAGAAATCACAACGATTATATAAGAAATAAAGCTCTTTTTATTTAATGAGAAATTGTTCAGGATTATCGTCGCCATGGTTTTCAATTTCGAGACGTTATTTCGAGATGGCGAGATAATGTCAGTAATGAGATTCTTGGCAAGACAACGGAAAAATATCCCTCTCGAATGGAGCACCTATCGACTTCATGACCCGTCTTGTTTATTTAAATATTGATTTTTGTTCATTCGCTTGTAAACCGTTGCCGGAGACAAAAGCTTCGGTTCCCAAAAATAAAAAAACACAATTTTTAACCATCAATCGATATCCAAATTTGTTTTTTCTACCAAAAAAAAAAAACAACATGAAACCATCGACATGAAAAATTACAGGCACGCTTGGAATGAAGGGTATCAAACGGACGAGCTTGAATTGTATAGTTATGCTGAAGCATAATTTATTTATGGAAAATACGTACAGAATACTGCACAAATAAACGAGGTCGAAAGCACAAAAAAGCGTGGCATGGTAAAAATGGAAGAAAAATAAAAGTGATGTTGCTGCACATGGTTCTGATATCTAGCTATAAGCTTTGAAAAAAAAAAAAAAACTGGTGGAACAGTTTAAATAAGAAGAGAACGAGCTGTGCATGAAAATTCCAACCATTCAGCATACGAACAATGTTTTTATGCAAACATTTCGACGGCTACCGAATGGAAAATTAAATTTCATTTTCTATTGTTTGCACAACGAAACAAGAAAAAACAAACTCTCCATGCCACCGAGCTTCCAGTTTATTATTGAGATTGTTTTCATTGGAATTGACACTGAGCAGTGTTTTTTATATTAAAATAAATATTTTGACTCAAAATTGAAAGTCCTCAATTCAGTGTTCATTTGTAGCTTCAGTGAATCATATTTAATCGGCTTAGATATTTAAAGTTTGTGAAGAACAATTATTTGTGAACGTCAAATAATAACGGACAATGATGCATTGAAGTCAAAGGGCATGAAGAATCCCATGGACGTTCATTGAATTGGAACAAGGAATTGATAACAGATGTTATTGTGCAAATTGCAAATTTATAATTTTTTTTAAATTCAGGTTAATGGTCTCAATAACTCGTATCAGTAGTTTACAGAGTTTAATATGATACAACGAACGTGATGAAACATTTATGCATTTGCTCGATTATTCGAAATAAAAATAAATAATAAAATTTTGCAAACATCAGTTGCAGATAAAAAAAAAGAAATAAATTAATAATTAATGAAAAAAAAAGAAAAAAAAAATCGAATCATAATAAAAGTTCAATCGCGAAATGCAAAATGAACATCAAAAAAGAATGTTGAAAGCATGAAAATATTGTCGAATTGCAGTCAATTAAAATCTTTCGGTCATGGCTTTTATTGTTTGCGTTGAAAAGTGAATATTTGCACAAATTATTTTGCGTCATTCGTAGGAATTGAAAATAAATTTAAATTCAAATGACATGAAAATTTATAATTTTTCCCGAGCATAATTTTCATGTCGAGCTTTCGTCGGTAAATGTTTTGTGGGAAAACTTTATTGTGCTATAG